>MUZC01000165.1:274286-309502 GCA_002072015.1 Radix auricularia | reverse complement strand
TTTAAAAAAAATAACTTTACAAACAAAAATAGTAATAAATTACTACGCTGTAGATAGAACGGGTCGAAACGTCCGGGGTCGAAACGCCCTAGGGTCGAAAAGTCCCTTGGTGGAACTGTCCGGAATCGAATCGCCCCGGGATCGAATCGACCGGGGTCGAAACTTCCGTGGTTGAACCGACAGGAGTCGAAACGACCTGGGGAAAAAACCTGCTTTGGTCGAACTGCAAGGGTCGAACCGTCCGGGGTCGAATCGTCTGGGGTCTAAGTGTCCAACGACGAAATAGAAAATACTTTTTGAACGACTAAAGTAAACCAGCTGGGTACATTTTCAGCTCAAACCTTTAAAACAATTTAACTCATACATACATTAATTTTACATCAATATTCACATAATTAATATCTGGCTCATAAACAAAATCATATCAATTTGACTAACGCCCTGCTTAGCCTAGAAACAGAAATAATGGTTTGGAGAGCTTTTCCTTGAAAAAAGTAATCTTAAAACATGTATTTTACTCTAAGACCTAATGAATGATAAAATATCTATTTCGAAAAATTGGGTACATTTCTCGAACAATTCGTTTGCATGTCATTCGCTTTCGGTAAAAACTGTTCTTTAAGTTGTAAATATATCAAGTGTAAAGAAATATCACGTGTATTACGACTTATAAATAGGATCTAACATAAGAAAGTGCGAGTATATAGCATGCGTTATTAAAGGGGTTCGAGCATGGTGCATCAATCGATCTGAATGGAACGATGAGGTTGAGCAGGCCAGGGCCCTACATGGGCTGTACAGCCAAGGATTTTAATGATGATGCTATATTAAGCAGAAATACCAAAATTGATGGGTTAATATTTAAATTAATAAAAGTTTTATTTTTCTCTACAGACATATCGTTGTTTTTATTTACAAGGGGTTTGATTTATCACTACCCTAATTTCCAGATGCGTTTACATTAATTTCTAAGGAGAATTTGAGACCCTAACCCAAACAATGTTATTCTTATTGTTCCTACCCCGTAGCGTAGCACGGGTATTTTGCTCGTGAGATTATAACAGTATAGAAAAATAACGAAATATACAATGTTTTAATGTCTGAACAATATTATTTAATATGTTCTATTCCGGACTGGAAATCCTTAATGCATAACTTGCAAACTCTACAGATTCCGAAAGAATAGTAATCTTTCTTTGGTTAAGAGTTAGCACAGATGATTATGAAATGTACTTGTCTATTTCGATGTACTTTTCTTATTATCAATAATTTCTTGACAATATTTGTATGTGACTAAGACAACCAGCCAAAAACCCATCAAAATATAAGTGAAATATTTAAAGCTGAGAGACTCAAGGAAACAATTTTACTATTAAAGTCCGTTGAGAATGTTAGACTCAGATAGCTAATTAAAGAAATCAAAGTTTATACAATTAAAAAGAAAAATATAGAAAGTCGTGAGAAATGTGAGCATGGGTCTGGTTCGGAGTTTGAAATAAATGCAAATTGGTCAATATACAAAAAAATAATAAAAAGGAAAAATGTTATGATTTTTGTTGTAAAAAAAAAAATCAACTTTGTAATTTAATATTGAGATACCATTCTGAGGACTAAATTTTTGTTAGAATGACGAAGTTAAATTTAAATGTTGTATTATATTACACGTGCATCTATAAATAACAAAATTGACATACATATTTCAAAGTTAATACTAAAACCTATTGCTTCCCAGTTATTTTTATATGTGTGTAACTCACAACATATTTTTTATTCCACTAGAAACCCGCTAAACTTACACTTTAAGCATCTTTTTTTTAAAGCAAATTTCATTTTTTTCTGCAACAAAATTAAGAAAAGATTATTTATGAATTGATTTTGATATATTCAAATCAATAAAGAAACAAAAACTAAAACATGGTTAATTTTGGGCTTCCCTTAAAAAAATAATACATTTACAAAGAGAAAACTATTGGAAGCTCTACAAATTTTATCATAAAAGCTCTCTCTCCATAACACCGATTATTACCTCAAATACCAATGTGTGTTATATATTTAACTATGATTATTATTTAAAATGTTTGTCAGTGTTGTTTTTTGTCGGTTTAAGAACTCCTTCCACGACCGAATTCCAGTCTGGAAAAATGAAAATTTTACGTTTTTTATTCATTCAGATCAATAAAATGTTGTTAACGCTATGCATTTCCTGTCACCGTCGCACCAAAAAGCACCAGCAGAGATGCACTTATTATAAAATTTAACTTAAAGAAACATCAAAGAAGGATTCTCAATACGTATAATAAAAAAGTTTGTGATAACCAATAAGAATCTTTAAAGACTTAGTTTTATTATAGTATGCTACAATATTTGATATTTGTAATTAACTAGATTAATCGATGGAAAACAAAAATATGATTTATAAAAAAGTTTTAAAATTTATGTTTAATTCATTTCAAATACTAGAAACTATACACTTTAAACATCTACTTATATGTATATGCTTGACTAAATTTTGTGACGGCATAATGGAAATGATGTCTAAATTGGCTGTTTCACCTACTTTATCTTAGTGGCACGCCACTGAACTTCGAGACCTCTCATCAGAGGGCACACAACTCCTAAAGAAAAAGACATCTTTGAATTAGGAGTTCATGAAAATGAAGTCACATTTATACATAACATATATTCTATCTTTGGACTGAATTATTGCTCATTGATTTTCTTTTTTGTGATGTCGAAAGCTTGTTTTAAAATCACAATACTCAACACCTTAATTACGGCTGGTACATACGTTCTCAACAAATCAGTTGGGGCTTTCTAGATTTTGCAATCAATAAAGAAAAATTATAAGACGCATGCAGTCCATCGTGATCTTACTTAGACGTTGTCCCTATTTTGTTGAAGTAATGGTGTTCTAAAAAGTTTCTTAAGCTGCTTTAAAAAAACGATAATGAAAAAATTAAAATTAAAAAAAAAAAAAGTTAAATATTAATATTTTTATGACTATTGATTTTCATGTTTTTACCTTTCGTATCAGCATTAAATAACAATAAATTGTCGATTGCATGAACAAGTCTTTTAGACTGTATATGGTAGCCAATTTATGCTTGTAGCAGCATTCATTTGTTGCTGTATAAAACTATTTTTGGTAGTATGTCTTACACTGCACAATCTTAATCTTTGAAAAAATTATCGGGGGCAGCAGTGAGATTTCTATGTTTCAATTTATTTGGATTCTGATTAAAGTTTTTATTGTTAATTATATTTTTAAAAGTTTATCGTAATATATAATATTTTTTTTGGTGCTAACTCTCTAAAAATGGTGTTTAGTAGAATTTTGAAAAAAGAAGTATTTTTCTGACTCCATTCAAGTATAAGGAATCAAGCAATCATACTAAATGTGGTATCAATGGAAGGCTGGATTCTTCTTGCCTTAGATAAATATGACCTACCGTCACGTCAAAATTTACCCAATCCTGCAATCATCCTCATTTCCTTTATAAGATTGTATTTGTATGACATACATATAGGTCTCCGCCTTTTTCACTCATCAAACTTGACATACCTTTCAATTAACCAAGCATTTTGATTGGTTATAGCTGTGGAAATATTGTTTTCTTTCTTTTTCTAGGTTAAAAAACTTTATTATACCCTAGGTTAAATAACTTTATTTTACCCTAGGTTAAACAACTTTATTTTACCATAGGTTAAACAACTTTATTATACCCTATGATAAACAACTTTATTTTACTCAAGGTTAAACAACTTTATTTTACCCTTGGCAAACAACTTTATTTTACCATAGATTAAACAACTTTATTTTACCCTAGGTCAAACAACTTTTTTACCCTAGGTTAAACAACTTTATTTTACCCTAGGTTAAACAACTTTATTTTACCCTAGGTTAAACAACTTTATTTTACCCTAGGTTAAACAACTTTATTTTACCCTAGACTAAACAACTTTATTTTACCCTAGGCTAAACACCTTTATTTTACTCAAGGTTAAACAACTTTGTTTTACCCTAGGTATAACAACTTTATTTTACCCTAGGTCAAACAACTTTCTTTTACCCTAGGTTAAACATTTTTATTTTACCCTAAGTTAAACAACTTTATTTTACCCTAGGTCAAACAACTTTATTTTACCCTAGGTTAAACAACTTTATTTTACCCTAGGCTAAACAACATTATTTTAGCCGAGGTTGAACAACTTTATTTTACCCTAGGTTACACAACTTTATTTTACCCTAAATTAATCAACTTTATTTTAACCTAGGTTAAACAACTTTATTTTACCTTAGGCTAAACAACTTTATTTTACCCTAGGTTAAACAATTTTGTTTTACCCTAGGTTAAACAACTTTATTTTACCCTAGGTTAAACAACTTTATTTTACCCAAGACCTAAAAATTTGCTACCTCAGTATTCAATGTTATTTTTATATCCGTAATGTTTTTTTTTTTCAAAGAATAATTTTATTATTTTATACTAAACACTTCCGCGGACCCCCTGACGTTGTTCAGGGACCTACAAATAAATTTTATTTTTCCACGGACTTCCTGACCGGTTTCTCGGACGGTACTCGGACCCCTGGGGGTCCGTACAGACGATTTTGGGATCCACTACCCTATAGGCATTAAACACGATACCAACAAATGGCTGAAAGAGGTTCGCTGACGTCATGAAAGGGGAGACGACTCTTACTCACTTTTTGTTGTTAGCAAACATGTATGTACATTTTTATAGCATGCCGATCACTTCATCAAACATGTATGTACATTTTTATAGCATGCCGATCACTTCATCAAACATGTATGTACATTTTTATAGCATGCCGATCACTTCATCAAACAAATAAAGAAAACGTACTTGGGCATTTGTGTTAATAAAAAAACATGTCCATTTACATCCTCACTTATTAACGCACATCTTGTACATGAAGAAATGTTAGCACATTATAATATTACGCGCCATATTGGTTATCGTTTATCTCGATCATCGGTTATCTCTATTCTTTTTGGCTAACCCCTAGGCCGTCGAAATAACAGGGTTTAACACAACAAAATGAAGAATAAAACATTGGCAACAAGAGGTAAATATGTGTTTTAAAACATAATATTTTACACATTATTGGCTTTATTATCACAATATTAATTATACTATTTTACACATCTGTGAGCGTATTAAAACTGATAAAGACAGCTAAGAATATTGGTAATCTGTCAACATCACAGATAAAGAGACATAATTCTATCTAGTGACGATTCGACACAGGAGGGTTCGACCCTGCCGGTCGACCCCGGAGAGTTCGACACCAAGGAGTTTCGCCCACGGACGTTTTGACCCTTTAGACAGCCTTTACTTTAGGATTTACTATTTTTTTCCTTCTAGAATAAATGATGAGTTCAGTCCTTAGCAATGAACATTTGATGAGATTTTAACAATTGTTTTATTTTGGTCTCCTACATTTTTTTACTATACTTTTTTAAAATGTAGTTTAGAGTTTTTAACCAATAATACAACCATATTTAAGTTTTTAGTCAAGTGTACAAACATAGTGAATTAAATTGATTTCATTGCTCAGATCGAATTAATATTTTTAATTAAATATAAAATAATGAATTGATTTTATAAGCTTGTTTTAATTTGACTCAAATCTGTGAACTGGGTATAAGGGGAAAAGAAATTATTGTCACAATGTCCCCCCAATTTAAAAGGGGGCGAAGTAAAGTGGCGTGCCACTTTATAAAATTAACAGTTGGAAAACTTTTAAAAAAACAGTGCCGGTGTTGCAAAATAAATCCTCCCCCATACAGAGTCTCCCCCAGGCGGTTTTATTTTAAAACGGATTCTCCGGGGGCGAAAATGTTTTCCTCCCGATTAAAATAAATTCTCCCCTACCCCGTAAAATAATGTCTCCCCCAAAATAAATTCGCCCCCCCCCTCAAAACAACATTTTCATATAGCACAAAGAGATTACTCAAAAACAATAGAGTAACGAATAATTAAATTTGTATTATTCACACATGTTTACTTTAATTCTATTTATGGTAGTGGCGTAGATACAGAAAGATATAGAGGTGGAAGTTGACCATTGCGTTTTACACCCCTCAGGGGCGTAAATTTTTTTTTAAAAAAATCTTAATTACTTGCATTTTTTCTAACAGTGCAAATTGACTCTAACGGGGTTGGTATCACGCATTAAAAAAATAATTAAGTATTGTCTCTTTTAAGGCATGGGTTGTGTTGTTACTATAAACGGTAAATTTGCACAAATGTCAGGTGTTTAGACGGTGAGAACTTCTGTCTTCATCTCGCTAATATGCCCTACAATTTCGGTAGACACCAAAAATCCTCTGTTGAATTGGGGATGGGGGCTGGGACCGCGTTTGGAGTGACCCAATTAAAGCAGCGGCACGCAATGAAACCATATCTTAGCAACGCCACTGACTTGTTGAGCCCATGACCTGATTACCCAGTGGGTTTTGTTTTTATTAACTCTGCGGCCAAAGCAGTTTCTTGTTAGGCAACATACATTTAAATAGTGCAGTAATCCTTGTAATAGCTCCATAGAAGCGGTTCCTATAGGTTTGATATCAAATTTAAAATCGAATAATTCACTGAAAGTTGGCTACTTGTATTTAAATATTTCTAAATAGTCATTTATATATGCCAAAGGTATAATTTGTTAGACTATTTATAACTACAAGTACAAGTAAAAAAAACAAAAAAACTGCTTATAACCACGCAACCGTTTCTACATATTAACAAAGGCATAATCAGCTTTATATATAGATCTATATCAAATAATTTGTAAGGAATAAAATTTCTCTCATTTATTTAGTCAAAAGTTTACGTACGCACACAAATCGATTGTTAAATGAAATTATGTTTAAAGAATTCAGAAAAGCAAGTTTAATTATTGGAATTTATTTTGAAATTATCACCATGCGCGAATAGATAATCTCATATCACGAATATGAATTTTTTTTTTTTTTACTTTCTAATGTATTATTTTCTTTATGAATTTGAATTTTAACAGCCATAACATTTCTTAAACTCAAAATAATGTTAAAATTTATAAAAATTTTGTTGATAGGTAACAAATTAATTCACTTCCGGGCTATTACATAAAATTGAGAAATTTGCTCCAATAATCATGACAATTATTAACTTTTCTCAGTATAAGTTATACCTCCTCTGTCTATAGTGTCTGAACTAGTGATGACATTAATGATAGACAAATCTAGAAATCCTTTAACATATTTTATTAAGTCTTTAAATTGTACTTTGAGGTTACAGTATTATATTGCGAACATTTCTAAAATATTAGACTAATCAGGGTGAACACAAACAAAATCACAACTAACTACAAGTTAAACTTTTCTTCTTTGTAAACATAAAATACTTCGAGGATGAGAATTAAGCAACAATTGCAATTACAGTTACAAAGTATTTTTATAAGCTTTTTTCAATTAAAAAAAATGATTACAATTTTGTAACACACTTGTTGTGTAGACTCTATACATTGTATAAGCATGAGGACTTGACTGTGCATGGAACACGTAATTTGTGCTCTGAATGGCAATTGTGCGTGGTCGTGAACTTTTTATTTTGAACATAATCCATGATATCTGCAACTTTACACGGATCCATGATAAAACCAATAGAATATTAAAATAAATGAGCACATGTAATGTCCACTTCTGTTTTGAATTTTGACTAGCCAATCTCTTAACTCTTTCTGTCTAATTCTGTAATAAGTTAGTTTTCCATTGATTACTTGATTTTCTTACAACTTAAAACTATACATAACTCCCTCAAGTCTCCCAGTACGTGACTATTACATTAGATTAACTCATTAGACAATGCAGTAAACCATGACTCGAAGGACAACATAAATGGAAAGTACGTGCCCGTCTTGAAGCAATCTACTCATTAGCTAGTCTCGTGCACGCCTAACATATGACTCTTTGCGCTTTCCTGGCCCATGCCACCAATAAAAAAGCTCCCCTTTCAGCTACACCTTCAGTCTTCTGGGATCTTACCTTCCGTAAGATAATTAACTTTATGCCTAACTAATTCAAGGGCACACCTATACACGAATCTGAAACTAACTAAGCGAGCGCCTTACTTCAACCAACCCAGATCTCCACAGATCATGATGATTTATGTCATAGAAAAAAAAAAAACTATCGAGTTACTCCAACTCAAGCTAAGACATACATCGTTAGAGCGTGTGATCTAATGTTTGCGTGCCTTAGTATTGGCATATTCTGTGTTTCTTGAGACGGCTACACAAAAAGTAATCCCATTTGAAAACTTAATAAGGGCTACCGACGTATTCGGTTATAATATTTTTGAATCATTATAATATACACATAAAAATTGCAAATGTCGTGTAAGTCCTAGCCATAGGTAATACTCAAAAACGTCAATGGTGAATTTTTGTTCCAATACTTTGGTGTGACGTTCTAGTATTACTTGATCATCATTATTTTTCAAATCATTTGTCTATTATTCTTTTAAATAACTCTGGGCAATTAGCCACCTCTAAAAATGTGTGTATCCAGTCATACACCCACTAAGCCCACAAATTGCTACGCCCCTGACTAAGCTTATGATTGTTGAATTTCCAATAATCATTCACAAATGCATGAAGAACAAAAACAATCTGTATTTTAAGTAATAAAACGGAATAAAACAATTATTTATAATTTCCAATAATTAAGGGGAGAATCCATTTTAAAGGGGGAGACATTATTTTAAAACAAATTCTCCGGGGGCGATTTTTTTTTAAAATAAATTCACCGGGGGAGACTTTATTTTGGGGGAGACTTTATTTCGTGACACCGGTACAAAACGACCAGCTTAATATTAACCTATATAAAAATTATAACTTAACTTTAAAAGTTTTCAGTTTTCTTTAAAATTTCAATTTTTAAACAAATCTTTTCTTTAAATAAAACTTTTAAAATAATTATTTTTAGTAAAACAAAAAATTTAACAATTTAGTAATTCATTTTAAAAAATGCTACATCTCATAAATAAAACAAATGTAATTCAATTTCAGTTGAAAAAAATTACTAACTTAAATCTAGCCGCCTAAAATGTATCACTTAAAAAATATCATAGATAAGGGACCGTACATTTTAGTGCGGCGCTAAAGCAAAATTATTGCACGAACGGTGCGCATTATATTAAACATGTTTTACGAGACATAACTAAAATTTTGTAATTTCGAACTATCTTGCGCTGCGTATTAAAATGAACATTATTATAGTTATGTCTCGTATATAAGGATTTAAAGTATAAAAAACTGTATTTTCCTGGGGGGGGGGGGGTTTATTGTCAGACAAAAATATATATAATTCAAACTAACATTGTGAACACATAATTATATGTTCTACTTTCATATGATTATAATTCTATATTAAACCCTTAATTTCCACTAGGGATGATTTAAACACGAGGGATGATACAACAGCGAGAGATTGTACAACAACGAGGGATGATACAACAACGAGAGAATATAGCAATACAAGTAGTGATACAACCTCAAGGGATAATATAACCTTGAGGGATTATGCAACCTCCAGATATGATGCAACTGTGAAGAATGATACTACGTTGAAAGATAATACAACCACGATGTATGATACAATAATGAAAGATGATAAAACAACTAGGGAGGATGCAATAACAAGGGATTATACAGCCACGAGGGTTGATGCAAAAACTAGGGATAATACAGACATATGCAATGATACAACCACGAGGGATGATACAACCACGAGGGATGATACAACCACGAGGGTTGATACAAAAACTAGGGACAATACATACATGAGCGATGATACAACCACGAGGGATGATACAACCACGAGGGATGATACAACCACGAGGGTTGATACAAAAACTATGGATAATACATACATGAGCGATGATACAACCACGAGGGATGATACAACCACGAGGGATGATATAACCACAAAGGATTATACAAACACGAGGAAAAATATAACTGCAAGCGTTGATATCACCATGAGATAGACTTACCAAAAGTGATAATTACTCAAGGAGTGATGCTAGCACGAGGGATGAAACAACCACTGCGGATGGAGCAACAATTATGGATGATGCAACAACGAGTGATGATTCAAACTTTAGGAATTATGGAAAGGTACAACAACTTCAAATGATACAATAACGAAAGGTATTACGAACATGAGGGATTATACAATCATGAGGAATGAGACAACCACGATGAATAATGCAACCACGAGAAAGAATAGAACCAAGCGGAACGATGCAACCACGTGGGATGATACAAACACGAGTGATGAAAAAATCACGAGTGATGATACAATAAAGAGCGATGATAAAACTACGAGGAATTATTAAATCACGATGAATGAAACAACAACAATGAATGATTCAACCACGAGAAATGATGGATTCATACAACCACGAGGGATGATACAACAACGATAAATGTTACAAACACGCGAGATGATACAACAACGAAGGATGATACAATCACGACGGATGATGCAAACAAAAGTGATGAGATAACAACGATAGATGACATCCCTCATGGTTGCATCATCCCATATGGTTTTACTTACCTTACGTACTATTCGAAGACACCTAACTCCACTCTACTTATCATACGTACTATATGAAGACACCTAACTCCACTCTACTTACTATACGTACTATACGAAGACACCTAACTCCAATATACTTACCATACGTACTATACGAAGAAACCTAGCTACACTCTCCTTACCATACGTACTATACGAAGACACCTAGCTACACTCTCCTTACCATACGTACTATACGAAGACACCTAGCTACACTCTCCTTACCATATGTACTATTCGAAGACATATAACTCCACTCTACTTACCATACGTACTATACGAAGACACCTAACACCAACATTTTATTGTATCGAGAATCAAGAATGACCAGAGCCGTTAGACATAAATCTATGAGAATGACCAGAGCCGTTAGACATAAAACTATGAGAATGACCAGGGCCGTTAGACATAAAACTATGAGAATAACCAGAGCCGTTAGACATAAAACTATGAGAATGACCAGAGCCGTTAGACATAAATCTATGAGAATGACCAGAGCCGTTAGACATAAAACTATGAGAATGACCAGGGCCGTTAGACATAAAACTATGAGAATGACCAGGGCCGTTAGACATTAAAATATGAGAATAACCAGGGTTGTTAGACATAAAACTATGAGAATGACAAGGACCGTTAGACATAAAACTATGAGAATGACCAGGGCCGTTAGACTTAAAACTAGGAGAATGACCAGAGCCGTTAGACATAAAACTATGAGAATAACCAGGGTTGTTAGACATAAAACTATGAGAATGACAAGGGCCGTTAGACATAAAACTATGAGAATGACCAGGGCCGTTAGTCTTAAAACTAGGAGAATGACCAGAGCCGTTAGACATAAAACTAGGAGAATGATCAGGGCCGCTAGACATAAAAATATGAGAATGACCAGAGCCGTTAGACATAAACCTATGAGAATGACCAGAGCCGTTAGACATAAAACTAGGAGAATGACCAGAGCCGTTAGACATAAAACTAGGAGAATGACCAGAGCCGTTAGACATAAAACTATGAGAATGACAAGTGCCGTTAGACATAAAACTATGAGAATGACCAGGGCCGTTAGACATAAAACTATGAGAATGACCAGTGCCGTTAGACATAAAACTATGAGAATGACCAGTGCCGTTAGACATAAAACTATGAGAATGACCAGTGCCGTTAGACATAAGACTATGAGAATGACCAGGGCCGTTACACATAAAACTATGAGAATGACCAGGGCCGTTAGACATAAAACTATGAGAATGACCAGTGCCCGTTGACATAAATCTATGAGGATGAGTATGTTAAATTTTAAACGTTGATAATTGTATCATATAGATTCCCCAATAATTATCGATATTCCACTTCGTTTAGACTGAATTATCGACACAATCTTTTTTTTAGGTATTTATAGACACTTGACGCGTTTCTAAAAGTCACTGATCGCGTTTCCTAGTTGGTGGAAGAGCATGAGGAAAAAAGGGGGGGGGGGGAAGGGTTGAGGCTTAAGACGCTCTCTCAAACCCCCTAGACATGTAGGCAAGAACTCGACCCTAGGGGAGGTAATGCACACATAAACTTTTATATTGAGGGGTAACAAACACATAAACTTTATTATTTTGGTTTAACGCACACAAAAACTTTTATATTTGGGGTAGCGCACACATAAACTTTTATATTTGGGGTAGCGCAAACATAAACTTTTATATTTGGGGTAGCGCACACATAAACTTTTATATTTGGGGTAGCGCACACATAAACTTTTATATTTTGGGGTAACGCACAAATAAACTTTTATATTTAGGGGTAACAAACACATAAACTTTTATATTTTGGGTTAACGCACACATAAACTTTTATATTGAGGGGTAACAAACACATAAACTTTTATATTGAGGGGTAACAAACACATAAACTATTATATTTAGGGTTAACGCACACATAAACTTTTATATTGAGGGGTAACAAACACATAAACTTTTATATTTTGGGTTAACGCACACATAAACTTTTATATTTTGGGGTAACGCACACATAAACTTTTATATTTTGTGTTAACGCACACATAAACTTTTATATTGAGGGGTAACAAACACATAAACTTGTTATTTAGGGTAACGCACACATAAACTTTTATATTTTGTGTTAACGCACACATAAACTTTTATATTGAGGGGTAACAAACACATAAACTTTGTTGTTTTGGGGTAACGGGCAAACAAGCTCGCAAATCCCTGCCGTAATTTGTCACTGCAGACATGCAAGAGGTCTATGTGGTGGCACGAGAGATAGGGAAATTATGAGCTACCACACCAGGTGACACGAGAGATAGGGAAATTATGAGCTACCACACCAGGTGACACGAGAGATAGGGAAATCATGAGCTACCACACCAGGTGACACTAGAGATAGGTAAATTATGAGCTACCACACAAGGTGACACGAGAGATAGGGAAATCATGAGCTACCACACCAGGTGACACGAGAGTTAGGGAATTCCTAAACTACCGCACCAGGTGAGAGATAGGTAAATTATGAGCTACCACACCAGGTGAGAGATAGGTAAATTATGAGCTACCACACCAGGTGACACGAGAGATAGGGAAATCATGAGCTACCACACCAGGTGACACGAGAGTTAGGCAATTCCTAAACTACCACACCATGTGAGAGATAGGTAAATTATGAGCTACCACACCAGGTGAGAGATAGGTAAATTATGAGCTACCATACCAGGTGAGAGATAGGTAAATTATGAGCTACCACACTAGGTGACACGAGAGTTAGGGAATTCCTAAACTACCGCACCAGGTGACACGAGAGATAGGGAAGTTATAAGCTACCACAACAGGTGACATTAGAGATAGGGAAATAATGAGCTACCACACCTGGTGATACGAGAGATAGGGAAATTATGAGCTACCACACCTGGTGAAACGAGAGATAGGGAAATCCTGAGCTACCACACCAGGTAACACGAGAGATAGGGAAATCATGAGCTACCACACCAGGTGACACGAGAGATAGGAAAATCATGAGCTACCACACCTGGTGACACGAGAGATAGGGAAATCATGAGCTACCACACCTGGTGACACGAGCGACAGGGAAATCATGAGCTACCACACCAGGTGAAACGAGAGATAGGTAAATCATGAGCTACCACACCAGGTGACACGAGAGATGGGGAAATCATGAGCTACCACACCAGGTGACACGAGAGATAGTGTAATAATGAGCTATCACACCGTGTGATGACACCTTCACAAGGGGCGTCTAGTTACTGAATTACTTGAGTTTCTAATTTTTTTATGACATGAATATCATGTTAAATTTGATATTTCTGTCTATTGGACTTTAAGATTTTTAAATTATGTGTAGGAATTTCTTAAGTTTAAAAAAAAGAGTTAGTTTTTAGTATATGGCCATTAGGGAAACACAAATCATATCAATTGTGTAACTAGAAAAAAAAACATCTTAAATTACTTACTTTTTAATAACTTACATTACAAACGTGTAAAACGAACTTGTTGAAATGGGAATAATGCTTATAATTTTACAAAAAGACTTAGATGAATTAATAAAATGGGAAACAAACTGGAGTATGTCCTTCCACCCAGAAAAATGTCAACTGCTAAGAGTAACAAAGAAAAAGAAACAAATAAATTCAAAATATTTCATTCATGGAAAAGAACTAACCCAAACTAAAGATGCGAAATACTTAGGAGTCATAATAAATGAGAAACTATCTTGGAATCCCCATGTCAATGAAGTTATTAAAAAATCAAACAAAACCTTAGGCTTTATAAAAAGAAACTTTTACAAATGTAACAAAGATATAAAACTAAAATGCTATCTCACCCTGGTGAGACCTATACTAGAATATGCATCTTCGGTATGGGACCCATCCACCAAAGAAAATATTGATAAGTTAGAACAAATACAAAAAAGAGCTGCCAGATTCATTACTGGAGAATATTCAAAACTGACAAGAGTAACACCATTAGTTAAATCATTAAACCTTGAAACACTAGAGGATAGAAGAACCAAGAGTAAATTAGTAATTATACATAAGGCAATTAATTCTAATTTAGAAATACAACACAAAGAAAACCTAATACAACCCTCAAATAGACATAAAGACAAAAACACCTTTCTTATTCCATATGCAAGAACAAACACATACAAGTTTTCTTTCTTTCCGTCCGGTATTCGGGCGTGGAATGGGTTGCCTGAAGAAACCAGGAAAGCCACCACTTTATCATCTTTTAAAACTCTAGTAAGAATACAGGACTAAACACAAACCATAGAAATACGTAGGACGCAATAATCTTCTGTACAGAAGGAGCGTCTGTAACATATAAGATAAGATAAGATAACGATTAAAAAAAACATGCTTGAAAGTGAAAATAAAGGTAAATATAGTTATCAGATGTAAAATTAAAACAAATGTCGAATAAACATACGATATTAAGTAACGACAGTCCTGGATGTACCTATATGCCAAATAATAAACATACGATATTAAGTAACAACAGGCCTAGATTTACCTATAAGCCAAATAATTGTTAGCGTTTCTCGCCCGCTTACTTGAGGGTCACACAAATATTTTTAGTGTTGAGGTTTTATATACACTTGAATATTGTGTGAGTGGTACAACACCAATTACTATGTAGACAAAAGAACCACTGGGTAATATTTCTAACAAGTGTAACTTAACAATTGACAGATACATAGACTGACAAGATAAATAATCAACACCAATTACTATGTAGACAAAAGAACCACTCGGTAATATTTCTAACAAGTGTAACTCAACAATTGAAAGATACATAGACTGACAAGATAAATAATCAACGACATTATACAAAATTTTCATGAACCAGTTTGTGACAGTAATAATTAATTACTCAGAGTTTAGTTAACATTACAGATGAGATAAGAAAACATTTTGATCTCCTTACAATGGCAATTTTCTGGGATAACTTGAACTGATAGCAAAATTTGATCCTTGTCTAATAGCAAAATTTGATCCTTGTCTAAAAGCAAAATTTGATCCTTGTCTAATAGCAAAATTTGATCCTTGTCTAATAGCAAAATTTGATCCTTGTCTAATAGCAAAATTTGATCATTGTCTAATAGCAAAATTATTTAATCCTGGTCTAATAGCAAAATTTGATCCTGGTCTAAAAGATAAATTTGATCCTGGTCTAATAGCAAAATTTGATTCTGGTCTAATAGCAAAATTTGATCCTTGTCTAATAGCAAAATTTAATCCTTGTCTTATAGCAAAATTTGATCCTTGTCTAATAGCAAAATTTGATCCTTGTCTAATAGCAAAATTTGATCCTTGTCTAATAGCAAAATTTGATCCTTGTCTAATAACAAAATTTGATCCCTGTCTAATATCAAAATTTAATCCCTGTCTAGCAACACATATAAAAAGTCTTGAATTAAGGATCAAGTCACACATCAGATTTTTCTGTTACAATTTGTGATGATCTTATCTATATTATGGCACATAAAGTAAGTGAAACCATCTTGAATGATTGTATCCATATTATGGCACATAAAGTAAGTGAAACAATCTTATATGTTTTTATCCATATTATGGCACATAAAGTAAGTGAAACAATCTTACATGATTTTATCCATATTATAGCACATAAAGTAAGTGAAACCATCTTAAATGATTGTATTTATATTATGGCACATAAAGTAAGTTAAACAATCTTATATGATTTTATCCATATTATGACACATAAAGTAAGTGAAACAATCTTACATGATTTTATCCATATTATATCACATAAACTAAGTGAAACCATCTTGAATGATTGTATTTATATTATGGCACATAAAGTAAGTGAAACAATCTGGATCAATTTTATCATTAATATTGCACATACAATAAGTGATAAAATCTGGAATATTTGCGAGCCAGATTTAATAGAATCAATTCTATTTCTAATATAATATTACTATGTTGCATGAAATACTTAAATATAAAATAACGAGATAAATTCAACAGCTTGTTTTAATATATCTCGGTCTACTATCTGTGCAAGGGAAGTAAAGCAATCATTGGCATATTGTTCCCTAGTGAAAGGGTGAAGTCAAGTGGAGTTCCACTTATAAATTACAAGTTAAATACTGTTTAAATCAGCAGAGACATAATTTCTTATATTGTCAATGTATACAAAAATAATAACTAAAATTTTATAGTGTTTTTTTTTTTTTGAAAAAGATTCTTCAATTTAAAAACATTTTTATTCTTTTGGAGAAAATGGGGGTTGATATAAATTTTTGTAAACATAAGGAGTAACATTGTAACAAATAATTTTACTATCTTTCATACATTGGAAATTACAACTTAATTTAAGTGCACAAAAAATGTTAACTTTTCTATAATGTTGCAGCCTAAGTTGGCTCTCTTAAAATATCATACATAAACACCGGTGCTTTTTAGTTTAGCGCTGAAAACATCAATTTCTTTTAACTAATAATATTATGTATCTTTATTGTTGTACTTTGTGGTTTTTATTAATATGAGACACAGTTTGCACACTGTCCAAGATGAGTCGCATAATATTTACACAGATTAATGTATCTCAATCAAACTTGACACTTATATTCATTATTATTCTTATTAGTATCTAAATGGAGGACTATATTTTACAACAGTCAAATTTTAGGACCAGATGCCCATTTAATTATTTTAATAACATAGCTCATACAGTTGCGTAGTGAGGGGGCAAAGGGCGACAAATTTTGGTTCTGCCCTAGGCGGCATGAACCCACGCTCCGCCGCTGAGCTCATATAAGGTACAACATTGGCTTGTCATCTAACTACAGTTTGGATTGACAGACCGAGACCATAATTATAAAAACATCATGATTCGTGTTATAATACTATATGGAATTAAACTCATAATACATACTAACTGGGGGCCTGCTATCTAAATAACGTTATTTATGATATGGTGTAATGCTTTAAAACACGTAATTAGTATTGTTCTTTACTTACAAACATTTCAAAATTTTATCTTGACTTTTATTTAAGTTCTATCGTAAAAATCTATCAAATGACTGGATGATGGCCAGTAAAATAAAGAGAACTGTGACTATAAACACTTACATGTCAAGTTATTACATGTGTCATATATCTATCAAATGACTGGATGATGGCCAGTAAAATAAAGAGAACTGTGACTATAAACACTTACATGTCAAGTTATTACTTGTGTCATATATATATCAAATGACTAGATGATGGCCAGTAAAATAAAGAGAACTGTAACTATAAACACTTACATGTCAAGTTATTACTTGTGTCATATATCTATCAAATGACTGGATGATGGCCAGTAAAATAAAGAGAACTATGACTATAAACACTTACATGTCAAGTTATTACTTGTGTCATATATCTATCAAATGACTGGATGATGGCCAGTAAAATAAAGAGAACTGTAACTATAAACACTTACATGTCAAGTTATGTTCTACTTGTGTCATATATCTATCAAATGACTGGATGATGGCCAGTAAAATAAATAGAACTGTAACTATAAACACTTACATGTCATGTTATTTTCTACTTATGTCATATATCTATCAAATGACTGGATGATGGCCAGTAAAATAAAGAGAACTGTGACTATAAACACTTACATGTTAAGTTATTTTCTACTTGTGTCATATCAAATATACTAATTCCGTGTGCACATTTTCATCTCAATATATATAATATTTTTTACTTAACCGAAAAACAACTCGACATTTTAAACAATGCCTGGTTATTCTTTAGAATGCCTGAATTTAACAACATACAAAATAAATCTCATGTTTAAAAAAACTATTTTCGTTGGAATTAAACATAAAATATTTGATATAAAATGACACAAATATGAAAAATTAGTTATTTTAAAAATGGTGTAATGATACGTTATAGAATGTTGTTTAATGTTGTTTCTACAAACATGGACTTATTCGGACTCTGTCTCTGAATTGATATTTTCAATTACTGAAACATTTGATACAATTGTTTTGATCATGATAAATTTTATATATTTTTGTTGTCACCTAAATATTATATGTTGATGGTGTTTTCCCCACCTGTTAACACTAATGTTGGTCTGTTGGTCATTACATTTGAACACATTTTTAGTTTTGCCGTTATGCGAGGGGGTATGACGTGAGAGAGTAAACGTGACAAGGTGAAGGTTGGGAGTCGATAACAGTTAGAGGATTGATGTTGTTGTGTGTGGAAGGATCTTGTTAAAGAGTTGGATGATATTAAACGTATAGAATGTCCTTTTGGCGTTGGAGTTTCATTGAGTTTAACCTGTCCTTGTTGGGCATAAAATTACTCGAAAACAGAACGCACATGAGATTATTGTACTAGTCAGTTTAAGGTTATATTTTAATTTGAAATAGAGAGCTATATACAAAGAAGATTTAATCATTTATAATTTAATAAAGTACTTTGAATACATTTCAGGAACATTAACAAGGGTGACTTATTTTGCATTTTGAAAAAAAGTGGCGCCTTACAAACCATAGTATTGTAAGAAGAAAAAAATAAGATAAGCCATCCCAATCTTGTGTGGTCACTAGTATTATAAGAAGCAATAAATAAGATAAGCCATCCCAATCTTGTGTGGTCACTAGTATTATAAGAAGATATCAATAAGATAAGCCATCCCAATCTTGTGTGGTCATTAGTTTTATAAGAAGCAATCAATAAGATAAGCCATCCTAATCTTGTGTGGTCACTAGTATTATAAGAAGATATCAATAAGATAAGCCATCACAATCTTGTGTGGTCACTAGTATTATAAGAAGATATCAATAAGATAAGCCATCCCCATCTTGTGTGGTCATTAGTTTTATAAGAAGCAATCTATAAGATAAGCCATCCCAATCTTGTGTGGTCACTAGTATTATAAGAAGATATCAATAAGATAAGCCATCCCAAACTTGTGTGGTCACTAGTATTATAAGAAGCAATCAATAAGATACGAGATCCCAATCTTGTGTGGTCACTAGTATTATAAGAAGCAATCAATAAGATAAGCCATCCCAATCTTGTGTGGTCACTAGTATTATAAGAAGCAATCAATAAGATAAGCCATCCCAATCTTGTGTGGTCACTAGTATTATAAGAAGATATCAATAAGATAAGCCATCCCAATCTTGTTTGGTCATTAGTCTTATAAGAAGCAATCTATAAGATAAGCCATCCTAATCTTGTGTGGTCACTAGTATTATAAGAAGCAATTAATAAGATACGCCATCCCAATCTTGTGTGGTCACTAGTATTATAAGAAGATATCAATAAGATAAGCCATCCCAATCTTGTTGGTCATTAGTTTTATAAGAAGCAATCAATAAGATAAGCCATCCCAATCTTGTGTGGTCGCGGTTGAAAAGAGTTTCTTACAATGTCGATTGTCGATAGAGTCAGTCAATCACTGTTTATGATTGGCAAGCTATGTTGGTATATAGCTGGTGGCAGGTTAAAACTAACCACAGTGCGCATGTCACCAAAACAACAATGCGTCGGGTTTTCCTACCTTTCCCAACGTTCATGCCCGTTCTTTTCATTTCTACGTGCTGCTGTTAGTCCCGTTATTTCCCCCGATTATTTGCTCTATTTCTTCTTCACTAACACAGTTGTTATAAATGATTGTGTCCACTTTCCTGGTATTAACAGATCGTTTATAAATGTGTTGATTCAACAGCTGTTATAAAATAAATGTCTTCAGTCTTTACTTTAATATTTAATATTATTTTCTTCCTAGAGTAATAGAGGACGTTAGTCTTTATCAATAAAAAATTGATGAGATTTTAATAAATATTTTAGCTTGGTCATGTGCAGTTATTGATTTTTATTAAAGTCGTGGTAGCTTGGATTTTAAACTAAGCTTAAAATCATCATTAAAGTTTTAGTCAAGCGTGCAACAAAAACAAATTAAATTGATTCATTTTTATTTCTCAGATCAACTAACTATTGTACATAAAATAATTGAAATTAATATATATAAACACCCAGTGGTGTGGTTCTGTATGTTTGTAACGTAACGCATAACGCAAGCGATGTACGACAGTCTACAGCAGTTAGTTTAGTTGAAACGCTGAGGAGCGATGTACGACAGTCTACAGCAGTTAGTTTAGTTGAAAAATCGTGTTTTGATGAGCGCTGTTAAAATATTTAATATGATGACGTCATTGTTTGGTGTGCATCGGTACGCAAAATACAACCCCTATTATTATTATTAAATAAATACTTTGCGTACATTTCATAAAGTTTAATAATTCGTATTTATCAAAAAAGGACAAGTTAGTTGGTCTTTTAAAAAAAGGTTGGCGCCGTAGGCGCCCAAAAAACGGGGGCGCCGCAGGCGCCACTGCGCCTGGCACAATCTATCAAAAAAGGACAAGTTAGTTGGTCTTTAAAAAAAAGGTTGGCGCCGGAGGCGCCCAAAAAACGGGGGCGCCGCAGCGCCTGGCACAATCTAGTAAAATATAATGGACTAAGTTCATAAGATAGTTTTAATCTAACTCAGTTAATAACCTGGGTAAGAGAAAGAGAGAGTTTTATTGGCATTATGTCCCCATTAAATGGGGCGAAGTCAAGTGGCGTGCCACTTTTAGAAAATAGTAGGACATAGATCTATATGAAAATATGTTAGCTACCATATTATCATCAGCAAGACATCAATTTATATGAAAGTAAAAACTTAAGTCATAAAGTTTTTTAAATTTTTTTAATAACTCATTTTTAAAACAAATATTATCTTTTAAAAAGTTTCCTAGACATACATTTAGTAAACTTATCATTTAACACTTTAGTAACTAATGTCCTTAATACTAGATCACGTTAATTAAAAATAAGAACTTAATTTTTAGTTGCAACTTTAAGATTACATTTAACTTCTAGCCAACTAAGATGGGCCGCGTAAAAAAAATCATACCTAGCCCGGTGCATTTTAGTGCAGCGCTAAAATAACTAATGTGCACGCCAGATATGACACTGTAAATCTTTTTAAATCCTTAATATTAACTTATGGTGTCTAACAAGTTTTGATAGATATTAAACCCATTTTCTAGTAAGCTAGCGAGCAGAAATTTTGCAGGCACACTCATGCCAATAATAAAAAGAATGTATTAAAATTTCAGATCGTTCAAATGGACACAAATTTAATTATTAAATGATAAAATTATTCTTATCTCAACATATCAGTTCATTTTTTAGATAGAATGCTGTTTTTCGTAATAATTTCAACAACCTTTCATGTCGTGCAATGAGGTGCGCAATACATTGACATTACATTTTAAAAATATATTCTCGAACGGTGCGCATTATATTAACCACGTTTTACGAGACATAACTAGAATTTTGTATTTTCGGATTGCTTTGCACTGCGTATTATGATAGGTATGTATCGTATATAAAGGACTTAAAGTAACAATTTTTTTTACGGGTTTTAAAAAATTATTTCCTTTTTACTAACCGACGTCTTTAAACCTAATCAATTTGCTATAACTAGAAATATATTTTTAAAGATTAAATCAAAATAAAAGTTATATTCGTTACTAACACATGTGTTCGTATTCTACGTCTGGAAATGTCTATAAATAACAGTGTTTACACGTTTGGAATTACGATCTGAATTATCTCGGTACAACAGAGGCTTGTATGTTTGTCCCTGTACTTTGCTGGTTGGTTCTGGGTCTTACTGTAGAGATGATCACTATATCTTCATTGTCACCTTTGCTTTCAGAGGGTAATTCTTAGGGGACTACCACTGATTTTATAACAGAGACTTGTATGTTTGTCTCTGTACCTTGCTGGTTGGTTCTGGGTCTTACAGTAGAGATGATCACTATATCTTCATCGTCACTTTCACTTTCAGAGGGTAATTCTTAGGGGACTACAACTTACTTGATAAAGGATTCTAAGGAGACCCTTACTCTTTCCATATACATTTGTCTTTGCACCCTCTGCTCGAGGTACATGTCTGTCTGCATGTCTGTCCGGTAGTTGGGATGTACCACAATATACGTATTGGAATTTAGTTTAATTTTCACCCGATTTCAGTGGTGTGCAAGACCCGAACATATAAAGTCAAATGTTTCAACATATAAACATTAAATAGAAAGCGCGTCTTAAGGTTGTTTACATAACAAACAAGTTCAAGATTTTAATTAGCACACAATATATAATGAAGACATTAAAAAATGTAGAGTCTTAATTCTCTTGTTACCTAAACTATTTCAATATCTTGTATAAAATTAAATAGATATTTTATGTCTAATCTTTAATGATAGGTAACATAAACTATTCAAATATAAAATTTAACTACTTTTTAACTTCTATTAATCTAACTGAGTCTGTGACCAAGACCATGGTAAGAGAAACAACAAAAATCTTTGGCATATTATCCCTGAGTTAAGGTGCGAGAGAGGGTAGTAATGTGGCCTGCCACTTACATTACAGTAGTGAGGTAACACAATGATTATAGACTTGTGTTAGCAAACAAACATCAATATACAAAACAGAAAAAAAGAAAGAAATTCATAGTTTCTATCTATTCAATGAAACTTGTAATTTAGATAAATATTTTCCTTGCAAAAATATTTTCATTAATATATTTTTACTTTTTAAAAATATAACATTTTTGCAAAATATGTTAATAGTGCAAGCTACCAAAAGCGTGTACATATCATTTTAATGTAATATTTTCCACAATATCATAGCATTTGTTATTATCTTCCCGCATAAATTTTCTATCTTTGTAAATCATATTAAATAGATCCGCATTGGTGCTTTTTGGTGCGTTTTTAATGCATGTCAAATATGATATTTTGAATCTCGTCTAGCTTACTATATCATGTACGACAGCGCTTCTCAAACTTTGGGTGGACTTTTTCCAATGGCAATAAGGACTGGTGCTTTATTTTCCCGTACTGACTCGATTTACCCTGTATCAACCTAATATATAAAAGAGTCCCTACATGACCTATGACACTACAAATGTGAGTCCCTACATGACCTATGGGCCCACAAGTGTCAGTCCCTACATGACCTATGGGCCCACAAGTGTCAGTCCCTACATGACCTATGGGCCCACAAGTGTCAGTCCCTACATGACCTATGACGCT
Source organism: Radix auricularia (assembly GCA_002072015.1). Taxonomy (NCBI): domain Eukaryota; kingdom Metazoa; phylum Mollusca; class Gastropoda; family Lymnaeidae; genus Radix; species Radix auricularia. The sequence continues at coordinate 285,699 of MUZC01000165.1, read as the reverse complement.
ACAAGTGTCAGTCCCTACATGACCTATGGGCCCACAAGTGTGAGTATGAATTGGATTTGTTTTATGCGACGTGTTATTAAACAAATAAAATGAAAAGTAAACCTAGCTCTTGATTACTTACTGCTCATTTACTTCGTCTTCATTTTTTTTTCGATAATGGCAGCCATCGCTTTGGATTTTATTGTTTTAAAAATGATGGCACGTTAATAAATTTATATTCAAACTAAAGTATAAGTTGAAATAAAGTGAACCTAAATTTTAATTTGAAAAGTCTTACATATTTATATTTAAAAAAATATTGTAAACAGTGTACTTACATGTGTAAGTGAATGTTCAAAGCTCAACTGAAACTAATTACTCAGATGAACCTATTTATTTGTTACAAGTTTATCAAATCTTGGCTCCATTGAGGACAACGCTGAACACAATGGAGAAAAAACATCCAAAGTGTTTTTGTACTTTGTCTTTGAGAGGCTCATAGTTGAAAAGCCAGTCTTACATAGGTAAGATGAAGGATATTGAAGAAAAGCCAGTCTTACATAGGTAAGATGAAGAATATGGAAGAAAAGCCAGTTTTACATGGATAGGATGAAGGATATGGAAGATAAGCCAGTCTTACATGCGGGTAAGATGAAACATATGGAAGAAAAGCTAGTCTCAAATAGGTAAGATAAGGATATAGAAGAAAAGCCCGTCTTACATAGGTAAGATGAAGCATATGGAAGATAAGCCAGTTTTACATAGGTAAGATGAAGAATATGGAAGAAAAGCCAGTTTTACATAGGTAAGATGATGGCTATGGAAGATAAGCCAGTTTTACAAAGGTAAGATGAAGGATATGGAAAAAAGCCAGTTTTACATAGGTAAGATTTGGATATGGAGAATAAGCTAGTCTTACATAGGTAAGAAGAAGGATATGGAAGTTAAGCCAGTCTTACATAGGTAAGAAAAAGGATATGGAAGATTAGCAAGTCTTACATAGGTAAGATAAAGGATATGTAAGATAAGCCAGTCTTGCATAGGTAAGATAAAGGTTATGGAAGATAAGCCTATACCCAATGAGGGAAACATCGTGACTCTCCTAAGCAGCTACCGTCCGATGTCCCTAACATAGTGTTTAGGGAATGTAGTTGAGAAAGTGGTTACTGCCAAACTCTATTTGTACCTGGCGAGTACGAGTAGTCTGAATATTAACCAGGCGGGCTTCCGTTATTATAACTACTGCAGAGCGGTATCGCAGGTTGGACACTAGGTAACCCTGCTTATTGATAAACCTACACACAATCGAGGACACATAATTGATTGGGTATTGCACAGACCTGACGATTGCCTTGTCAAACCTGCAACCATAACAGAAGAGCTGTCCTTGGATCATTTTTGTGTTATATGTGAACTAAGGGTGATTGCCCCTCCTCCATCCACAAAACTCCAGGGCATTCGCAATCTACGTGGCATGAACCGTGAAGCCTTTCGGCAAGATCTAAGTGTGGCTGTGTCCCCTAACATCTGCCCCACTTTGGATAAGCTGAATAGTACACTACGCACTATGCTGGATAGACACGCCCCTGTCATCCGCCAAAATGTCAAGTTAACACGGACAGCTCCCTGGTATTCATCAATAAAGATGATCTTCGACGCGTCAAGAAAGATCGGCGTATAGCAGAAAAGACTTGGTTGAGATCAAGACTCATCGTTCTCAAGCAAATTTATTCCACTGCCAAGCGACGTGTGACTAAAATTGTAAATCTAGCAAAATTTTGTACTATAGTACAAAAATATTCACAAGTAGTACTAGTAGGCAGCTTTTTCATGTATGCAATAATCTCAGAGGGAGTAGAAAAGGCTGTGGTCCTTCCTTCTGTATATCCGTTGAATCATCAATCAGATATATTTTGTATTTTTTAAATAAAAAAATTGCTGAAATAAGGGCTGAGCTTGACAGAACGATGTAACCTCAACATAATGTATCTCCATCTTTTGCTGTGAGTTCTATCTTTGAAATGTTCCACCCTGTTACGGAAAATGAGGTCAAAGCAGTTATTCTAAAATCTAAACCAACATCATGTTCTCTTGATCCAATTTGTTAAGTCATTAGATCTTTTACTCCCACCAATAACACATATAGTAAATGAGAGTCTAACATCTGGTACTTTTCCAGTGTTATTTAAATCTGCTGTAATAAAACCCTTGCTGAAAAGGCAGGTGTTAGATCAAAATAATTTAAACAACTATCGATCAGTATCCAATATTTCATTTGTGTCTAAGGTCATTGAAAAAATTGTCTTAAAACAACTTTTTTCTTATCTTAATGACAACACTCTTCTAAGTCCCAATCACTCAACAAATAATGGAGTGGGGATTGGATCAAGAGAACATGACGTTGGTTTAGATTTTAGAATAACAGATTTGACCTCGTTTTCCGTAACAGGGTGGAACTTTTCAAAGCAAGAATTCACAGCAAAAGAGGAAGATACATTAGTTGGGGGTAAAATTGTTCTGTCAAGCTCAGCCCTAATGTCAGCAATTTTGTTTGTAAAAAAGTTACAAAATATATCTGGTTGCTGATGCAACGGATATACAGAAGGAAGGGCCACAGCCTTACTATTCCCTCTGAGATTATTGCATACAGAGATTATTGCATACATGAAAAAGCTGCCTACTAGTACTACTTGTGAGTATTTTATTACTATAGTACAAAGTTTTTGCTTGATGTACTATGTTAGTCACACGTCGCTTGGCCGTGGAATAAATTTGCTTGTGAACGATGAGTCTTGATCTCAACCAAGTCTTCTCTGCTATACGCCGATCTTTCTTGGCGCTTCGAAGATCATCCTTTATCGATGAATACCAGGGAGCTGTCCGTGTTAACTTGACCTTTTGGCGAGTCATAGGCGCATGTTTATCCAGCATAGTGCGTAGTGTACTATTCAGCTTATCCAAAGTGGGGCAGAGGTCAGGGGACACCGCCACACTTAGATCTTGTCGAAAGGCTTCACGGTTCATGCCACGTAGATTGCGAATGTCCTGGAATTTTGTGGATGGAGGAGGGGCAATCACCCTTAGTTCACATATAACACAAAAATGATCCGAGGAAAGCTCTTCTGTTATGGTTGTAGATTTTACAAGGCAGTCGTCAGGTCTGTGCAATACCCAATCAATTATGTGTCCTCGATTGTGTGTCGGTTTGTCAATTAGTTGTTTAATGTTGAATGCATCCAAAAGCTGTAGATGGATTATGGGGTTCATCAAAATGAAAGTTCATGTCTCCTATTATCATGTAAGTACCAGGCAGAGTGTTTTGGCATAATCCAAAAGTTCCGGAAATTCCTCATGGAATTTGGCATCTGTTAACTTATTTTTTCTGCTGGGAAAGACACGGTAAATGCACATAAAGTGGATGAAACGATGTGGCACTGACAATTTAAGTTGAAATATCTCAAATAATGTGTGCGCAAATTTGAACTTAGTTAAAAATGTAAGCTCTTGGGACAGCGTACTTCTGTAGACAACAGCTAGACCTCCTCCTCTAGTCGAACGGTGAAATGATCGAACAGAGTAGCCGAGTGGAGCAAGATCAGCACACTTTCCCTCATCACCAGTCTGTCGAAACCGGGTTTCCTGTATAAACATGATGTCAATCTGCCTGTCCATAATGAAGTCGCATACAGCAGTACGTTTGTCATATGGACCAAGTGACTGTGCGTTAAACGATGCGATGCAGAGATTTCTTTCTGTACATTTGGGAGATGATTTTACAGGTATATTGTAATAGCGGTGATGGCTACCTTTAACAACATCAAAATCAGAACTACTTCTTTGTTCTGAAATAAGGACAGGGATTCGTCTTTGTTTTCGTCTACCACCACGAGAGTTACGCATCCGAGGAAGGTTTCGGCCAATACACATATCCTTTAGTATATACACCAGTTCTGATCGTATGCGTGTATGCTTGGTCTTCATGGATAATAGGCACTCGTGTGTGTAGTGTAAAGGTCGTCTACCTGTGTGCTGTCGAGCCTTGATTTTGTCATTTTCCATTTCATTGGCTTGCCCGAGCGTTGATTGTACGAACAAAGATGGCTGACCTTGTAGTCGAACAAATATGATATTAATGGTTCTTTAATTAATGTACGTATTGTTATTTCCATGTAAAGCGCTGAGAGCCCGGCTCCTTGCTGGGATACATCGCTATATATTTTATCATTTTATTATTATTATTATAATTAATGTTGCAGGCAATGAAAAAGTAGACTCCCTGGCAAATGCGGGAGCAGCCCAATCCCAACCAGAAGTTCAAGTTACCTATCTCGGGGAAAATACCTGACTAATGGACAACTTCAGGGAAAAGTGGTATCAGGGGTGGGAAGAAAATACGACGTCTAGGGGGTAATTTCAAACATTCACAAACCGAGCAGAGCAGACTAATGGTGGGGTCTAAACCGAAGTGACCGGAGTTGAGTAACCCAAATGAGCACCGAGCATTGCCCAACCTAATCGTACTTTAATAGGCTTGACCACAACAGGGACTCGAACTGCCGTCATTGCAGCCGAGCCTCTGAGGCGGTCACATACCTATTGACGTCGTGTCACGCGCAAGATATAGCGGGGGAGGTAAGGGAGGCAAAAGAGTCCCACGTGAAGACAATGTTATATGGCACTGCTCAGCAGATGAAGCAGGTTGCCCAAGTATTTGCCAAGGCCTTAAGAGATTAGATCTCAGATCGTAAGAATATGTGTTTAGTTTTAGTCGTTAAGGGTTAAGACAACAAGCTACCGACCGGAATGACACCACAAGCTATCACCCCGGGTGACACCACAAGCGACCGGCCATGGTGACACAACAAGCTACCAGCCGGGGTGAAATCATCACAAGCTTCCGGCTGGGTTGACACCACAAGCTACCGGCCGGGGTGACACCACAAACTACCGGCCGGGGTGAGACCACAAGCTACCGGCCGGGGTGACACCACAAACTACCGGTCATAATGACACCAAAAGCTACCGGCCGGGATGACACCACAGGCTACTGGCCGGGGTGACAACACACGCTACTGGCCGGAGTGACATCACAAGCTACATGCCGGGATGACACCACAAGCTACCAGCCGGGGTGACAACAGAAGCTACTGGCCGGGGTGACATCACAAGCTACCGGTCATAATGACACCACAATCTACCGGCCGGGGTGATAACACAAGCTACCGGTCATAATGACACCACAAGCTACCGGCGGGTTGATACCACGTGACACCACAAGCTACCGGCCGGGGTCACACCACAAGCTACCGGCCGGGGTGACAACACAAACTACCGGCCGGGGTGACACCACAAACTACCGGCCGGGGTGACACCACAAACTACCGGCCGGGGTGATACCACAAACTACCGGCCGGGGTGACACCACAAGCTACCGGCCGGGGTCACACCACAAGCTACCGGCTGGGTTGACACCTCAAACTACCGGCAGGGGTGACACCACAAACTACCGGCCGGGGTGACACCACAAACTACCGGCCGGAGTGACACAGCAAGCTACCGGCCAAGGTGACACCACAAACTACCGGCCGGGGTGACACCAACCCTATCGACGCCTCAGCTATTATGTTACACGTTCATCTGTAAATAAATAACATCATTATTAGAACGTTAATTGTTTACGATTGTTTGCTTCCCAGATATTGTTACAGCTGTATGACTAGCAAATATTTTTTATTCCACCAGAGAGCTGCTACAATATGATTGTAAATATCTATATTATCTTGTCTATGTGCATTTATTCTCTTCTAAGAACGTTGAGATAAAAGAGTTATTTAAATATATTATATATTCTAAATCCATAAAAGCAACATTTAACCCTTTTCACAATTTGGGTTAATTATTAAAAAATGATATTGTTAAAAAAATATAATTCCCCCCCCACCCCCACAAAAAAATTTAAATAATTTTAAAATAAAATAAAATAAAATAGATATATTTTGTAAAGAATATTGTTTTAACTTAAATTTTGTAGTGTAGAAACTGTTTCTTTAAGGCATTTGTATGAGTAAAATGCTTATTTATGCTTAGTGTTTAACATGGATTATTATTATTATGCTATAAATCAAAAGGAATTTCTGTGTTGCATTTTTGTTTTAATTAAACAACCTATTCCTAGTCCGAATTCCAGTCCGTCAAAATGAGAATTGGTATGTTTTTCAAACATTCAGAAAAAGTGTATTTATCCCAATGTCCTTCCTGTCTTCGATGCACTAAAAAGCACCAGTAAAGACGCAATTATAAAAATAAACTTGAGTAAACTCACGGAGGTTTTCTTGAAAGATATATTTTAATATTTATTAAATCATAATTAGGCATTTTAAGAGACTTATTTTATTATCATGTCTTATGTTATTGGATCTATTAATATAACTTATATAAATCAATAGCAACATTAAATTTAATGTACACAAAAGATTAAAAATTGTGTTTAACTTAATCAAGGAAACTACTCATATTATATATTTTTCTTAATGTGTATGCTTGACTAATTTTCAAAAGTGGTCGTAAACTTCCTCTTCATTGTTCGAACTACGTAGCAAATTAATGTTATCTAAGTGGCACGCCACTTAACTTCGATCCCTCGAAACAGGGTAACAATTTTTAAAAACCTACGAATTAAGATTTTAACACATATGATTTATTGATGGTATTTATCTTGTCTTGGAAAATATTAAAATACTTTTTATAATGTCAAAAAATGTGTGCTTTAAAATCCCATTATAATTAATAAATACAACTGAAATAGCCTTCATGTGTTTGTTATGTAAATTAAAGATTTTTACTTGAGAAGGCAAAATATATATCTATTAGAGAAAATGAGTGAACTGCATATCTATAACATCATAAGCATCCGCCCGAAGTTTTTAGTCACATTAAATAAAAGTAAGTTGTTTTTTTTTATTTATTTATTTTTTTTATTTTTACACATCTTTATATAAAAGAATTAAGGAATCTCAACTAGTCGGTAAAAAACACAGCAAAAACCTAACGCAAACCATCAAATAAATAATTGCTTGGGGCTTAAATATGCTACATTTTTACAGGCTATTTAATCATTATAAATTTTACTTTAATCATGTATTGTGTACCATCTCTACTTAATTACGTTATTCGTTTATTGCGTAGGATCTCTACTTGATTACCTTTTAAATAGTCATACAAAAAATTAAGAATTATTATCAAATCTTAATAAGAAAGTAAAATTTATTTTGTTTCTTCTTTGTAAATAAGTTTTAAGATTTAGTCAAATGACAAGTTTAAAATGTAAAAGAAAAACAGACAGGGCAAACAAAAAAAAAATAAATAAAACAACACAGAAACTCAAGTGAATCTATTTTTTTTTAAGTGGCTGACTAACCCTTGATGTTTGTTTCCACAAAATGTGTCAATTTAAAAATAATTTACTTAAATTCCAAACTATTTTTTTTATTTCTAGCAGCTTCATCAAGTGATTAGAGTTTTAAAACAGACGAGACCTTCAGACCCTATCGTTTTCCTGAAGAATTTTTAAATCAACGCTGCACACAATATATGAAGTTCTTTCTTGAGTTTATTGGTGGTAATGGACTGTAGAATACAGGGCCTAATTTTTTCAATGTATTCAACCTTCTTAACTTTCAGCATATTTATACTGTCCAAGTACCAAAATAGTCTAGAATTGACCATCCTCACAGCCAACTTTCTTAAGTACGATGTTAGGGAGCTGCTTGGAAGTGTGTGATGTTTCTCTTTCTGTTGTATCGGGACAATAACATTTCATCAAGGTCACGGCAAGGTGACCATGACAATAACATTTCATCAAGCTCACAGCAAGGTGACCATGACCATAACATTTCATCAAGGTCACAGCAAGGTGACCATGACAATAACATTTCATCAAGGTCACAGCAAGGTGACCATGACAATAACATTTCATCAAGGTCACAGCAAGGGGACCATGACAATAACATTTTATCAAGGTCACAGCAAGGTGACCATGACCATAACATTTCATCAAGCTCACAGCAAGGTGACCACTACCATAACATTTCATCAAGCTCACAGCAAGGTGACCATGACAATAAAATTTCATCAAGCTCACAGCAAGGTGACCATGACAATAACATTTCATCAAGCAAGGTGACCATGACCATAACATTTCATCAAGCTCACAGCAAGGTGACCATGACAATAACATTTCATCAAGCTCACAGCAAGGTGACCATGACAATAACATTTCATCAAGCTCACAGCAAGGTAACCATGACAATAACATTTCATCAAGGTCACAGCAAGGTGACCATGACAATAACATTTTATCAAGGTCACAGCAAGGTGACCATGACAATAACATTTCATCAAGGTCACAGCAAGGTGACCATGACCATAACATTTCATCAAAATCACAGCAAGGTGACCATGACCATAACATTTCATCAAGGTCACAGCAAGGTGACCATGACAATAACATTTCATCAAACTCACAGCAAGGTGACCATGACCATAACATTTCATCAAGGTCTGAGCAAGGTGACCATGACAAAAACATTTCATCAAACTCACAGCAAGATGACCATGACAATAACATTTCATCAAGCTCACAGCAAGGTGACCATGACATTAACATTTCATCAAACTCACAGCAAGGTGACCATGACCATAACATTTCATCAAGCTCACAGCAAGGTGACATGACCATAACATTTCATCAAGCTCACGGCAAGGTGACCATGACAATAACATTTCATCAAGCTCACGGCAAGGTGACCATGACCATAACATTTCATCAAGCTCACGGCAAGGTGACCATGACCATAACATTTCATCAAGCTCACAGCAAGGTGACCATGACAATAACATTTCATCAAACTCACAGCAAGGTGACCATGACCATAATCATCTTTTCAATGACCTTCAATTCGAGGATGGTTATTTGTTTACATAGTGTTTGTCATTTTGTAATTAACTTTGTACAAACAGCATATAACCATTTTACTTATTTTAAGTTGTTTGTAAACTTTCTAGTAGGATAGAATATTACATCCAGATCGAACAAATCTGTTTTGATTTAATTTTTACATGTGTACTTTTATGTATCTATACTAATAAAAGGGAAAGCCCTCACTGACTGACTGACTGACTGACTGACTGATTCATCACTAATTCTCCAACTTCCCGTGTAGGTAGAATCATGAAACTTTGGGAAGTTGTTGGATACCCTCTGACTACGAAAATTGGCGAAATAAATTTTAAAAATCTAACTCATGTGGGGCCGGGGGCCCAAAAACTTTTTTTGCTTACATTACTGAATCTCCAACTTCCCGTGTAGGTAGAAGCATGAAACTTTGGGAAGTTGTTGAGTACCCACTGTGGACAAAGTTTGGCAAAAAAAGTTTTAAAAAAATATCTCTCAAGTGGGGCCGGGGGCCCAAAAAGATTGTTTCCTTATATGGGCTTTATAAAAATTGAAAATCACCAATTTTCCTATTTCCCGTGTAGCAAAAAGCATAAAACTTAGGGAAGTTGCTGGGTAATCACTAATGACGAAGATTGGCGATGAAGAACATTTAAATCTCGCTCATGTGGGGCCGGGGGCCCAAAAACAGTTTTTTCCTTCATCACTAAATCTCCAATTTCCCATGTAGGTAGAAGCATGAAACTTTGGGAAGTTGTAGGGTAACCACTAATGACGAAAATTGGCGATAAAGAATTTTAAAAATCTCGCTCATGTGGGGCCGGTGGCCCAAAAAGCTTTCCCCTTATATGTGCTCTATAAAAACTGAAATTCATCAATTTTCCTATTTCCCCAGTAGGTATTCCCGTGTAGGTAGAATCATGAAACTTTGGGAAGCTGTTGCTTACCCTCTGACTACGAAAATTTGCGAAAAAGAATTTTTAAAATCTAACTTATGTGGGGCCCGGGGCCCAAAAACTTTTTTTGCTTACATCACTAAAACTCCGACTTCCCGTGTAGGTAGAAGCATGAAACTTTCTGAAGTTGCTGAATACCCACTGTGGACAAAGTTTGGCAAAAATGTTTTTAAAAATATCTCTCAAGTGGGGTCGGGGGCCCAAAAAGATTGTTTCCTTTTATGGGCTTTATAAAAATTGAAAATCACCAATTTTCCTATTTCCGGTGTAGCTAGAAGCATAAAACTTTGGGAAGTTGCTTGGTAAGCACTAATGACGAAGATTGGCGATGAAGAACTTTTAAAATCTCGCTCATGTGGGGCCGGGGCCCAAAAACTATTTTTTTCTTTCATCACTAATTCTCCAATTTGCCATGTAGGTAGAAGCATGAAACTTTGGGAAGTTGTTGGGTACCCTCTCACGACAAAAATTGGCGAAAAAAGAATTTTGAAAATCTCGCTCATGTGGGGCTGGGGGCCCAAAAATTGTTTTTTCCTTATTTGAACTCTTTAAAAATTGAAAATCATCAATTTTCCTATTTTCCGTGTAGGTAGAAGCATGAAATTTAGAAAATTTTTAAAGTACGTGCTCCCGACGATAATTTGAGGGGAAAAGGTAAATTTGCAACTCATGGGGGCCGAGGGCCCCAAAAATGTTTTTTCCTTATATGAACTATATACAAATTGAAAATCACTAATTCCCCTATTTCCGGGAAGGGTAGAAGCATGAAAATTTGGGAAGTTGTTGGGTATGCTCTTAGAACGAAACTTGGCAAAATATAATTGTACACATCTTGCTCATGTGGGGCTAGGGCCCCAAAAACATTTTTCCTTTATATGAGCTATATAAAAATTGAAAATCACGAATTGTTCTGTTTTCCGTGTAGGTAGAAACATGAAACTTTGGGAAGTTTTTGGGTACCCTCTCACAACGAAATTTGTGAAAAAGAAATTTGAAGTTCACACTCATGGGGGCCGGGGTCTCAAAAACTTTTTTTCTTATATAAGCTAAATACTAATTAAAAATCAATAATTCTTATATTTCCCGTATAGGTAGAAGCAAGAAACTTTGGAAATTCGTTGAGTACATGCTTCCGACGATAAATGGCAAAAGAGAATGTTAAAATTCGCACTTATGGGGGCTGGGGCCCCAAAAACAATTTTTTCATTATATGGACTATATAAAAATTAAAAATCAACAATTCTACTATTTCCCGAGTAGGGAGACTCATGCAACGTTAAAGAGTTGATAAATACACTTTCACGATGCTAGCAGGTGAAATAATATTTACAATATCTCTTACTTGGGCGCCGTGGGCCCAAATTTAAAAACTGAAAATCACCAATTCTCCCATACCCGATTTAAGTAGAAGCATGAACTTTTAGAAAGCTGTTGAGTACAATCTGCCAATAATAATTTGCGAAAGGGACTGTTTAAATCCCACTAAATGGGGTAAGGGGGGCAAAAAATTATGGGGCGCCCAAAA
>MUZC01000165.1:244836-267469 GCA_002072015.1 Radix auricularia | reverse complement strand
TTTTTAAATTTTATTTTGTCCATCAAATTATTATTTCTAGACATATATGTTGTCAGGGATTCCCCTTGACGAACAATTAAACTCTTCGTTTCCTGATATTTAAATTAACTCTAGGCTAAATAGGGGCCAGTCACTGACAGTTCTGAAATGGTGTAGGAGACAAAGAAGGGATGTGGTTAGAAGCCAGTCACTGACAGTTATAAAATGGTGTAGGAGACAAAGAAGGGATGTGGTTACATGTATATGTCAAACTGAGATTTTTCAAATGTAAATCGTATCATACGGTCAAAGAGAATTATATTTACTCTAAATGCTAATTTTTTTTGCAAACGGCAACACATTTTTAAAAACATCTTTAATTTATAAAACATTAATTTACCTTACAGAACTGAAGTTGCGAAGAACGCCACATTATATTTAAATTTTACAAGATCTATTTATATTTAACTAAATTAAAAAATGTCGATTTCCATTTAGTGCTAAACGCAACATATGTATAGAAGTTCATGTGGCGTTCCTTTGTATAGCGAGTTGTGTCAATGATAAAGTTAATCTTATAATATCGTATGTTAGAATAGTGCTATCAAGTGCTACTATTGCATTGAAACAAGCATTCGGTATTAATATTGTAAAAGCCATACAACAAAATAGTCAGAGAAATTTTAAAAGATCTCATTTCCTTGACTCGCTCTATTCTTGATGTTGACAGATTACCAATATTCTCAGTTGCTTTAACATTGTTGTAAATGTGCAAACAAAAAATTGTTACCATAGGGAAAGTAGAGCCAAAGAATGGGAATTTATTATTATTTATCATATTCAAATAATGATAGATGTGTAAGATTGTTTACATTTTACACTTTAATTGACACTTTTCATAAATGCTTGTATAACAAACCAAAAAAATTAGTTGCTTAATATGTATACTCATAATGACCGAGGTTAAGTGAATGGTCACTTTATTCTAAATAGTTATAGTCTGGACTTTTTTGTTGTTGATAGTTATACACACATGTATATTAAAAGAAATATTGATATTGTATAATGAACTGAATTAAAAATTATTCCTCTTTAAAATAAGTTTTATAATTGACTTGTCATATTACTACACATGTTACTAAGTTATATAAAAAGGTGTATTTAAGTAGCAAACATAGTTTATGTTAAAGTTAATTGACGTGTCATATTACTACACATGTTACTAAGTTATATAAAAAGGTGTATTTAAGTAGAAAACATAGTTTATGTTAAAGCTAATTGACGTGTCATATTACTACAGACATGGTGTCTAGCTTTGTAGTATGTAATGAGTATCAGAGATCAAAAACATGGTGTCTAGCTTTGTAGTATGTAATGAGTATCAGAGATCAAAGACATGGTGTCTAGCTTTGTAGTATGTAATGAGTATCAGAGATCAAAGACATGGTGTCTAGTTTTGTAGTATGTAATGAGTATCAGAGATCAAAGACATGGTGTTTAGCTTTGTAGTATGTAATGAGTATCAGAGCTCAAAGACATGGTGTCTAGTTTTGTAGTATGTAATGAGTATCAGAGATCAAAGACATGGTGTTTAGCAATGAACATTTGATGAGATTTTAAGAATTTTTTTATTTTGGTCTCGTACATCATTTTACTATACTTTTTTTTCAATGTAGCTTAGAGTTTAAACCAATAATACAATCGTATTTAAGTTTTTAGACAAGTGTACAAACAGATGTGCATTGAAGCAATTTCAATGCTCAGGCCAAATTAATATTTTCAATGAAATATAAAATAATGAACTGATTTCATAAGCTTGTTTTAATTTGACTCAAATCTGTAAACTGGTCATGAGGGGAAAAGAAATTATTGGCATAATATTCCACAATTAATAAAGGGCGAAGTAAAGTGGCATTCCACTTTATAATAATAAAAGTTGTTTCAGTACAATCAGTCGAGCGGAACTAATATGAACAGCTTAGCATCAATTTGTATAAAAGTTATAAATTAACTTTGAATGTTTTTATTTTCCTTTAAAAATTGAAATTTTAAACAAATCTTTTCTTTAATAATAGGTTTCCAGAATTTTTTTTTAGTAAATAAAATATTTAACATTTTAGTAATTCATTTAAATAATACTGCATCTCATAGATAAAAAAAATCATGTTAAGCCTGGTCCCTTTTGGAACTCAGGACGTGTTAGCGCATTTTCGTATTATGTATCAGTACTTATGTTAGATATCAGCATTATGTAGTTATCAGTAATTGTGTTTAGATTTTAGACATATTTTTATGAATTTTCTTGTGTAATGAATATACCTGACATTTTTNTAATAAAGGGCGAAGTAAAGTGGCATTCCACTTTATAATAATAAAAGTTGTTTCAGTACAATCATACGAGCATACGTAATGTGAAGAGCTTAGCATCAATTTGTATAAAAGTTATAAATTAACTTTGAATATTTTTATTTTCCTTTAAAAATTGAAATTTTAAACAAATCTTTTCTTTAATAATAGGTTTCCAGAATTTTTTTTTAGTAAATAAAATATTTAACATTTTAGTAATTCATTTAAATACTACTGCATCTCATAGATAAAAAAATGTAGCTTCATTTAAGTTAAAAAATAATTACTAACGTAAATCTAGCTACCTAAAATGTCTCTCGTAAAAAAAAATATCATAGAAATGGAACCGTACTTTTTAGTGCGGCGCAAAAGGAATTTATTGCACGATCGGTGCGCATTATATTAAATTTGTTTTACGAGACATAACTAAACTTTTGTAATTTCGAATTGTATTATAACTAACATCATTATAGCTATGTCTCGTATAGGAGAATTTTTTAGTCAAATAAATAATGTTTTTTTACTGGGTTTTTTTTTGTAATCAGACTAAAAATATCAATAATTCAAACTAACATAGTGAACACATAATTATGTGTTCTACATTTATATGTTTATAATTCCATGATATTAAACCCTTAATTTACACGAGGGATGATTTAAACACAAGTGATGATACAGCAGCGAGGGGATATAGCAATACAAGTAGTGATACGTACTGTACTATACGAAGGCACCTAGCTCCACCCTACTTACCATACGTACTATACGAATACACCTAACTCCACTCTACTTACCATACGTACTATAAAAAGTCACCTAACTCCACCCTACTTTAAGTTATCTTGACACAAATAACAATAATCTTAATCAACATGACTTGAATATATCAAATATCCTTTCTGTTACATTGTAAATTAATGCCTTAAAAACTGAGCTAAGGAGCGTATGCCTGTTAACATCAAGCCAATTTAATAGTCTACTATTTCATTCAATGTGCACATCACGTGATACTATTTTTAAATACATCATTTTTTAAACAACTGAAGAGGAAAAGTTGTTTTGTGTCCTCTCAAATTACGATGTCAAGTATTTGATGTATTCAATAAAGTTAATGAATACTTTGATAAGAATAACTAAAATTGACACATTTTTCATTGTACCGAGAATGACCAGGGCCGTTAGACATAAAACTATGAGAATGACCAGGGCCGTTAGACATAAAACTATGAGAATGTCAAGGGCCGTTACACATAAAACTGTGAGAATGACCAGGGCCGTTACACATAAAACTATGAGAATGACCAGGGCCGTTCGACATAAAACTATGAGAATGTCAAGGGCCGTTACACATAAAACTATGAGAATGACCAGGGCCGTTAGACATAAAACTGTGAGAATGACCAGGGCCGTTACACATAAAACTATGAGAATGACCAGGGCCTTTAGACATTAAACTATGAGAATGACCAGGGCCTTTAGACATTAAACTATGTGAATGACCAGGGCCGTTCGACATAAAACTATGAGAATGTCAAGGGCCGTTAGACATACAACTATGAGAATGACCAGGGCCGTTTGACATAAAACTATGAGAATGACCAGGGCCGTTACACATAAAACTATGAGAATGTCAAGGGCCGTTACACATTAAACTATGAGAATGACCAGGGCCGTTAGACATAAAACTATGAGGATGACCAGGGTCATTAGACATAAAACTATTAGAATGACCAGGGCCGTTCGACATAAAACTATGAGAATGTCAAGGGCCGTTACACATTAAACTATGAGAATGACCAGGGCCGTTAGACATAAAACTATGAGAATGACCAGGGTCATTAGACATAAAACTATTAGAATGACCAGGGTCATTAGACATAAATCTATGAGAATAACCAGGGCCGTTTGACATAAAACTATGAGAATGACCAGGGTTATTAGACATAAAACTATGAGAATGACCAGGGCAATTAGACATAACACTATGAGAATGACCAGGGTCATTAGACATAAAACTATGAGAATGACCAGGGCAATTAGACATAAAACTATGAGAATGACCAGGGCCGTTAGACTTAAAACTATGAGAATGACCAGGGCCGTTAGACGTAAAACTATGAGAATGACCAGGGCAATTAGACATAAAACTATGAGAATGACCAGGGCCGTTAGACATAAAACTATGAGAATGACCAGGGCCGTTAGACATAAAACTATGAGAATGACCAGGGCCGTTAGATATAAAACAATGAGAATTACAAGGACCGTTTGTTATAAAACTTTTAGAATGACCAGAGCCGTTAGATATAAAACTATGAGTATGATTAGGGCCGTTAGATATAAAACAATGAGAATTACAAGGACCGTTAGTTATAAAACTATGTGAATGACCAGGGCCGTTAGCCATAAAACTAAAAGAATGACAATAAATGTTAGACATAAAACTTTGTGAATGACCAGAGCTGTTAGACATAAAACTATGAGAATGAACAGGACCGTTAGACATAAAACTATGAGAATGAACAGGACCGTTAGACATAAAACTATGAGAATGAACAGGACCGTTAGACATACAACTATGAGAATGACCAGGGTCGTTAGATATAAAACTATGAGAAGGATTATTGCTGTTAGGCATAAAACTATGAGAATGAATATGTTAATTTAAAGATGTTGATAAGATATAAAATATATTTCTCTAAAATATTGATATTCTTGGTCTTTTTGAATAAGAAATTGACAAAATCTTTTTCAGGTCATTAATAGACACTTGACATGCTTCTGAAACTCACCAACTGCATTCTTGGGTTGGTGGAGGAGTGGGAGGGAAGGGGAGATTCGGCTTACGACTTTCCCTCTAGCCCCCGAGTCATGTGGATAAGACCATGAGCAGGGGGATAACCCACATATAAACTTGTATATTTTGGGGTAACGCAAATATAAACTTTTATAGTTTAGGGGACAGACACAAAAACATTTATTTTTATGAGTAACGCACAAATAAACTTTTATATTTTGGGTAAGGCACACATAAACTTTTATATTTTGGGTAAGGCACACATAAACTTTTATATTTTGGGTAAGGCACACATAAACTTTTATATTTTTGGTAAGGCACACATAAACTTTTATATTTTGGGTAAGGCAAACATAAACTTTTATATTTTGTGATAAGGCACACATAAATTTTTATATTTTGGGATAAAACACACATACACTTTTATATTTTGTGATAAGGGACACATAAATTTTTATATTTTGGGATAAAACACACATAAACTTTTATATTTTGGGGTAACACACACATAAACATTTATATTTTGGGGTAACACACACATACACTTTTATATTTTGGGCTAAAACACATAACTTTTATATTTTGGGGTAACACACATAAAATTTTATAATTTGGTGTCACTGACAAACAGGCTCGCATATAGTTGACATAATTTGTCACTGCAGACGTGTGCGAGAGATATAAATTGCCACCGAACAGAAAGAGATGAAACAAATGATTCATTAAATATTATATCTCAAAAATATCTCGAAAGATTTTTAAATAAATGGAGAAAATGTTAAAAAGAAACTGTTACATGTGTTAATTAGTCGTGAAAAATTGGTTACAAATAAACTACGAGGGGCGATCCCTTTCATTTAAAGCTCTGAGGGGCGATCCCTTTTATTGACAGCTCTGAGGGGCGATCCCTTTTATTTAAAGCTCTGAGGGACTATCCCTTTTATTTAAAGCTCTGAGGGGCTATCCCTTTTATTTAAAGCTCTGAGGGGCAATCCCTTTTATTTAAAGCTCTGAGGGGCTATCCCTTTTATTTAAAGCTCTGAGGGACTATCCCTTTTATTTAAAGCTCTGAGGGACTATCCCTTTTATTTAAAGCTCTGAGGAGCTATCCCTTTTATTTAAAGATCTGAGGGGCTATCCCTTTTATTTAAAACATGTTTGAATTAACTGTGATGAATAAAAAAATATTCATCTATCAAAATACGTCAAGAAAATAAAAATATGTTTTATTTCAATCTTAATTCACGTGTGACTTTACAAAAAAATTATAATATACATATATATATATATATATATATATATAAGAATAATAAAATCACCTAAATTTTCGTTCACTTATACTTATATATAAATATAACAACATTATATTATCACATAAACGTTCCTACACTTATATACATATACCACAGTCTATACCTGGGCTCAAAGGGTTTTAATTTGAACTTACTTTGATAAAAGATTTATATAATATAGATATAAAAGTTTCAAATACGTTTTTTATATATTTTTCATGCCGTTTACTTTCTTGGTATCCATCAATTTAAAAAATATAAAATATTTAATGTATGAACTAATTTAGACTAACTTTTATTTCTCACTAACAATCTTTAGTGCATACTCTTTCCTATCAGTAGACATCTAGTGCTATATATAAAGTGATATTTGTTAGTTCACATTTTATAACGTATTAATATACGTGTGTTTCTTATTGTGTGTGTTTAGTTAAGTGTTTGATGTGAATTAAGTGTTTGATATGAAGTAAGTGTTTGATGTGAAGTAAGTGTTTGATGTGAAGTAAGTGTTTGATGTGAAGTAAGTGTTTGAAGTGAAGTAAGTGTTTAATGTAAAGTAAGTGTTTGATGTGAAGTAAGTGTTTGATGTGAAGTAAGTGTTAAATGTAAAGTAAGGGTTTGATGTTAAGTAAGTGTTTGCTGTGAGGTAAGTGTAAGTTGTGAAGTAAGTGTTTGATGTGAGGTAAGTGTTTGATGTGAAGTAAGTGTTTGATGTGAAGTAAGTGTTTGATGTTAAGTAAGTGTTTGATGTGAAGTAAGTATTTGATGTTAAGTAAGTGTTTGATGTGAAGTAAGTATTTGATGTTAATTAAGCTACGCACTTCGAAACATAGAAGTAAATAAGCTTCTTGCTAGCAGCCTTGGCTGTAACTAATTTCCCGCTAGCAACCCTGTCTGAAAATAAGCTCTCAGCTTAAAACCCTGTCTGTAAATAAGATTCCTGCTTATAACACTGCCTGTAAATAAGCTTCCCGCTTACAACACTGGCTGTAAATAAGCTTCCCGCTTATAACACTGACTATAAATAAGCTCCAAGCTTAAAACACTGGTTGTAAATAAGCTTCCCGCTTATAACACTGACTGAAAAAAAACACTCAGCTTACAAATCTTGCTTTAAATAGGCTCTCAACTTACAACCCTAGCTGTAAATAACCTCTAATTTTACAACCTTGGCTGTTAATAGGCTCCGAGCACATTTTTATAGCTGTAAATAAACTCCCCATCTACATACTTAACTGTAAATAATCTCCCCATTTACAACCCTAGGTTAAAATAACCTCCCTATCTTCAACCCTGACTGTAAATTATCTCCCGTTGACAACCTTGATAGTAAATTAATTCTCCGCTCATAACCCTTGCTATAAATAAGCTTCCCGCTTATAACACTGGCTGTAAATTAGCTCCCAGCTTTTAGCCTTGGCTGTAAATAGATCCCAATTTACAACCTTGGCTATAAATAAGCTGCTCGTTTTCAAATTTGGCTGTAAATAAGCTCCCCACTTACAACCCTTCATGTAAATAAGCTCTCCGCCTACAACCCTATTGGTAAAGAAGTTTCCAGCCTACAACCCAGGCTGTAAACTCATTGCTTTTTAAAAATACACATACATATGGTCACTACGCAATAAAGAACATTTTAAAAAATAATAATACTTTAATAACTGGTGTGCATTTAAATTGTACCGACCAATAAGGCACCACAAAGCACCAAAACAAATTAATTTAATTTAAGGATATTCTTGAGAAGCTTTAGGTAGCAAATTTGGAATTTTTTGTGTGTAATCCATTTGAAATTTAATTTACAATATCACGACATATTTTATGTTTAAATCTTGTAACATAAACTTTTTTATTAATACCATCAATACTTGTTTACTATATTTTAATTTTAAATAAAACATTAGTTTTAACTATAGCTTTTTTTTGAGCGAATGAAAACTGTGATATAGTTACACAAAGATTAGCAATATTGCTCGCTAAAATATCTGTGCAATTACCAATACCTTTATCAACAATGTTTCAATGTTACAAGTGGATCACCACTTGGTTTCGATCCCTACATTTAGGGATACAATGACAAATTGACATTTTAAGCAGTGCTACAAGCAATAAGTTTATCAACCTAGAACTAGTTTTTTTTTTACTTCTACCTAGGTTTCTTGGTTTTTTTTAATTTCAAAACTAGCCATAATCTAGTTATTTTTTAAAAATTGTTTTTATAGTAAATATTCAATGTGAAGGAATTAAATATATGCACTTAACATTCTAAATAATTCGATTTTTCAAAAATAAACTTAGCTTTATGTAGCAACAGTATTTTTAGCCGCTCTTTGATGTTCCATTATTATATCTATCATAATCTATGGCTCTGTGCTACTAAATTTGAAAGGCGGCGTCATATGTCTGTACAATTCTGATACAAGATAAAACAACTTTATTGGGCAAAAATATTCAATTTTAATAGACTATCAGAGGCTCTAACATTTTCTTCTGTCGGCGATAAGAGAATAAACTCTCAAGTATATGCCGTATTGAGAATAGGCTAAAGATAATCTAATACAAGACTCAGATAGTCAGAGGGAATTAATCAAAGAATGCTGATAAGATTGCCAAAAGATTTATAAAGATGATGACATAAGTGATAAGAAAATGAAATATAAGTATATTTTACAAATAGTTATGTAGAATAAATTAATAAATGCCAATGCCAAAACGATTTAGGGGAAGGATGGAATGTAGTCATATTTTTGTGAGATTTGTGACAAAGGGGAGGGGGGCTGTTTAAGAACTGTGACGTCACTTCAAAAAACGCGCAACTTTAATATTTGATTCCTAACTATTTAGTGACGTTTTAAATGGCTTCACACATCTTACGCTATCGTATTGCACCCTTACACTTACACTCAATACATACTTGAATAATACATTACAAAAAAAAAGTATTTGTGACATGCTCTATTTGAAATAAGGGGGTTAGGTGGTGAGCTTTGAGACGGCATTTTTAATTTTTTTTAGCATGTCTAGGTTTATTTCTCTTATTTTCCTTCTGATCTAGGTTTATTTTGACGTGTTGGCTAGGTTTTTCCTAAATTTGTCGCTGGCAGCACTGTTTTCATCCATTCTTTATTGGCTATAATCTTTCAAGTGGATCACCACTTGACTTCGATCCCTATATTTAGGAATACAATGACAAAGTGACATTTTAGGTTATCTCTAGAAAAGCTCATAAAGTTGGAATCTCCTTAAAGATCATCAACCACAGTTTATCTATTCTCTATCCAATCTCCCACTATCCTTTGGATTTCAACGCAGCTAAGGTTCTAATTTAAATTTTATATTCGTTTTATTTGTGTATTGTATGTCCGTAGGAAAAGTCTCTTTGTCGAGACGTTCTTTTGCTACGTCCTGTCAGGCTAACCCTTACCTTGTTAACGTCTTTTCCATTTACTTTTTTATAAGCCTCATTGCAGTCTCACCCCTCATATTGTTGGCAAATATTAAAACTCACCCATAACTACGATATAACATTTAACGTCAATCAATTTTAAATATATTTTGTTCTGCTGTTACGTATTAATTTGTTGTTATAAAGCTTTATGTGTTTTCTTTTGAGGACGTCACTTTAGTCATATAAGTGAACTTGGATCTGAACGCTGGAGTTAAAAACATTATAGTCAAGATGAACTCAGAACTGAACGCTGGAGTTAAAAACATTATAGTCAAGATGAACTTAGAACTGAACCCTAGAGTTAAAAACATTATAGTCAAGATGAACTATCGAGATTTAAAATAGATGACATCCAAATTGGTGATTGCAGCTATGTCTTTAATATAGACATCCATATAGATGACTGGGTCGATATCTATAAAATAGACATCCATGCAGGTGACTGTGGCTATCTATATTTTTAAAATAGACATCCATATAGGTGACTGTGGCTATATCTTTAAAATAGACATCCATATAGGTTACTGTGGCTATATCTTTAAAAAAGACTTCTCTATAGGTGACTGTGGCTATATCTTTAAAATAGACATCCATGCAGGTGACTGTGGCTATCTATATTTTTAAAATAGACATTCATATAGGTGACTGTGGCTATATCTTTAAAATAGACATCCATATAGGTGACTGTGGCTATATCTTTAAAATAGACATCCATATAGGTGACTCTGGCTATATCTTTAATATAGACATCCATACAGGTGAATGTGGCTATATCTATAAAATAGACATCAATTTAGCTGACTTTGACTAGATCTTATAAATAGACGACATCAACGGTGATTATTTTTTAAATGTTTACTTTTATTTTTCATAACAAATACTGAATCTTACGATCACAATGTTAGCCATCATTTTATAGGGCTTATCTAAAACATTCTAATTTTTTTGTAAGTTTTCTGTAGCTTAACCCATTGTGGCACGCTCTAAGTTATTACCTCTAATATTTGTCAAACTTTTCATGTAATACGAATTTTATTATTTACTCAATTCACTTCATTGTTACAACCAAAAACAACTATTAAAATATTAAACCATTTGAAATGATCTTAATAAGAAGTATTAACCTTGTGTGCTGTTACCAGTTTAGTCATCCTCAGTTCTATTTCGGTCAGCATTAATGTGGGTAGTTTCAAACATTCAATGAAAATAATCTTTGGCTTTAAGGTAATGAAACAAATTTAATATCAAAATCTGATCATTCTGAATTTGGGACAAAAGTTCTTGGCTAGGAAAGAAATTTCGGACTAGGGGACTTAATCCAATTCTCAATTTTGTCAGAAAGAGAAGAAATGATGAAGAGACATTTTGTTATTGTGATCACTTGGATATTCTCCCCATAGACTTTAATTATTGATATGAAGATAAAGTGGCTATCAACAATTATTGCAGGAAAAAATAGATCTTATATGTTACAGACGCTCCTACTGTACAGAAGATCACAACGGTATATCCTAAAATATCGGCTGTAAGTTAATATAGATAAACAAATAAAAGCTCAAGTGACTCACTCACTGTCTGTCTCAGTAACGCTAAGTACAACAGTCCATAGCAGTTAAGAAAGCATAGTATGTTTTGAGCCGTAAAATTATGAGGTAATTATTTAAGGTTATTTTTTTAATTTTGAAAAGGAGCTACATAAAAAGAGGATTTAATCATTTATAATTTAATAAAATACTTTGAATACATTTCAGGAAGTTTAACAAGGAGAAGTTACTTTGCCTTTTACAACTATTGGCGTTGTACAAACCCTAGTATTATAAGAAGCAATCAATAAGATAAGCCATCCCAATCTTGTGTGGTCACTAGTATTAAAAAAGCAAAGAATACGATAAGCCATCACAATATTGTGTGGTCACTAGTATTGTAAGAAGCAATCACTTTCTTGTGTGGCTACTGATGAAAATAGTTTTTTACAATGTCGGTTGTTGATAGGGTCAGCCAATCACAGTTTATGATTGGCAAACAAGTTTGGTATATGGTTGGTGACAGGTTTAAACTAACCACAGTGCGCATGTCTCTAGAACAACAATGCGTTGTGTGTTGCCCCCCCCCCCCATACCCAACGTTCACTCGCGTTCTTTTCATTTCTACGTGCTGCTGTTAGTTCCGTTATTTNAGTCATCCTCAGTTCTATTTCGGTCAGCATTAATGGGGGTAGTTTCAAACATTCAATGAGAATAATCTTTGGCTTTAAAGTAATGAAACAAATTTAATATCAAAATATGATCATTCTGAATTTGGGACAAAAGTTCTTGGCTAGGAAAGAAATTTCGGACTAGGGGACTCAATCCAATTCTCAATTTTGTCAGAAAGAGAAGAAATGATGAAGAGACATTTTGTTATTGTGATCACTTGGATATTCTCCCCATAGACTTTAATCATTGATATGAAGATAAAGTGGCTATCAACAATTATTGCAGGAAAAAATAGATCTTATATGTTACAGACGCTCCTTCTGTACAGAAGATCACAACGGTATATCCTAAAATATCGGCTGTAAGTTAATATAGATAAACAAATAAAAGCTCAAGTGACTCAATCACTGTCTGTCTCAGTAACGCTAAGTACAACAGTCCATAGCAGTTAAGAAAGCATGGTATGTTTAAAGCCGTAAAATTATGTGGTAATTGTTTAAGGTTATTTTTTTAAATTTGAAAAGTATCTATATAAAAAGAGGATTTAATCATTTATAATTTAATAAAATACTTTGAATACATTTCAGGAAGTTCAACAAGGATATGTTATTTTGCCTTTTAAAACTATTTGCGCTGCACAAAACCTAGTATTATAAGAAGCAATCAATAAGATAAGCCATCCTAATCTTGTGTGGTCACTAGTATTAAAAAAGCAATGAATAAGATAAGCCATCACAATAATGTGTGGTCACTAGTATTGTAAGAAGCAATCACTTTCTTGTGTGGCTACTGATGAAAATACTTTTTTACAATGTAGGTTGTTGATAGGGTCAGCCAATCACAGTTTATGATTGGCAAAAAAGTTTGGTATATGGTTGGTGACAGGTTTAAACTAACCACAGTGCGCATGTCTCTAGAACAACAATGCGTTGTGTGTTGCCCCCCCTTCCATACCCAACGTTCACTCGCGTTCTTTTCATTTCTACGTGCTGCTGTTAGTTCCGTTATTTCCCCCGATTATTTGCTCTATTCTTGAACACTATGTTACCCCGCGGCTCGAATCTAGTTAGAAATAATTTTTAAAAGTTAAATCTCCTGAACTATAGTGAATCCTATGGACATTTTGTGTCTATCTGGTAGGCCCGCATAAACACGGAATAGATCTGAGAGTTTAGCTCTTCTCTTTTAAAGCGATTCCAATAATTATTGATGTCCCAAACATTTAAAGTAAACAGATACGACATATAAAATACTTACAGTTATATAATGTACAAAAAGCATTAATATAAAGAAAAACGTCAAGGCTTTACTCATCACACAGTATATGACTTTATCCGTTGTTAAAAATAACTAAAATCTCCACCATCTTGTTGTTAACACAAAGTTCATAAAATGTTAATATTCAAATTTATTCCTTACTAACACAGATGTTGTAAATGATTGTGTCCACTTTCCTGGTATTAACAGAACGTTTATAAATGTGTAGATTCAACAGCTGTAATAAAATAAATTTCTACAATCTTAACTTTAATATTTTATGTTATTTTTTTCTAGAATAACAAAAGACGTAAGTCTTTAGCAATGAAAAAATTGATGAGATTTTAATACATATTTTAGCTTGGTCATTTGAAGTTATTTATTTTATTTATTAAAGTCGAGGTAGCTTAGAATTTAAACAAAGCATAAAATCGTCATTAAGGTTTTAGTCAAGCTAAAAACTAATTAAATTAATTCAATTTTATAGCTCAATTCAATTAACTATTGTACATAAAATATTTGAAATATAAAATAATGGACTAAGTTCATAAGATAGTTTTTATCTAACTTGGTAAGTAACCTGGGTAAGAAGGAGAGAGATTTATTGGCATTATGTCCCCCATTAAATTTTGCGAAGTCAAGTGGCATGCCACTTTTAGAATATGTTCAACTCGCTTGCAATGTTCGTAGGATACACCGTGGTATCAATAGCAAGACATTAATATGAAAGTAATAACTTAAGATACATAGTTTTATTTTTTTAAAATTAATAACGCAATTTTAAAATAAATAAGATATTTTTTAAAAAAATTCTAGGCATCCAAATAGTAAATTTAACATTGAACATTTTAGTAACTAATGTCCTTAATACTAGATCTCCTAAGATGGGCCTCGTAAAAAAAATCAAACATAAAGTGCGGTGCATTTTAGTGCGGCGCTAAAATAATATTAGTGCACGCCAGATATGAAACTATTAATCTTTTTAAAATCCTTTATATTATCTTTTGGAACGATTTTTAACACATTTTCTCGTAAGCTGGCAAGCTAAAATTTTGCAGGCACACTCATGCCGATGATTAAAAAAATATATTAAAATTTCAGTCGATCGAATGTACAGTATTTCAGTTATTGAATTTTAAATTATATTCTATTTATCTCAATACATTTGTTTATGTTATAGATAGTGTTTTAGGTGCGCAATAAGTTCCACAAAATTTCATGTCGCGCAATGAGGTGCTCATTACATTGACATTACATTTTAAAAAATATATTCACGATCGGTGCGCATTATATTAATCATTTTTTTACGAGACATAAATCTAATTAGAATTTTCTTTTTTCGGATTGTTTTGCCCTGCGCATTATGATAGTTAGGTATCGTATATAAACGATTTATAGTGACAACTTTGGTTTTTTTACGGGTGTTTAAAAATTAAATTCCTTATATTTACTTGTGGTGTCCTGGCGCTCAATAAGGTCCCCATTATATTGACAATATTTTTACAAATATTTACGGATTATTTTTTTCTGCTTTAAAATCGAACAAAGTAAACTTTTAGACTTTGATGTCACCACCCTAATGGTGTCGTCCAGGGCGGCCCGCTCGCTATCGATGACATTGTCTCTAATTCCCTTATGCCGGTCATTACTAAATGCACACCAAGACATCATAGGCGAGTTCTCTTAGTGGTAAAATATGATATGAGCTAGCATTACTACATTCACCCCAATAACACGTTGGCAAAATATTTCAATAGTACAAGCCATCATAAGCTTGCAATTCACACCTTAATGGAACGTTTTTTAACAATATCACTACTCTTTCTATCATCTTGCCGACTAAGTTGTCTGTCATTAAAAATGATGTTAAATAAATTTAGGCTTGGTGATTTTTAGTGAGTTTTTAATGCAAGCCAGATAGGACTTATCAATCTATTCTAACTTATATATTATGTATGTATCTTATTGTTTTTTTTTGTTTTTTTTTGCTTTACTACATCATTGAGGAAATATGCGATTCTTAGACAATTACAACCCATTGTTGGCCTGGTGCCCAAGATGTCATTTGAATGATATAAGCTGTATAACATAAGTTGAAATGTTAAGTACTTATATTTTAGAGGATTATTTACCAACGTTTAACAACAGACAAATATTTTAGAGATTTATTTACCAACGTTTAACAACATACTAATATTTTAGAGAATTATTTACCAACTTTTAACGACAGACTAATATTTTAGAGAATTAGTTATTCACTTTATCTATCACTAGTAAACATATGTTTCTAAAACGTATCGTTTTTCTTAAACAGAATTTAGTTTTATCAACTTAGAAGAAGGTATGGGCGATTTTGTTTTATAACTTAAAAGATGTTATAGAAGATTTTGTTTTATCAACTTAAAAGATGATTTAGAAGATTTTATCAACTTAAAAGATGATATAGAAGATTTTGTTTTATCAACTTAAAAGATGATATAGAAGATTTTATCAACTTAAAAGATGGTATATAAGATTTTGCTTTATCAACTTAAAAGATGGTATAGAAGATTTTGTTTAATACAGTTAAAAAATGGTATATACGATTTTGTTTTATCAACTTAAAAGATGGTAGAGAATTTTTTGTTTTATCAAACTTAAAAGATGGTATAGAAGCATTTGTGTTATCAACTTAAAAGATGGTATAGAAGATTTTGTTTTATCAACCTAAAAGATGGTATAGAAGCATTTGTTTCATCAACTTAAAAGATGGTATAGAAGATTTTATCAACATAAAAGATGGTATAGAAATTTTGTTTTATCAACTTAAAAGATGGTATAGAAGATTTTATCAACTTAAAAGATGGTATAGAAGATTTTGTTTTATCAACTTAAAAGATGGTATAGAAGGTTTTTTTTATCAACTTAAAAGATGGTAATA
This sequence comes from Radix auricularia, assembly GCA_002072015.1. Taxonomy (NCBI): domain Eukaryota; kingdom Metazoa; phylum Mollusca; class Gastropoda; family Lymnaeidae; genus Radix; species Radix auricularia. The sequence continues at coordinate 251,235 of MUZC01000165.1, read as the reverse complement.
AGATTTTTTTATCAACTTAAAAGATAATATAGAAGATTTTGTTTTATCAACTTGAAAGATGGATAGAAGATTTTTTTTTATCAACTTAAAAGATGGTTTACAAGATTTTTTTATCAACGTCAAAGATGGTATAGAAGATTTTGTTTTATCAACTTAAAAGATGGTATAGAAGATTTTGTTTTATCAACTTAAAAGATGGTATAGAAGATTTTATCAACTTAAAAGATGGTAAAGAATATTTTTTTATAAACTTAAAAGATGGTATAGAAGATTTTGTCTTATCAACTTGAAAGATGGTACAGAAGATTTTGTTTTATCAACGTAAAAGATGGTTTACAAGATTTTTTTATCAACGTAAAAGATGGTATAGAAGATTTTGTTTTATCAACTTAAAAGATGGTATAGAAGATTTTGTTTTATCAACTTAAAAGATTGTATAGAAGAATTTATCAACTTTAAAGATGGTATAGAAGATTTTGTTTTATCAAATTAAAAGATGGTATAGTAGATTTTGTTTTATCAACTTAAAAGATGGTACAGGAGTTTTTGTTTTATCAACTTAAAAGATGTTATAGAAGATTTTGTTTTATCAATTTAAAAGATGGTATAAAAGATTTAATTTTATCAACTTAATAGATGGAACAGAAGATTTTGTTTTATCAACTTAAAAGATGGTATAGAAAGTTCGTAAAATAATTCGTATTTTAATAGTTTTATATAGCCAATAAGAACCATAGCTTTAAGTAGAACATTTTTACTAATTTTATTTTGATTTACCAACTAATTTAAGAATGTCATTGATTAAATGCTGACAACGTCTCTCTTGTAGTAGTTTTATGTCAACAACTAATTGAAGAATAGAAGTCTACTATAACGAATGTTAGATGTATAAAAGGTAGGTTTATAATGTTTAATTTAAATGACTTCTAAGAAAAAAAAAGTTTAGTATAACAAATTTTAGATGTATGAAAGGTAGGTTTGTAATGTTTAATTTAAATGACTTCTAAAAAAAAAAGTCTAGTATAACGAATGTTAGATGTATAAAAGGTAGGTTTGTAATGTTTAATTTAATTACTTCTAATGTATTTAACTTTAAAAAAATAATAATAAGCCAGACCACGAGTGTTTCACAGTGACGTTGTAACTGAGGTACTTATTGACTAATGCCATAAGGTGCAATGCTTTTTAAACTCCTCTAAACTCAGGGAAATCATAAATTTAAGCTTTCAATAGATTTATTGAAACGTCTATTACGCTACTTACAACAAAATTAAATAGCTAAATATATATTTCATATTTCAATACTTGTAAAATGTCTTTAGTAATGAGTTCTGTGTGAGAAAATTATTAATTTGTCTCTGATAGTTCCAGATATTTAAAGAATATTTACGCGGTGTTTTGTTAATAAGTTTTACTTGCCCTAGACAATGTTTTCCAAAAATCCCTAGAAACATCTTAGTCTATTTCCGGTGGTTCAGTCACGTGGTAATCTTATCCCCTGTTAATCCATAACCTTTCAGCCCTACACCATACCTCCTTACTCAAAGACTTGCTGATGTAGAATTATTTTGTCCATGCGAGGCTATAGGAATTAAACACGATACCAAAATAAAACTTGTCAACAAATGGCTGAAAGAAGTTCGCTGACGTCATGACAGGGGAGACGACTCTTACTCACTTTTTGTTGTTGGCAAACATGTATGTACATTTTTATAGCATGCCGATCACTTCATCAAACATGTATGTACATTTTTATAGCATGCCGATCACTTCATCAAACATGTATGTACTTTTTTATAGTATGCCGATCACTTCATCAAACATGTATATACATTTTCATAGCATGCCGATCACTTCATCAAACATATATGTACATTTTTATAGTATGCCGATCACTTCATCAAACATGTATGTGCATTTTTATAGTATGCGGATCACGTCATCAAACATGTATGTACATTTTTATAGCATGCCGATCACTTCATCAAACATGTATGTACATTTTTATAGTATGCCGATCACTTCATCAAACATGTATGTACATTTTTATAGCATGCCGATCACTTCATCAAACATGTATGTACATTTTTATAGCATGCCGATCACTTCATCAAACATGTATGTACATTTTTATAGCATGCCGATCACTTCATCAAACATGTATGTACATTTTTATAGCATGCCGATCACTTCATCAAACATGTATGTACATTTTTATAGCATGCCGATCACTTCATCAAACATGTATGTACATTTTTATAGCATGCCANATCCCTAGAAACATCTTAGTCTATTTCCGGTGGTTCAGTCACGTGGTAATCTTATCCCCTGTTAATCCATAACCTTTCAGCCCTACACCACACCTCCTTACTCAAAGACTTGCTGACGTAGAATTATTTTGTCCATGTGAGGCTATAGGAATTAAACACGATACCAAAATAAAACTTGTCAACAAATGGCTGAAAGAAGTTCGCTGACGTCATGAAAGGGGAGACGACTCTTACTCACTTTTTGTTGTTAGCAAACATGTATGTACATTTTTATAGCATGCCGATCACTTCATCAAACATGTATGTACATTTTTATAGCATGGCAATCACTTCATCAAACATGTATGTACATTTTTATAGCATGCCGATCACTTCATCAAACATGTATAAACATGTATGTACATTTTTATAGCATGCCGATCACTTCATCAAACATGTATGTACATTTTTATAGCATGCCGATCACTTCATCAACCATGTATGTACATTTTTATAGCATGCCAATCACTTCATCAAACATGTATGTACATTTTTATAGCATGCCGATCACTTCATCAAACATGTATGTACATTTTTATAGCATGCCGAACACTTCATCAAACATGTATGTACATTTTTATAGCATGGCGATCACTTCATCAAACATGTATGTACATTTTTATAGCATTCCGATCACTTCATCAAACATGTATGTACATTTTTATAGCATGCCGATCACTTCATCAAACAAATAAAGAAAACGTACTTGGGCACTTGTGTTAATTAAAAAAAAAACATGTCCATTTACATCCTCACTTATTATCGCACATCTTGTACATAAAGAAATGTTAGCAAATTATAATATTATGCGCCATATTGGTTATCGTTTATCTCGATCATCGGTTATCTCTATGCTTTTTGGCTAACACCTAGGCCGTCGAAATAACAGGGTTTAACATAGCAAAATGAAGAATAAAACATTGGCAACAAGAGGTAAATATGTGTTTTAAAACATAATATTTTACACATTATTGGCTTTATTGTCACAATATTAATTATACTATCTTACACATCTGTAAGTTTATTAAAACTGATAAAGAGCTAAGAATATTGGTAATCTGTCAACATCATAGATAAAGAGACATAAATCAATGCAGTGATGATTCGACACAGGAGGGTTCGACCCTGCCAGGTCGACCCCGGAGAGTTCGACCCCAAGAAAATTCGACATCGGACGTTTCGACCATTTCGACAGTCTTTACTTTAGGATTTAATTTTTTTTTCCTTTTAGAACAAGTGTTGAGTTCAGTCCTCAGCAATGAAGATTTGATGAGAATTAAATCAATGTCATTGCTCAGACCAAGTTAATATTTTTAATGAAATATAAAATAATGAACTGATTTTATAAGATTGTTTTAATTTGACTCAAATTTGTAAACTGGGTATGAGGGGAAAGGAAATTATTGACATAATTTCCCCCAATTAAAAAGGGGGCGAAGCAGTGCTGCCAGCGACAATTTTAAGAAAAACCTAACCCAAATGTCAAAATAACCCTAGATCAATAAGAAAAAACGAGAGAAAAAAACCTAGACGTGCTAAAAAATAAACAAAATATGACGTCACAAAGCTCCCCGCCCCACCATCTTATTTCAAATTGAGGATACGGAAAAGGAATTTTTAATAATTATTTCAATCTGAGTCTTGTATTTTCTTTAGCCTATACTATACTCAATACCGCATATACTTGAGAGAATATTCTCTCATCGCGGAAAGAAGATATTCTTGGAGCTGTTAAAGTCTAATGAAATTGAAAATTTTTGCTCATCTAAGTAGTTTTATCTTGTTCCAGAATTTTTTAGACAGATGGCGCCAGCTTTCGAATTTAATAGCATAGAGCCAAAGATCTAGTATAGATGGAACATCATAGAGTGGCTAAAAATATCTTTGCTACATAATGCTTTATTGCTTATTTTTATTTTTGAAAAATTGAATTATTTAGAATTTTAATTGCATATATTTAATTATTTTGTTACTTTCACATCCAATACTTACTATAATAAAAAAAAACAATGTTAAAAAAACCTAGATTATGACTATTTTTTTAAATAAAAAACCTAGAAATCTATACGAGGTAAAAAAAAAAACTACATCTAGGTTGAAAAACCTAGCGCTGGCAGCACTGGGGTGAAGTAAATGGACATGCCATTTTATAAATATAAAAGATTGAAAAAAACAAACCAAGTTTTTTGCACTATAGGTACAGCTTCACATCAATTTATATTAAAGTTATAACTTAACTTTGAAAGGTTTAATTTTTCTTTAAAAATTAGATTTTTAAACAAACCTTTTCTTTAAATAAAGGTTTCCTGAAAAATTAATTTTAATAAACAAAATATTTAACATTTTAGTAATTCATTTAAATAATACTACATCTCAAATAAAAAAAAGCAACTTTATATAAGTTGAAAAACGAAATACTAACTAAAATCTAGCTACCTAAAATTTCTCTTGTAAAAAAAAAATCATAAATAAGCAACCGTACTTTTTAGTGCGGCGCTAAAGGAATTTTAATGCACGATCGGTGCACATTTTATTAAACTCTACCATACGTACCATACGCACCATACGAAGACACCTAACTCTACCATACGTACCATACGAAGACACCTAACTCTACCATACGTACCATACGTACTATACGAAGACACCTAACACCACTCTACTTACCATACGTACTATACGAAGACATCTAACACCACCCTACTTACCATACGTACTATACGAAGACACCTAACACCACTCTACTTACCATAGGTACAATACGAAGACACCAAACACCACTCTACTTATTATACGTACTATACGAAGACACCTAACACCACCCTACTTACCATACGTACTATACGAAAACACCTAACACCATTCTACTTACCATTACGTACTATACGAAGGCACCAAACACCACCCTACTTACCATACGTACTATACGAAGACACCTAACACCACCCTACTTACCATACGTATTATACGAAGACACCTAACTCTACCATACGTACCATACGTACTATACGAAGACACCTAACTCCACTCTACTTACCATACGTACTATACGAAGACACCTAACTCTACCATACGTACCATACGTACTATACGAAGACACCTAACACCACTCTACTTACCATAGGTACAATACGAAGACACCTAACACCACTCTACTTACCATAGGTACAATACGAAGACACCTAACTCCACTCTACTTACCATACGTACTATACAAAGACACCTAACTCCACTCTACTTACCATACGTACTATACGAAGACACCTAATACCACTCTACTTACCATACGTACTATACGAAGACACCTAACTCCACTCTACTTACCATACGTACTATACGAAGACACCTAGCTCCACCCTACTTACCAAACCTTCTATGCGAAGACACCTAACTCCAGCCTAGTTTAAGTTATCTTGACACAAATAACAATAATCTTAATCAACATGACTTGAATATATCAAATATCCTCTCTGTGACATTGTAAATTAATGCCTTAAAAACTGAGCTAAGGAGCGTATGCCTGTTAACATCAAGCCAATTTAATCGTCTACTATTTCATTCATTGTGCACATCACGTGATACTATTTTTAAATACATAAGTTTTTAATCAACTAAAGAGGAAAAGTTGTTTTGTGTCCTCTCAAATTACGATGTCAAGTTTTTGATGTATTCAATAAAGTTAATGAATACTTTGATAAGAATAACTTAAAACTGTCACATTTTTCATTGTATCGAGAATGACCAGGGCCGTTAGACATAAAACTATGAGAATAAACCAGGGCCGTTAGACATATAACTATGAGAATGACCAGGGCCGTTAGACATATAACTATGAGAATGACCAGGGCCATTAGACATAAAACTATGAGAATGACCTGGGCCGTTAGACATAAAACTATGAGAATGACCAGGGCCATTAGACATATAACTATGAGAATGACCAGGGCCGTTAGACATATAACTATGAGAATGACCAGGGCCGTTAGACATAAAACTATGAGAATGACCAGGGCCGTTAGACATAAAACTATGAGAATGACCAGGGCCGTTAGACATAAAACTATGAGAATGAACAGGACCGTTAGACATA
>MUZC01000165.1:227485-242712 GCA_002072015.1 Radix auricularia | reverse complement strand
CGTTAGACATAAAACTATGAGAATGACCAGGGCCGTTAGACATAAAACTATGAGAATGACCAGGGCCGTTAGACATAAAACTATGAGAATGACCAGGGCCGTTAGACATAAAACTATGAGAATGACCAGGGCCGTTAGACATAAAACTATGAGAATGACCAGGGCCGTTAGACATAAAACTATGAGAATGACCAGGGCCGTTAGACATAAAACTATGAGAATGACCAGGGCCGTTAGACATAAAACTATGAGAATGACCATGGCCGTTAGACATAAAACTATGAGAATGACCTGGGCCGTTAGACATAAAACTATGAGGATGACCAGGGCCGTTAGACATAAAACTATGAGGATGACCAGGGCCATTAGACATAAAACTATGAGAATGACCAGGGCCGTTAGACATAAAACTATGAGAATGACCAAGGCCTTTAGACATAGAAAAATATTAGAATGACCAGGGCCGTTGGACATAAAACTATGAGAATGACCAGGGCCGTTAGACATAAAACTATGAGAATGACCAGGGCCGTTAGACATAAAACTATGAGAATGACCAGAGCCGTTAGACATAAAACTATGAGAATGACCAGGGCCGTTAGACATAAAACTATGAGAATGACCAGGCCGTTAGACATAAGACTATGAGAATGAATATGTTAAATTAAAGACGTTGATAATTTATAAAATATTTTTCTCTAAAATATGGATATTCCATGTTCTTTTGAATTAAATATTGACACAATCTTTTTCAGGTCATTTATAAAAACTTGACTGACTTCTAAAACTCACCAACTTCATTTTCGGGTGGGTGGAGTAAAAGGGAAGAGGAGATGGAGCTTACCCAAACCTCGAATCATGTGGACAAGACTTAAAGCGTTCAGGGGTAACTCAACCATAAATGTTTTTATTTTGGTGTAACTAACACATAAACTTTTATATTTTGGGGTAACACATATATAATTTTATAATTTTGTGTTACTGACTAACAAGCTCGCAGATAGCCGCCATAATTTATCACTGCAGACGTGCGCGAGGGACATAAATTGCCACCGAACAGAAAGAAATGAAACAAATATTTCATTAAATATTATATCTTAAAAATATCTCAAAAGATTTTAAAATAAATGGAGAAAATGTTAAAAGGAAATTGTTACATGTGTTAATTTGTCGTGAAAAAGTGGTTGCTAATAAAGATATTAGGGCGAACCCTTTTATTGAAAGCTCTGAGGGGCGATCCCTTTTATTGAAAGCTCTGGGGGGCGATCCCTTTTATATAAAGCTCTGAGGGGCTATCCCTTTTATTTAAAGGTCTGGGGGGGGGGGCTATTCCTTTTTTTAAAAGCATGTTTGCTTTAACTGTAATGATATGAATTAAAAAATATTCATCTATTAAAATACGTCAAGAAAATAAAAATATGTTTTATTTCAATCTTAATTCACAAGTTGACTTTAAAAGAAAAAAAATTAAAAATAAATCTATATAAATATTAAACAATAATCTTATCACCTAAATTTTCGGTCACGTATATACTTATACTTATATATAAATATAAAAAAATAATATTATCACCGAAATTTTCGTTCACTTATATACTTATACCACTGTCTATACCTGGGCTCAAAGCGCTTTAATGAAAACTTAATTTAAAGAAAGGTTATTGTGGCGAGAAAGATGTTGATATATTTTTGACAAGTTGTCTAGGGGTATATTATTTAATTTATTCTCTCTCTGCCTACACGAGCATACTTAAGTGATCTCTCACAATACGATGATCAACAAACAATTAGGTGAAATTGTAATAATGATTTATTTTACAATATTTACAGTGAGCGGAAACAAGTTCCGTTATTGCCAAAATTCATTATAAGGCATGTGCCAATCAATATTATAATTATAGGGTAATACTTAAATTTTATAGGAATGACTGCCCCGCTCCGTGAACGGTTGGTTCTGCAATTCTGTCCTATGGGCTGCTTCACCTATGGTTCCAGGTTACTTCGGTAATCACGGATGGTGTAAATAACCGGCTTCTACACAGGTGATGTGTAGGCATCAACTAATGCAGTTGGCTTCTTGTTGGCTGCTTCACCTGTGGTTCCAGGTGACTTCGGTAATCACGGATGGTGTGAATAACCGGTTTCTACCACCCTGAGGTGTAAACACAACCTGAGTGGTTAGCCTCAGCGTTACACTTGGAGAACGCTGGTGATGATGACTTGTCCTCCTCTGGTCCTGTCGATCAGTGCAGGGTGAGGTAGGGGTTGGATGCAGGTCGCGTGGATAGCGGTGAGTCCAGCTCCTGGTCCAATCGTGGGCTGTGGTTCGGATGCAAGTCGCGTGGATAGCGGTGAGTCCAGCTCCTGATCCGGGTGTGACGACACTTCGTTAGGACGGTTGCTGCCTGGAGTTCAGGTTATCTCGCAGCGCAGTCGGGTGCCTAGAAACCAGACTGAGATAGAAATAATACATATAAGGATGGTTTCTATTCTCGTCTGTTTTGATCCACCTTTTGGGCAGCCGAGCCTTCAGAGCCAGGGGCCAAATGGTGATCAAATACATTTTTATGAATACATTGTCGTCAAATACATAAACATATATATATATATATATATACATATATATAACATGAGTTGGGAATAATATTTCATTATCATTGTGTAATCGGATGGTGGAATAAGCACAATGATATAATTGGTTACACCAATATAATTCCATCCATCTGTCTGATGGTTAATTAACACATTCTATAATATAATACTAAAATGATAATTCATCCAGTGAGCGGATGGTAAAATAAATTAAATGCTATTATTGGTTACACCAATACAATTCCATCCATCTGCCTGATGGTTAATTAATATAATACCGAAATGATAATTCATCCTGTGAGTGGATGGTAGAATAAATACAATGCTATTATTATTATTGGTTACACCAATATAATTAGGGCCATCTGCCTGACGGCTATTTAATATGTTCTATAATCTAAGACGGAAATAATAATACATTACCCTCACGTGAATGAAATAAATATAATTACAGTTATATTAAAGTTAATAATAGTATTAGTTATACTAATACAATTCAGTCCATCTATCGGATGGTTCACGTGTTATCATATTTATTTATGAAAGGAGATACATGTAACCCAGCGTGCAGCCGGCTTATGGCTAATTGGGTCAACATGTCCACAGTTTCGATATGACATTGCACGAATCTTAATATTTAAATATAAACGTGAAATATGCTCACAAATACCAGGGGAATAAGTTAGAGTACAACTTACATAGATTCTGGTCACGAATAATTGGTGTCGGCTTTTCTCGATCAACGGATGGTTCGAGATGTGATGCAGTGGCTTGAATGCACAAATCGATATCTTACTCCATTTAGGTCTGAGCGGAAGAGAAAAGACTGGGTCCTCTAATTGCCGAGTTTTTATACAGGTCTTGATAGCCTCATTTCCAGGAAGTTCATTGCATATATAATTATTGACCTCTGCTCCTTGAACTCTTGGAGAGTGATCCCCCTTTTGTTTTGATTCGTTCTAGTGCTAATAACAGTGGGCTCACAAAATTTCGCCACAGTTATCGACATGTGTGTTTTAAAGTTTCAAATAAGTTTTTATAGTTCCATACCGTTTTCTTTTCTTGGTATCCAACAATTAAAAAAATATTTAATGTGTGAACTAATGTAGACTAACTTTTATTTCTCACTATCAATCTTTAATGCATACTCTTTCCTATCAGTAGACATCTAGTGCTATATATAAAGTGATATTTGCTAGTTCACATGTTATAACGTATTAATATACGTGTTTTTCTTATGGTGTGTGTTTAGTTAAGTGTTTTATGTGAATTAAGTGTTTGATGTGAAGAAAGTGTTTTATGTGAAGTAAGTGTTTGATGTGAAGTAAGTGTTTGATGTGAAGTAAGTGTTTGATGTGAAGTAAGTGTTTGATGTGAAGTAAGTGTTTGGTGTGAAGATAGTGTTTGATGGGAAGATGTGAAGTCAGCATTTGATGTGAAAAAAGTGTTTGATGTGAAGTAAGTGTTTGATGTGAAGTCAGCATTTGATGTGAAAAAAGTGTTTAATGTAAAGTAAGGGTTTGATGTGAAGTAAGTTTTAGATGTGATGTAAATGTTTGATGTGATGTAAGTGTTTGATGTGAAGTAAGTGTTTGATTTAAAGTAAGTGTTTGATATGAAGTAAGTATTTGATGTGAAGTAAGTATTTGATGTGAAGTAAGCTACTCACTTGGAAACATAGAAGTAAATAAACTTCCCGCTTATAACACTGGCTGTAAATAAGCTCCCATTTTAAAACCTTGGCAGTTAATAGGCACGCTGCATATATAGTTATATATGTAAATAACCTCCCCATTTAAAAACCTAACTGTAAATAACCTCCCCATTTAAAAACCTAACTGTAAATAACCTCCCCCTCTAAAAAATCTAACTGTAAATAACCTCCCCATTTATAACCCTAGCTGTAAAAACCTCCCTATCTTTAAGCCTAGCTGTAAATTAGCTCCCCGTTGACAACCTCGATATTAAATAAGCTCTCTGCTCATAAACCTTGCTATTAAAAAGCTTCCCGCTTATAACACTGACTTTAAATATACTCCCCATTTACAACATTGGCTACAAGTCAGCTCCCCATTTACAACCTTGACTACAAGTCAGCTCCCCATTTACAACCTTGACTACAAGTCAGCTCCCCATTTACAACATTGGCTACAAGTCATCTCCCCATTTACAACCTTGACTACAAGTCAGCTCCCCATTTACAACATTGGCTACAAGTCAGATCCCCATTTACAACCTTGATAAAAGTCAGCTCCCCATTTACAACATTGGCTACAAGTCAGCTCCCCATTTACAACATTGGCTACAAGTCAGCTCCCCATTTACAACATTGGCTACAAGTCAGCTCCCCATTTACAACCTTGACTACAAGTCATCTCCCAATTTACAACCTTGACTACAAGACAGCTCCCCATTTACAACATTGGCTACAAGTCAGCTCCCCATTTACAACATTGGCTACAAGTCAGCTCCCCATTTACAACATTGGCTACAAGTCAGCTCCCCATTTACAACCTTGACTAGAAGTCAGCTCCCCATTTACAACCTTGGCTATAAATAAGCTCCCCACTTACAATCCTTGCTGTAAAAAAGCTCTCCGCCTACAACCCAGGCAGTAAATATGTTTCCCGCTTACAACCCAGTCTGTAAACTCATTACATTTTAAATATACACATACATATGGTCACTACGCAATAAAGCACAATTTTTTTAAAAAAAATTATACTTTAATACCTAATGTGCATTTAAATTGTACCGACCAATAACTGTGCACCACAAAGCTCCAAAACAAAGTAATTTAATTTAAGGTTATTCTTATGAAGTTTTAGGTAGCAGATTTAAAATTTTTGGTTTGTAATACATCTGAAATTTAATTTATTATATCATGAGATATTTTATTTTTAAATCTATAAACATAAACGTTTGTTTTATTAGTACCAACAATATTTGTGTACTAAAATTAAATTAAAATAAAACAAACAATAAAGATATTATTTTTATTTAAGCGTACGAAAACTTTGATATAATTACACTAAGATTAACAATATGCCTTGCTAAGTAATGTGTTTGTCGCTGTCCCTCTTCCTTACATATTATCATTCAAGTGGAAAACCTCTTGATTTCTCTCCCTATATTGAGGGATACAATGACAAAGTGACATTTTAGGTTATCTCTAGAAAATGTCATAAAGTTGGAATTTCCTTAAAGATCATCAACCACAGATTTTCTCTATCCAAATCTTCCACGATTCTTTGGATTTCAACGCAGCTAAGGTTCTAATTTAAATTTTTATATTCTTTTTATTTGTGAATTGTATGTCCATAGAAAAAAGCTCTTTGCCGAAACTTTCTTTTGCTACGTCCTGTCAGGCTAACGCTTACCTTGTTTACGTCTTTTCCATTTAATTTTGTATAAACCTGATTGCAGTCTCACCCCTCATATTGTTGGCAAATATAAAAACTTAGCCATAACTAAGATATAACATTTAACGTCAATCAATTTTGAATATATTTTGTTCTGTTGTTACGTATTAATTTGTTGTTATAAAGCTTTATGTGTTTTCTTTTGAGGACGTCACTTTAGTCAGATAAGTGAAATCGGAACTGAACGCTGGAGTTAAAAACATTATAGTCAAGATGAACTCAGAACTGAACGCTAGAGTTAAAAACATTATAGTCAAGATGAACTCAGAACTGAACGCAAGAGTTAAAAACATTATAGTCAAGATGAACTCAGAACTGAACGCTAGAGTTAAAAACATTATAGTCAAGATGAACTCAGAACTGAACGCTGGAGTTAAAAACATTATAGTCAAGATGATCTCAGAACTGAACGCGGAGTTAAAAACATTATAGACAAGATGAACTGGCGAGATATAAAACAGATGCCATCAAAATTGGTGACTGTGGCTATATCTTTAAAAGAGACATCCATATAGGTGACTGTGGCTATATCTTTAAAATAGACATCCGTATAGGTGACTGTGGCTATATCCTTAAAATAGACATCCATATAGGTGACTGTGGCTATATCCTAAAAATAGAATTTCATATAGGTGACTGTGGCTATAGCTTTTAAATAGACATTCATATAGGTGACAGTGGCTATATCTTTAAAATAGACATCCATACAGGTGACTGTGGCTATATCTATAAAATAGACATCCATGCAGGTGACTGTGGCTATATCTATAAAATAGACATCCATATAGGTGACTGTTGCTATAACTATAAAATAGACATCCATATAGGTTACTGTGGCTATATCTATAAAAAAGACATCCATATAGGTGACTGTGGCTATATCTTTAAAATAGACATTCATACCAATGACTGCGGCTATATCTATAAAATAGACATCCATGCAGGTGACTGTGGCTATATCCATAAAATAGACATCCATATAGGTGACTGTGGCTATATCTTTAAAATAGACATCCATTTAGGTTACTGTGGCTATATCTTTAAAATAGACATCCATATAGGTGACTGTGGATATATCTTTAAAATAGACATCCATATAGGTGACTGTGGCTATATCTTTAAAATAGACATCAATATAGGTGACTGTGGCTATATTTATAAAATAGACATCCATATAGGTGACTGTGGCTATAGCTTTTAAATAACATCCATATAGGTGACAGTGGCTATAGCTTTAAAATATAGATCCATATAGGTGGCTGTGGCTATATCTTTAAAATAGACATCCATATAGTTGACTGTGGCTATATCTATAAAATAGACATCCATTTAGATGACTGTAGCTATATCTTTAAAATAGACATCCATGTAGGTGACTGTGGCTATATATATAATTTAGACAACCATATAGGTGAATTCGGCTATATCTTTAAAATAGACATATATATAGGTGACTGTGGCTATATCTATAAAATAGACATCCATACGGTTGACTGTGGCTATATCTATAAAATAGACATCCATTTAGATGACTGCAGCTATATCTTTAAAATAGACATCCATATAGGTGACTGTGGCTATATCTATTAAATAGACATCCATATAGTTGATTTAACTAAATCTTTAAAATAGACATCAATATAGGTGACTGTGGCTATATCTTTAAAATAGACATACATATAGGTGACTGTGGCTATATCTTTTAAATAGACATCCATATAGGTGACTGTAGCTATATCTATAAAATAGACATCCATACAGGTGACTTTTAAAGCTATCCATATCTTTAAAATAGACATCCATATAGGTGACTGTGGTAATATCTATAAAATAGACATCCATATAGGTGACTGTGGCTATATCTATAAAATAGACATCAATTTAGCTGACTTTGACAAGATCTTATAAATAGACGACATCAATGGTGATTATTTTTAAAATGTTTACTTTTATTTTTCATAACAAATACTGAATCTTACGATCACAATGTTAGCCATCATTTTATAGGGCTTATCTAAAACATTCTAATTTTTTGTGGCAAGTTTTCTGTGGCTTAACCCATTGTGGCCCGCTCTAAGTTGTTACCTCTAATATTTGTCAAACTTTTCATGCAATAAGAGTTTTATTATTTACTCAATTCACTTCATTGTTACAACCAAAAACAACTATTAAAATATTAAACAATTGGAAATGATCTTAATAAGGAGTATTAACCTTGTGTGCTGTTACCAGTTTAGTCATCCTCAGTTCTATTTCGGTCAGCATTAATGTGGGTAGTTTCAAACATTCAATGAAATTAATCTTTGGCTTTAAGGTAATGAAACAAATTTAATAACAAAATCTGATCATTCTGAATTTGGGACAAAACTTCTTGGCAAGGAAAGAAATTTCGGACTAGGGGAATTAATCTAGTTCTCAAATTTGTCAGAGAGAGAAGAAATGATGAAGGTTCATTTTTTTATTGTGATCACTTGGATACTCTTCCCTTAGATTTTAATCATTGATTTGATGATAATGTGGCTATCAACAACTATGGCAGGAAAAAAGAGATCTTATATCTTATATGTTACAGGCGCTCCTTCTGTGCAGATGTTCACAACGGTATATCCTAAAATATCGGCTGTAAGTTAATATAGATAAATAAATAAAAGCTCAAGTGACCCACTCACTGCCTGTCTCAGTAACGCTAAGTACAACAGTCCATAGCAGTTAAGAAAGCATGGTATATTTCGAGCCGGAAAATTATGAGGTAATTTTTTAAGGTTATTTTTTAAATTTTGGACAGGGGGTTAAATAAAATGAGGATTTAATCATTTAAAATTTAATAAAATACTTTGAATACATTTCAGGAAGTTAAACAAGGATAAATTATTTTGCCTTTTAAAACAATTTGCGCTGTACAAACCATAGTATTATAAGAAGCAATCAATGAGATAAGCCATCCCAATCTTGTGTGGTCACTAGTATTATAAGAAGCAATCAATTAGATAAGCCATCCCAATCTTGTGTGGTCTTTAGTATTATAAAAAGAAATCAATAAGATAAGCCATCCCATTCTTGTGTGGTCTTTAGTATTATAAGAAGAAATCAATAAGATAAGCCATCCCAATCTTGTGTGGTCACTAGTATTATAATAAGCAATCTATAAGATAAGCCATCCCAATCTTGTGTGGTCACTAGTATTATAAGAAGCAATCAATAAGATAAGCCATCCCAATCTTGTGTGGTCACTAGTATTATAAGAAGCAATCAATAAAATAAGTCATCACAATCTTGAGTGGTCACTAGAATTATAAGAAGCAATAAAAAAAATAAGCCATCCCAATCTTGTGTGGTCGCGTTTGAAAGGAGTTTCTTACAATGTCGGTTGTCGATAGAGTAAGCCAATCACAAATTATGTTTGGCAAACAGGTTTGGTATATGGTTGGTGACAGGTTTAAACTAACCACAGTGCGCATGTCTCAAGAACAACAATGCGCCGGGTGTTCCCCCCATACCCAAAGTTCACTCGCGTTCTTTTCATTTCTACGTGCTGCTGTTAGTTCCGTTATTTCCCCCGGTTATTTGCTCTATTCTTGAACACTGTGTTACCCCACGGCTCGAAAACCTTGTTAGAAATAATTTTTAAAAGTTAAGTCTCCTGGACTATACTTAATCCTATGGACATTTTGTGTCTATCTGATTACCCGCATAAACACGGTATAGATATGAGAATTTAGTTATTTTTTTTAAGCGATTCATAGAATTATTGATGTCCCAAACATTTAAAGTAAACGCCTACAACATATAAAATACATACACTTATATAATGTACAAAAATTATTCATATAAAGAAAAACTTCAAGGCTTTACTCTTCACACAGTATATGACTTTATCCGTTGTTAAAAATATATAAAATCACCACTCTCTTGTTGTTAACACAAAGTTCATAAAAGGTTAAGAATCAAATTTCTTCCTTTATTTATAACAACTGTGTTAGTGATTGTGTCCACTTTCCTGGTATTAACAGAACGTTTATAAATGTGTAGATTCAACAGCTGTTATAAAATAAATGTCTACAGCCTTTACTTTAATATTTTATATTATTTTCTTTCTAGAACAATAGATGACGTTAGTCTTTATCAATGAAAAATTGGTGAGATTTTAATAAATATTTTAGTTTGTTCATGTGCAGTTATTGATTTTTTATTCAGTTCTAGGTAGCTTAGATTTTAAACTAAGCATAAAATCATCATTAAAGTTTTAGTCAAGCGCGCAACAACAAACAAAAAAAAAAAAAATAAATGGATATAATTTTATTGCTCATATCAATTAACTATTGTAAATAAATTATTTGAAATATAAAATAATGGACTTAGTTCATCAGATAGTTTTAATCTAACTCAGTATATAACCTTGGTAAGAGAACGAGAGAGATTTATTGGCACTATGTCCCCCAGTAAATGGGGCGAAGTCAAGTGGCTTGCCACTATTAGAAAATATTAGGCCATAGAAACAATACCGAAAAGGTATAAGGTACTGGTTTCCAGTGCTGCCAGCGACAATTTTAGGAAAAACCTAGCCAAGACGTCAAAAAAAAACCTAGATCAGAAGGAAAAAAAGAGAAAAAAAACCTAGACATGCTAAAAATAAACAAAATGACGTCACAAAGCTCCCCACCCACCCCCTATTTCAAATAGATCATGTCTCAAATAATTTTTTTTGTCAAGTATTATTAAAGTATCTATTTAGTGTAAGCGTAAGGGTGCAATTTAATAGCCTAAAGGACGCGAAGCCATTTAAAACATCACTAAGGAATAGTTAGGAATCAAATATTAAAGTGGAGCTTCCATTTAAAGTAGCGCGTTTTTTTAAGTGACGTCACAGCCCCCTCCCCTTTTTTACAAATCTCACAAAAGTATGACTACATTCCATCCTTCCCCAAAATCGTTTTGGCATTTGCATTTATTAATACATTCTTCATGACTATTTCTAAAATATATTTACATGTCATCATCTTTATAAATCATTTGGCAATCTTATCAGCATTCTTGGAATAATTCACTAATATTATGTCTATCTGAGTCTTGTATTAGATTATCTTTAGCCTATACTCAATACCGCATATACTTAGAGTTTATTCTCTTATCGCCGACAGAAGAAAATGTTAGAGCCTCTAATAGTTTAGTAAAATTGAATATTTTTGCCCAATCAAGTTCTTTCATCTTGTACCAGATTGTACAGACACATGGCGCCATCTTTCGAATTTAGTAGCATAGAGCCATAGATTATGATAGCTATAATAATGGAACATCAAAGAGCGGCTAAAAATACTGTTGCTACATACTGATTATTTTTATTTTTGAAAAATCAAATTATTTAGAATGTTAGTTGCATATATTTAATAATTTTGTTTCTTTCCCATAGAATATTTACTAAAAAAAAAACAATTAAAAAAAAAACCTAGATTATGACTATTTTTGAAATAAAAAACCTAGAAACCTAGACGAGGTAAAAAAAACCTAGATCTAGGTTGAAAATCCCAGATGTATTATTCCTGCTGGTTTCATTAGCAAGGCATCAATTATCTAAGAGTTATAACTAAAGTCTTTTAGTTCTTATTTTTGTAATAACTCAATTAAAAACGAAAATACTATCTATTAAAAAAAGTTTTCTAGACATCCATTTAGTAAACTTAACATTGAATCTTTTAGTAACCAATGTCCTTAATACTAGATCTCATTAATTAAAAATAATACCTTAATTTTAAGTTGCAACTTAAAGTTAACATTTAACTTCTAGCCACATAAAGACCGGTGCGTGTTAGTACGGCGCTAAAACAATATCAGTGCACGCCAGATATCACAAAATTAATCTTTTTAAATCCTTTACATTAACCTGTGGTGTCTAAAAACTTTGAATCGATTTTTAAAACATTTTCTTGTAAGCTAGCTAGCTGAAATTTTGCAGGCACACTCATGCATATGATAAAAATAATGTATAAAAATTTCAGATCGATCGAATGGACATTAATTGAATTATTGAATTTTAAATGTATTCTATTTATCTCAATACATCAAGTTAATTTTTTAGATATAGTGTTGTGGTGCGTAATATGTTCAACAACCTTTCATGTCGCGCAATGAGGTGCGCATTACATTGATATTACTTTTTAAAAATATATTCACGATCGGTGCGCAATATATTAAACTCGTTTTACTAGAAATAACTAGAATTCTTTTCTTTTTTTTCGGAATGTTTTGCCCTGCGTATTATGATAGTAATGTATCGTATATAAAGGACTTATAGTGACAATTTGTTTGTTTGTTTTTTTTGTAACGGGTAAAAAAAATAATTAATTCCTATTTAGTAACCGACGCCTTTAAACATAATCAATATGCTATAACTAGAAATATATATTTATAGAGTAAATCTAGGAACAATTATCATTCGTTACTCACACATGTGTTCGTGTTCTACTTCTGGAAATGTCTATAATTAACAGTGTTTACACGTCGTGAAATACGAGCTGATTATTTTGGTATAACAGAGGCTTGTTTGTTTGTCCCTGTACCTTGCTGGTTGGTTCTGGGTCTTACAGTAGAGATGATCACTATATCTTTATGGTCATCTTAGCTTTCAGAATGTAATTCCTAGGGGACTGCCACTGATTTTATAAAAGAACCTAAGGATGCGACTCATTAAAATGCAGACTTTTGTACATTTGTACTTGTCTCTACGCCTTCCACAGGGGGAACCAATCTGTCTAAGTGTCTGTATGTAGGTGAACTGTGACACAGAATAGATACTGGAATTAGTTCGTCCTTGAACCCTATTTCAGATGTTCCGAACTTGTAGAATCAAATAATTCAACAGTCAACGTATAAACATTTAATAGAAAGAATATTCTAAAGTTATTTACATAAAGAACAAGGTCAAGGCATTAAACATCACACGATATATATATCAAGAACTGTTTAAAAAAATGTCTTCATTTTCTTTATACCAAAACTATTTCTATAACATGTATAATATCTACACTATTTGCTATTGCTACGCAACTTTCTTTCTTATGAACACAAATCTTTTAAAAATTGATGTTTCTACCTTCCTTTTAATGAACACCATTGCCATAACATGTTATTTGTTTACTTTGCATTGAATCCATTTTGGTATAAAACATAATGTGTTAACTTTTTTGTATTTTAACACATTAGATATAAAACATGATGTGTTAACTTTCTATTATTGACAACACAAATCAATAATTTGGCTTTTTAAACAAATCCGGCCCCGAATTCGGCATAATTTCACATCATACATTCGGCATGCCAGTTGAGCCCTAATTTTTTATATTCATTCATAATGGCTTGGGCATCTCCGTAATTTGGTTACTTTAAAAGAAATCTCGCTCCGGCCGTATTTCAAAATTTTGAATCTGGTACATCACTACTCTTAAGTGAAAATTTTATATTTAAATACTGTTAAATAGTTAAGTATATTTAAGTTTTAAAGAGTCAGGTGTTCAATTGTCCGGAATCTAACCGTCAGGGTTTGACTCGTCCGGGATCTAACCGTCAGGTGTTGAGTTCAGTCCTTAGCAATGAACATTGGATGAGATTTATTTCAAGAATTGTTTTATTTTGATCTCTGGCAACTTTAAGCTATAATTATTTGTTTCCAAATGTAGCTTAGAGTTAAACCAATAATACAATCATATTTAAGTTTTTAGTCAAGTGTATAAACAGAGTGAATTGAATCACTTTCATTGCTCAGATCAACTTATTATTTTTAATGAAATATAAAATAATGAACTGACTTTATCAGCTTGTTTTAATTTTAACTCAGTCTATTAACTGGGTATAAGGATTTTAAAAAAAATACACACAATTATAATGTCCCCCAATTGAAGGGGGCGAAGTAAAGTGGTGTTCCACTTGAGGGAGATAAAAGATAGCTCATTTAATAAACAACAGGTAGCGGCATATGAAGAACTAGACATTAAATTATATAAAAATAATGACTAAACCTTTATAATTTTCATTTTCCCCTTAAAAATTCCATATTAAAATAAATTATTTTCTTAAAATAAAGATTTCTAGAAATATTTTTTAGTAAATAATTTATTTAACATTTTAGCTAGTAATTTCAATAATACTATAGCTTATAGATTATAATAAAAATTAACCTTATGGAAGATTTAGAAAATTACTAACTCTTTAATGTAGCCACCGAAAGTGTCTATCGTAAAAAAACAATCGGTGCTTTTTAGTGCGCGCTAAAGGAATTTTAATGAAATATGGGTGCGCATTATATTAAACATGTTTTACGAGACATAACTAAAATTTTGTATTCTCGGATTGTCTTGCGCTGCGTATTATAATGAACACGAGCAAAATACCCGTGCTACGCTACGGGGTAGGCACGATAGGAATGACTTTATTTTGGTTTTGGGTCTCAAATTCAACTTTAAAATGAAAGTAAAACGCATCTGGAAAGTAGGGTAGTGATAAATCGAACCCATTTTTAATAAAAACAACGTTATGTGTGTCGAAAAAAATAACATTATTATTAATTTAAATATTACCCATCAATTTTGGTATATCTGCTTTAATATAGCATCATTATTATCATCCGTGGCTTGCTCCACCACATCCTTCCAGCTACAGCCCTTGTAGGGCCCTGGTCTGCTCCACCACATCCTTCCAGCTACAGCCCCTATAGGGTCCTGACCTGCTCAACCACATCCTTTCATTCAGATCGATTGATGACTTTCTTTCACCATGCTCGAACCCCTTTAATAACGCATGCTATATACTCTACCAGGATAACAAATGTCGTTAACAGTTACAAAAATCTAACTGGCAAGGCTCACTTTCTTTTCACGTGAATCAAATCATGAAAACAATATCTTTCCACATTATTCCTTTGGTTCTTAGAAAACACACATTTCATTTATAGTCTAAGCATTATATTACTTCAATACGAATAGAATATGCTTAGCCAGATAATATTTGTGAATATTGTGGCTTGGGGAGAGAGGAAAATATGGTTTATTTGTTATCAAGGCACATGTTCCTTTAACTTGTATAAAAACATAAGAACAATGCTGCTTTTAAGACAATGATGAGAAATTGATCTCCTTATAAATGTTATGTCAATCATTCTATATTCCCACGCATTTTTCTAATAGTAACAATTCACTTTATATCAATCTTTATTCCCGTTGTACA
>MUZC01000165.1:193537-223681 GCA_002072015.1 Radix auricularia | reverse complement strand
GTCAAGGGGCCCGTTGCCTTTTTGATGTTTTCGTACATGACTTTTGCATTGCCCATGTCTGCAGCTGATTGTATACTGGAACAGAGCTTAAGCCAGTAGGTATTGACACATTTACGTGCAACCTTTTGGGCAAGTGACTTAGCTGTTTTTAAAGCATGCAAATTGTCAGGTGTAGGCTTTTCCTTGTAAGCCATAAGAGCTTTCCTTTTTGCTTCAGTGACGGGTTTCATCTCGTCCCAATGTTCATCAAACCAGTCCGTGTTTTTATGAGATTTTTTGCCAAAGGCTTGTATTGCGGATGTATAGATTGTGTCTCTCAGTTGCGTCCATTTGGAGTCAATGGTGACGCATGGGGACATCTTTGAGAGACTTTCCTTCACCTTGTCTTTGAACAGCTGCGCTATCGTAGGGTCTTTCATGCAGGAGGTATTGATGCGTGGACTTCCCTTTTTCTTTGTGTGGTACGAGTTTTTCCTCATTATTCGTACTTTGCTGGCGACAAGGGAATGATCCGTGTCACAGTCGGCACTGTGATAGCTGCGAGTGAGTAGGACGCTAGCTAGTTGTGCACGCCTGGTGATAATGAGGTCCAGCTGGTGCCATTGGTGGGATCGAGGGTGTCTCCAAGATACTTGATGTATATCCTTGCACTTGAAGAAAGTGTTGGTCACACACAAGCCTCGTGAGCAGCACAATTCCAGAAGCCTTTGTCCATTTTCATTTAACTTTCCTCTTCCAAATAGTCCAAGGCAGGTGGGCCAGGCTTCGTGGTCGCTCCCCACTCTAGCATTGAAATCTCCTAGGAGATAGATTGCCTCGTCTTTGTGGATGCCGGCTATTGCCTGGTTTAACGCTCCATAGAACTGGTCCTTCTGTTCCGGAGTTGAATAGAGTGTTGGGGCATACACACTAAGAATGTTTGCTGGGCCCGCAGTTGTTCTGAGTCTTAGAGTGAGGATCCTCTCCGTGCCTGATGACGGTGGTTCAATGGATGGTAGAAGAGTGTTTTTAACAGCGAAACCCACACCATGCTGTCTAGGTTCGTCTTTCTGTCTGCCTTGCCAGAAGAAGGTGTTATTGGCCTCTTTGAGTGAACCGTTGTCTGGGAGCCTGGTCTCCTGAAGGCATGCTATGTCAATCTTTAGCCTTTTAAGTTCTCTATCGCGCTTAGGCCCATTATATAATAGATTATCATAGTGATGTCTCGTTTATAAGAATTTATAGTAAAACAAATGTTGTTTTTTTTTTAATTTAAAAAATTATTAGTAAAAAAATGTCGTTAATTCAAAATAAAATAGTGAACACATAATTATATGTTCCACATTGATATGTCCATAATTCTATGATGCTAAACCCTTAATTTCACTAAACGATTTTTAACGCATAAAAAGAAATCATCGTGTTTACAAGTGTACATATATGTCATAAAGACATTAAGTCAATTGTGTCCGATATAAATAATTTTCCTTTTGAATACATTTTTAGCGCATTTTCGAGATGTCGAAATCGCTATTGCCCCCGTTTTGTCCGTCTGTCTGTCATCACCATGATCACAGGATCCATAAGTCCTAGACCCATGATGTATATATGTTTTTTGTATGTCCTGACCTGCCATTGGTGCATCAACACTCAGTTACTCGATCCGTTAAAAAACCCCGTTAAAACTACCAAAAAACTTTGCGAATCGAGAGTTAACACTGGCACAAGGAACGGGCGCCATTGCCGGAAGTCGAATACATAGTTTTTCAAGCATTCAAGAGTGGTGTGAAATCGTGCAAAAGAATTAATTAGTGTTTTTTTTAGTTGACGTCATTAAAATATGTGTAAAAGTTTAGAGAGTTTTACTTCATCATTTGTGGTGACTTGTAGTTAGGTTAAAGAGAAAATAAAACTTTTTAAAATGTAAAGAAATGACTTTTAAATAAAAAAAATGTCAGGTATATTCATTACACAAGAAAATTCATAAAAATATGTCTAAAATCTAAACACAATTACTGATAACTACATAATGCTGATATCTAACATAAGTACTGATACATAATACGAAAATGCGCTAACACGTCCTGAATTCCAATAGGAACCAGGCTTAACATGATTTTTTTATTTATAAAAACACTTATTCAAACAAGAAAACAACATAAAAATTATTTACAAACACATACACACACACACATCAAGATAGATAGACAGACGAGCAAACAGCAAACAGACAGGCAGATAGATGGACGCACCGCTGGATGGAAGGTCGGAAGAATTGACTGATGAATGGATGGACGGATAAATGGATGGATGGATAGATGGATGGTTGGATTAATGGATGGATGGATTAATGGACGGATGGATGGATGAATACATAGATGGATGAATGGACGGACTGACGGAAGAATTGACTGATGAATGGATGGATGAATGAATCGATGGATAAATAGATTGATGTATGGATAGATGGATGGATTGATGGATAAATGGATGGATGGATTGAAGTATGGATAGATGGATAGATGTATGGATATATGGATGGATAGATGAATGCATAGATGGATGGATAGATGGATGGATAGATGAATGCATAGATGGATGGATAGATGGTTGGATATATGGATGGATGGATGGATGGATAGATGTATGGATATTTGGATGGATAGATGAATGCATAGATGGATGGATAGATGGTTGGATATATGGATGGATGGATAGATGGATGGAAAGATGGATGGATGGATATATGGATAGATAGATGGATGGATAGTTTGATGAATCGATGGATGTATAGATGGATGTATAGATTGATGTATAGATTGATGGATAGATGGATTGATGGAGAGATGGATGGATATATGCAGTGGTGTAGCTAGAACATTTGCCGTCCGGGCGGTGTCTAATTTGCTGCTCTTTTTAGATGTCAACAATAAAAGACGACAAATGGTTGGGGGGGGTATAGCATAGAGCCATAGATTATCATAGCTATAATAATGGAACATCAAATAGCGACTACAAATACTGTTGCTTCATACTGCTTATTTTTATTTTTGAGAAATTTAATTATGTAGAATGCAAATTGCATATAATTAATTATTTTGTTTCTTTCCCATAGAATATTTACTATAAAAAAACAATTTAAAAAAAACCTAGATTAATACTATCTTTGAAATAAAAAACCTAGAAACCTAGACGAAGTAAAAAAAACAACTAGATCTATGTTTTTTTTTATTTTATTTTATTTTATTTATTTATTTTTATTTTAGATCTAGGTTGAAAAACCTGATTAGGAAAGCTGTAACTAAGACTCGGAAAGTAGACTTATATATAAGGAAAGTAGATATATTATTATTAAAGTTTATTGTTATTCAAATAAACTTGATTTTAAAGTAATATTTTTTAAAAGTAATTTTGATGGATTATATTTTACTGAAATTTATTTTGAAATTTATAGCGGAAAAAAATAATAATTTCTCTTATGGACTTTTCAATTACAAATTACAGAAAAGTGAACAAAATATGGATTGTCTTCTCTTTCATCTTACCGCCAAAATGTCTTTCTTACAAAATCATGTAAAATATGTGCGATGCCGAAAGTGATTTTAATGCACGTCAAAAATGATATGATCAATTACATCAAACAAATATAATTTTCCGTCTCTTATAGTCGTGTTAACTTTATTGTATCATTCAGCTCATTTGAAATATAATTTTGTAAGTTTTTAATTACATATAAATAAAAGGCAACTTAAAACATGTTATTTTTTTTTTTATTTTGTGCTATTATCGATTAATTTAAAATTAATTGTTAATTTTTTTAAAGTAAATGGTTAAGTATTCGAAATTTTTTTTATTATAGATATTGATATTGTATATATTAAAACATTATTTATTTTTATTTTTATTATTCCTAACATTTTAATTGTAATGACTACATTTACAAAGTTTGACCGGCCAGATTAAAATAAATATTACATTTTCATTTGTAAAATAATAAATCAATATCAAATAAACCACCTTTAGACAACATGTTTATAAAAAGAACCAAATCTAACATTTCTTACAATATGAACTCAATATACTTTAATATTTCTATCCAGTCTATATTTACTGTAAGTAATGTTTGTCCCTTAAAAGTAAGCAAACATAGTGATTGGCTGCATAAATCTGTTCAATCTGATCACATTTATAAATAAATCGTATTTTTAAAAAAAAAATATGTATGATAATGATAGCTCTTCTAAAATATTTTGTGTATCACAGATCAAAAACATGGTGTTTTGCTTTGTAGTATGTAATGAGTATCAGAGACCAAAGACATGGTGTCTAGCTTTGTAGTATGTAATGAGTATCAAAGATCAAAGCCATGGTGTCTAGCTTTGTAGTATGTAATGAGTATCAAAGATCAAATATATGGTGTCTAGCTTTGTAGTATCTAATGAGTATCAGAGATCAAAGGCATGGTGTCTAGCTTTGTAGTATGTAATGAGTATCACAGATCAAAAACATGGTGTTTTGCTTTGTAGTATGTAATGAGTATCAGAGACCAAAGACATGGTGTCTAGCTTTGTAGTATGTAATGAGTATCAAAGATCAAAGCCATGGTGTCTAGCTTTGTAGTATGTAATGAGTATCAAAGATCAAAGGTATGGTGTCTAGCTTTGTAGTATGTAATGAGTATCAGAGATCAAAGACATGGTGTCTAGCTTTGTAGTATGTAATGAGTATCAGAGATCAAAGACTTGGTGTCTAGCTTTGTAGTATGTAATGAGTATCAGAGATCAAATATATGGTGTCTAGCTTTGTAGTATCTAATGAGTATCAGAGATCAAAGGCATGGTGTCTAGCTTTGTAGTATGTAATGAGTATCAGAGATCAAAGACATGGTGTCAAGCTTTGTATTATGTAATGAGTATCAGAGATCAAAGACATGGTGTCAAGCTTAGTATTATGTAATGAGTATCAGAGATCAGAGACATGTTGTCTAGCTTTGTATTATGTAATGAGTATCAGAGATCAAAGACATGGTGTCTAGCTTTGTAGTACGTAATGAGTATCAGAGAACAAAGACATGGTGTCTAACTTTGTAGTATGTAATGCGTATCAGAGATCAAAGACATGGTGACTAACTTTGTAGTATGTAATGAGTATCAGAGATCAAAGACGTGGTGTCTAGCTTTGTAGTATGTAATGAGTATCAGAGATCAAAGACATGGTGTCTAACTTTGTAGTATGTAATGAGTATCAGAGATCACATCAAAAAGATCCCATGATACCTCACGATGGTGTGACATACACACGTAACAACATTTTGAAATAGGGATTTAGTGGAAGGAGAGATGTGTCAGATTTTTTAGCTGGACACACCAGAAACAGAGCAAGAGGTTCACGCTGCCAGGGTCGGTATAAAAGGGTCATCACAAAGTTTCGTCACTCATAAAAAGAAACAGGCCAACAGCAGCAACAACAACAACAACAACAGCAACAAGATACGGGAGACAGATGAAGTCACCAACGAGTTACCCAGATAAAGAGACATAAATGTATGCAGTGCCTTGACGAAATATTTGAGGATTCAGTGTTAGAAATCATTTGCTGACTTGTTCTATGTTTTATTTGTATTATTTTCTTGTTGATAATCTGATACAAAGGGGTCGAACTTTCCGGGTTCAAATCGCCTGGGAACGAATCGTCCGGGGTCGAACCAACCAGGTGTGAAACATCCTGGGGTCGATATTCTTGTGGTCGAACTTGCAAGGTCGAAATGTCAGGGGTCGAAGGGTCAGAGGTCGAAGTATCAGGGATTGAATTGTCCGGGGTCAAAGTATCAGGTGTTGAATCGTCAGGGGTTGAAATATCTGGGGTTGAATTGTCCGGGGTCAAAGTGTCAGGGGTTGAGTTTAGTCCTTAGCATTGAACATTTGATGAGATTTTGAGAACTTTTTTATTTTAGTCTCGTGCATCTTTTTACTATTATTCTTTTTTAAATATAGCTTAGAGTTTTAACAAAAAATACAATTATCTTTAAGTTTTTAGTGTAGTGTACGAAGAGAGTAAATTGAAATAATTTCATTGCTCAGATTAAATTAATACAATTAATGAAATATTTGAAATATAAAATAATGAGTTTTTTTATCAGTTTTGTTTAATCTAACTCAGTCCATAAACTATGTGTGAGGGAAATACAATTTATTGGCAAAATGTCCCCCAATTAAAGTGGGCGAAATAATGTGGCGTGCCACTTTGAGATATTAAAAAAATTTATAATTAGGTCGTTACATTAAAGGTCAAAACGGGACATCAATTTATATAAATGTAATTACTAAACTTTCATAGTTTTCATTTTAAAAAAAAAATTCAATTTGAAACACATTTTTTCATCAATTCATTGGCAAAATGTCCCCCAATTAAAGGGAGCGAAATTAAGTGGCGTGCCACTTTCAGATATTCAAAGATAATTTGTATAAAGCTAATATCATTTGGCTGAAACTTGACATCAGAAATATATAAATATGATTGCTGAACTTTCAGAGTTTTCATTTTTTAAAAAAAATTCAATTTGAAACAAATTTTTTCTTCAAATGAAAATTTCTATAACTATTTTTTTTAGAAAAACATAATATTTAACATTTTGGTAATTAATTTCAATAATACTATAACTTATAGATAACATGAATACAACTTAATGTAAGTTGAAAAATAATTTTCAACTTTAATCTCTTAAAATATCCCTTTTAAAAAAATCATACATAGGAACCGATGCTTTTTAGTGTGACGCTAAAGGAATTTTAATGCATGATCGGTGGGCATTATATGAAACATGTTTTACGAGACTAAACTAAAATTTTATATTTTTGGATTGTCTTGCGCTGCGTATTACAATGAACATGATTATAGTTATGTCTTGTATATAAAGGATTTATATTAAAAAATTGGTTTTCTACGTTTTCTTATTATTAGACAGCAAATAGGTATATTTCAAAGTAACATACTTTATATCTATACTAATAAAAGGGAAAGCCCTAACTCAATCACTGACTGACTGACTCACTGATTCATCACTAATTCTCCAACTTCCCGTGTAGGTAGAATCATAAAACTTTGGAAAATTGTTAAATACCCTCTGACTACGAAAATTGGCGAAAAAGAATTTTGAAAATCTAACTCATGTGGGGCCGGGGGCCCAAAAACTTTTTTTGCTTACATCACTAAATCTCCGACTTCCCGTGTAGTAGAAGCATGAAACTTTGGGAAGTTGCTGAGTACCCACTGTGGACAAAGTTTGGCAAAAAAGTTTTTTTTAAATATCTATCAAGTGGGGCCGGGGGCCCAAAAAGTTTGTTTCCTTATATGGGCTTTATAAAAATTGAAAATCACCAATTTTCCTATTTTCCGTGTAGCTAGAAGCATAAAACTTTGGGAAGTTGTTGGGTAACAACTAATGACGAAAATTGGCGATGAAGAACTTTAAAATCTCGCTCATGTGGGGCAGGGGGCCAAAAAACAGTTTTTTCCTTTATTACTAATTCTCCAATTTTCCATGTAAGCAGAAGAATGAAACTTTGGGAAGTTGTTGGGTAACCACTAATGACGAAAGTTGGCGATAAACATTTTTAAAAATCTTGCTTCTGTGCGGCCGGGGGCCCAAAAAGCTTTTTCCTTATATATGCTGTATACAAATTGAAATTCACCAATTTT
Source organism: Radix auricularia (assembly GCA_002072015.1). Classification (NCBI taxonomy): domain Eukaryota; kingdom Metazoa; phylum Mollusca; class Gastropoda; family Lymnaeidae; genus Radix; species Radix auricularia. The sequence continues at coordinate 216,004 of MUZC01000165.1, read as the reverse complement.
CCTATTTCCCAAATAGGTATTTCCATGTAGGTAAAAGCATGACACTTTAGGAAATTGTTGGGTACACTCTCAGGATGAAAATTGGCGAAAAAGAATTTTGAAAATCTAACTCAAGTGGGGCTGGGGCCAAAAACTTTTTTTTCTACATCACTAAATCTTCGACTTCCCGTGTAGGTAGAAGCATGAAACTTTAAGAAGTTGCTGAGTACCCACTGTGGACAAAATATTTGTTTCCTTTTATGGGCTTTATTAAAATTGAAAATCACCAATTTTCCTATTTCCCGTGTAGCTAGAAGCATAAAACTTTGGGAAGTTGTTGGGTAACCACTAATGGCGAACATTGGGGATTAAGAACTTTTAAAATCTCGCTCATGTGGGGCCGGGGGCCCAAAAACAGTTTTTTCCTTCATCACTAATTCTCCAATGTCCCATGTAGGTAGAAGCATTAAACTTTGGGAAGTTGTTGGGTAACCACTAATGACGAAAATTGGCGATAAACTTTTGTGGGGCCGAGGGCCCAAAAAGCTTTTCCCTTATATGTGCTCTATAAAAATTGAAATTCACAAATTTTCCTATTTTCCAAGTAGGTATTTCCATGTAGGTAAAAGCATGACACTTTAGGAAATTGTTGGGTACACTCTCAGGACGAAAATTGGCGAAAAAGAATTTTGAAAATCTAACTCATGTGGGGCTTGGGCCCAAAAACTTTTTTTTTGCTTACATCACTAAATCTCCAACTTCCCGTGTAGGTAGAAGCATGAAAATTTGGGAAGTTGCTAAGTACCCATTGTGGACAACGTTTGGCAAAAAAGTTTATTTTTTAATATCTCTCAAGTGGGGCCGGGGGCCCAAAGAGATTGTTTCCTTTTATGGGCTTTATAAAAATTGAAAATCACCAATTTTACTATTTCCCGTGTAGCTAGAAGCATAAAACTTTGGGAAGTTGTTGGGTAACCACTAATGACGAAGATTGGCGATGAAGAACTTTTAAAATCTCGCTCATTTGGGGCCGGGGTCCGAAAAACAGTTTTTTCCTTCATCACTAATTCTCCAATTTCCCAATTAGGTAGAAGCATGAAACTTTAGGAAGTTGTTGGGTAACCACTAATGACAAAAATTGGCGATAAAGTTTTTAAAAAATCTCGCTTTTGTGGGGCCGTGGGCCCAAAAAGCTTTTCCCTTATATGTGCTCTACAAAAACTAAAATTCACCAATTTTCTTATAGTCCATACTATATGGACAACCCTTACGATTTTTTATAAGGAAAATTAAACATAGATTTTACTTAATTAACACTTTAAAGATTGAAATTCATTGACATTATATTGAACTACTGTTATAAAAAAAAAAAAAAATTTCATTTGCCCTTTTTTTCTGAAAATTTTAGTTTAATGACGCCATACATCTTATTTTTATCAATAATTAATATTACCGATTAATTATTATTTCATTTGTCAAAAGTAAAAGATTCATTTTAAATTAATCTATAACAGCCCTAATCATGAGGTATAAAGTCAGTTCTACCAAACCCTAAGAAAGTTTTAATGGAAACATTACAACTCCTAACAACCAAGAATTTATTAGACAAACAAAAGCCAGAAAAGAAATAATACGGATTTGATATATTTTATGACACGGAAGTTTAATGTTGATCTGAACCTTTCAAATTAAATCATTACTGAATGATAAATCGTTAAAAAAAATTATTGCGAATTCTTAAGGCCTATGCGATTCACAGAAAATGTACTTTAAAATTTAAACTAAATGGAATAATGTAGTTTACATCTCAAATTACGGCGATCTCACCATAAAGTAGAATATGTGTAATAAGATGACCTGCTGCGAATGCCCGCGGTGCATACGCTACACTTGCTCATCAGTGATAGTGCAAAGATCAGGTGGGAGGGGGGAGCAGTTAAGAGAGAAGACACAAAAATCAGCAAAAAGTAAAAAAGAAAAGTGAGTAAATGTGGAGACATGTGGTTGTAGATACCTGCCCCCGTCTTACTCTGTAGTACCATCCCTTTCCAACCATAAACTTTGATTTTCCGACTCCAGGGTTAAGAATGTTTGCAAAGATGAGAAAAAGAACAGGCAGAGAAAAAAAAATGTTTTAGCATCTTTCTGTCTGGCCATTGAACCTAGGACTTTCCGCCTGGAAGGCGGACGGGATAACCACTACAATATAAATTATATGTTTTTCTGTAAAGCAACAACGCAAGTGAACGCACAAAGCATTGTTTCCAAAATCTCCGCTCCGCCCCCTCCCCCCTTCCCCAAACTCTATCTTAGTTTCATCCCGCTAAATCGGTCATTATAAAGTTCGTCACTCAGAAAAAACCAACAAGCCAACAGCAGCAACATCAGTAACAACAACAGCAACAACAACAACAAGATACGGGAGACAGATGAAGTCACCAACGAGTTACCCAGGTAAAGAGACATAAATGTATGCAGTGCCTTGAAGAAACATTTGAGGATTCAGTGTTAGAAATCATGTACTGACTTGTTCTATGTTTTATTTGTATTATTTTCTTGTTGATAATCTGATACAAAGGGGGCGAACTGTACGGCGTCAGATCGCCTGGAATCGAATCGTCCGGGGTCGAACCGACCAGGGTGAAACATCATGGGGTCGAAATGTTTTGGCGTCGAACTTGCAGGGTCGAAGTGTCAGGGGTCGAAGTGTCAGGGGTTAAATCGTCCGGGGTCAAAATATCTGGGGTTAAATCGTCCGGGGTCAAGGTGACAGGGGTTGAATCGACCGGGTTCGAACCATCAGGGTCAGAGTTCAGTCCTCAGCAACGAAAATTTGATGAGATTTAAATATTGTTTTATTTTGATCTCGTGCCTCTTTCAGCTATGTTTATTCTTTTAACAATGTAGCTTAGAGTTTAAACCAATAATGCGATAATGTTTAAGTTTTTAGTTACGTTTATAAGCAGAATGAATTGAATTAATTTAATTGCTCAAAACAAATTAATACTTTCAATGAAATATAAAATATAGATCTGATTTATATAAGCTTGTTTTAATCTAACTCAGTTTATAAACTGAGTATAAGGGGAAAACAACAATACTTTATTGGCATACTATCCCCCAAGTAAAGGGGACGAAGTAAAGTGGCTTGCCACTTCATGAAAATGAAAGGTGTACAAAAAGATGCCATCAGCCATCGTGTCGTTTTTAAACATATAGTCGTACATTAATATAAAATAATAACTAAACTTTCTTAGTTTTCAGTTTTCTTTTGAAAATTCAATTTAAACAAATATTCTTCTCTTTAAAAAGTGTTTTTAGAAACATAATATTGACAATTTTAGCAAGTAATTTCAATAGTACTAGATCTATAAATTTTAGATAAAAATAAAGATCTATAACTTAATTTAAGTTGAAAAAATTACTAACTTTAATCTAGACATCCTTTAATGTCTCGTAAAAAAATCGTACATAAAAACCAGTGCTTTTTAGTGCGCGATAAAGGAGTTTTAATGCGATAGGTGCGCATTATATTAAACATGTTTTACGAGACATAACTAAAATTTTGTATTAATTTTGTATATTATAACTAGATTGTGCCAGGCGCCGTGGCGCCTGCGGCGCCCCCGTTTTTTGGGCGCCTACGGCGCCAACCTTTTTTTTAAAGACCAACTAACTTGTCCTTTTTTGATAGATTGTGCCGGGCGCCGTGGCGCCTGCGGCGCCCCCTTTTTTTGGGCGCCTACGGCGCCAACCTTTTTTTAAAAGACCAACTAACTTGTCCTTTTTTGATAAATACGAATTATTAAACTTTATTAAATGTACGCAAAGTATTTAATAATAATAGGGGTTGTATTTTGCGCACCGATGCACACCAAACAATGACGTCATCCTATTAAATATTTTTACAGCGCTCATCAAAACACGATTTTTCAACTAAACTAACTGCTGTAGACTGTCGTACATCGCTCCTCAGCGTTTCAACTAAACTAACTGCTGTAGACTGTCGTACATCGCTTGCGTTATGCGTTACGTTACAAACATACCCACACCACTGGGTGTTTATATATATTAATGAACATCATTATAATTATGTCTCGAATATAAAGGATTTATAGAAATTTTTTTTTAGTTTTTCTTTAAACTGTTTTTTTTAAAAAGAGACCCAAAAAATCTGTAATTGAAACTAACATTAATGAACACATAATTGTATGTTCTACAATCATATGTTCATAATTCTATGATACTAATCCCTTAATTTCCACTGAACGATCTAAAACGCAAAAAATAACATCGTGTTTACAAATACCAACTTTTATTTTTTTAAATTAAGTCAATCGTGTCGAGTAAAAAGGTATTTTACATGTATAATATATTTATAAAAACTCATTTTAAACAACAAGGATTAAAAAACATCAATAGCTATTTACAAACACATATCCACAGACAGATAGGCACAAGGCAGACGGACTGTCGGGCAGATGTATGGACAGGTAGATTCATGATAGGATGGATAGATAAATAGGTGAATGTATGGATGGGAGTTAAGAAGAATAGAAAGATTGATGGATATGTGAATAGGTAGATAGATAGATAGATAGATAGATAGATAGATAGATAGATAGATAGATAGATAGATAGATAGATAGATAGATAGATAGATAGACTGAGATAGTCAAAAGAAGCTTCACCCTAACTGTGAGTTAATAGTGTTAGACTGAGATAGTCAAAAGAAACTTAACCCTAACAGTGAGCTAATAATGTTAGACTGAGATAGTCAAAAGAAACTTAACCCTAACAATGAGTTAATAATGTTAGACTGAGATAGTCAAAAGGACACGAAGAAATCAAATGTTATTCAATAGAACAGAAAGATAAAGAAAGTCTTGAGTAATGTAGACATGTGTTAACTTCGGCTTTTAAAAAAATTAAGACAAAATTTCAATAAATCGATAATACGACGTTAAGCTGTAAGTAATTTGATCAAATCAACTTTCTCACGTAATAGTGAGTTAACAGTGTATGGACCAATTGTTTGTTGGGATGACGTAGTTAAGTTCAATGTGGTTTTATATCCCACTTGAATCTATAAAGAAATTCAATTTGTATCAATATTTTAAAGTTCATGTTTCCCAGTTATTTTTACAGGTTTGTTACTCGAATATTATTTTTTTAAAAATCTTTTATTTCCCAGACTTCAACAAAAAACAAAATAACTTTCATCAGAGACGTCACTAGGGAGTTGTTTGGGTGCGGACCGAACCTTGTGATAACTTCATGAGAGGTGATACAACCACAAGATGTAATACATCCACGAGAGGTAATATATTCATGAGAGGTGATACAACCACGAGACGTGATACCATCACGATGGATGATACAACCACTTTAGATGTCACAAATACGAGAGATCTTACAACCACGAGATATCATACAACCTGGCGGGATGATATAACAACGAGGGTTGATGTAACCATGAGGGATCATACAACCACGAAGGATGACGAAACTACGAGTCATGATACAACCACTTGGGATGATACAACCACGGCTGATGATACAATCTCGAGGAATGATAAAAAAAAACGTGGGATGATACAACAACGAAATATAAATATAGGGGATGAGGTAACCACCACAGATGTTAACATTCGGATGAATTATAACACCAGGATGAAATGATAACACCAGGATGGAATGATAACACCAGGATGGAATGATAACACCACGAGGGATGATACTATCTCCAGGAATGATAACACCATGAAAGATAATTCAACCTCCAGTAATTATAATATTAGGAAAGATAAAACAGCAACGACGAATGACAAAATCTTAAGTGATGATACAACCACAAGAGGTAATACCATTACGAGTTATGATGCAACCTCAAAGGATGATACAGTTTCAATAAGTGATACAACCTCAAATATGATGCAACCAAGAGGGATGATAAAATCTTAAGGGATAATACAACCACAAGAGGTGATGCCATTTCGAGTTATGATACAACCTCAAATATGATGCAACCACGAGGGATGATACAACTATTTGGGATGATACAACTATTTGGGATTATATTATTTCACGCTTAAAGTTGAGGAAAGAAGAGTGTAAGAAAGTGGGCTAGTTTACGACATGGGTCAGGTGGGCCCGGCTACTTGTAATGTCTAACATTTTTTTAAACATTTTATTTTATTATTTTTTTATTTTTGTTGTATTTAAATAGCGTCAAAAATAATTTCGTATTTTATGTCAAAATAGCAGGAAATGCGTATCTCTTGAATGCATGTGTTGTGTATAAATCTGATCTAGATGCTACAGCACTGATATCGAAGGATCAGGAATTGTTTGACAATCATGTTCACACCGACCAAATTTTTACTCCAATTTGAAATATCAGGACATAAAATGGACGATGCTCATATTTCAAAGTTTTACATTCGAGATTCTTTGCTCCTCTAATCACAATAACCAAACAACTGATGGACTCAGAGCTTCAGAAAGAGCAGATGCAGAGTCTCATAAATTTCCTTCCTTGTTTGTGATACAAACTCTCAAATTTGATGACATAATGCCGAGGTCAACAAGTTTTCAAAGTACATCATGTGATCTTTATTGTCAATCAAATTTGTAAAGTATGTTACTTATATTTTGCCTCAATGTTGAAGAAACATGCAGGACAACACAGAGCTCGGGCTAAGTAGAATGTGCAACCCAAACTTTTCAAGAATCATTTCAGTTAAAACGCATCCGTCCTTTGAGAATCGCTGATAAAAGGCAGAAAACCCATGGCAGTTATTGTCAGTAGAGAAAATGAACATTCAGAGGCGTCTGATTGGCCGAGTTGACCTGTCTGTAAATATCCTTCAAATTCGATCTAGATCGAGTTACTGTTTCATTGAAAACTGTCACAACTGGAGACAATTAACTATTATACTGTTTAAGTCATTTTTATAATCTAATAGTTCTTTTAAGTAGGGGTGAACGGAATTTCAGCTCAATCTCAGGCAAATCCAAAATCGGCTATTTAAGCAAATCCGACCCCGGCTTCGGTAGTATATCTCATCATACATTTGGCAAGACAGTTGAGCCCTAATTTTTTATATGCATTCATAATGACTTCGGTAAATCTGGTTACTTAAAAAAAAGAAAAACAAATCTCACTCCGACCGTATTAAAAAATTATTGAATCCGGTACATCCATACCCGTAAGTGGAAATTTTATATTTAAATACTGTGAAATAGTGAACTATCAAAGTGCCAGGGGTTGAATCGTCCGGTGTCAAAGTGTCAGGGGTTGAATCGTCCGGGGCCGAACTATCAGGGGTTGAGTTCAGTCCTTAGCATTGAACATTTGATGAGATTTTAAGAATTGTTTTATTTTGGTCTCGTGCATCTTTTAGCTATAATTATTTGTTCCAAAATGTAGCTTAGATTTTAAACCAATAATAAATTCATATTTAAGTTTTTAGTCACGTGTACGAACAGATTAAATTGAATCAATTTCATTGCTCAGATCAAATTAATATTTTTAATGAAATATATGAACTGACTTTATCAGCTTGTTTTAATTTAACTCAGTCTATAAACTGGGTATGAGGATTAAAAACACACAATTATAATGTCCCCCAATGGAAGGGGGCGAGGTAAAGTGATGTACCACTTTAAGAAGATTAAAGATTGCTACATTTACAAAAGCTCATTTCAGTGGCGTGTAAACGACTAAATTTTAAATTATATAAAAATAATAACTAAACCTTTGTAACTTTCATTTCACTTTTAAAAATTCAATTTAAAAATAAAATAGTTTCTTTAAATGAAGGTTTCGAGAAATATTTTTTTACTAAATAATTTATTTAACATTTCAGCAAGTAATTTTAATTATACTATAACAAATTTAAAAAAAAATTAATTAACTTAATTGAAGACGAAAAAAAATACTAACTCTTTGATCTAATGACCTATCATAAAAAAAATCATGTTTAAGGACCGATGCTTTTTAGTGAGCGCTAAAGGAATTTTAATGAACTTTCGTTGCGCATTATATTAAATATGTTTTACGAGACATAACTAACATTTTGTATTCTGAGATTGTCTTGCGCTGCGTATTATAATGGACATTATCATAGTTATGTCTCGTATATAAAGACTTTACAGTAAAACAAATGGGTTTTTTACTTTTTCCCTTTTTAAAAAAAAATTATTAGACCAAAAATATCTATAATTCAAACTAACATAGTAAACACATAATTATACGTTCTACGTTTATATGTTCATAATTCTATATTACTAAACCCTTAATTTCCACTGAACGATTTTTAACGCATAAAAAAGCAGTCACTATGTTTACAAACAACAACTTGTATAATAAAGACATTGAGTCCATAGTGTACGATATAAGTAGTTTTCCTTTTAATAAATTTTTTTATTTATAAAAACAATTATTTATTCAACATAACAAAACTATTAAAAAATATTTACAAACACATATACACACATCTATATAGATAGATAGATAGATAGACATGCAGAAAGCTAACAGGCAGGCAGACAGACAGGCAGATAGATAGACCGACAGTTGCAAGGAAGGTCGGAAGAATGGACTGATGGGTGGATATATGGATGGATGAATGGACGGACGGATGAATGAATGAATAAATGGAAATATGGATGCATAGATGGAGGGACGATGGATTGATGGATGAATAAATAGATGGATGGTGGAATACATGGATGGATAGATGTTTGGATAAATGGATGCATAGATAGATATATGGATGGATAGATGGATGGATAGATGGATGAATAGATGGATGGATAGGTGGATGGATAGATGGATGGATAGATTAATAAAGAGATTGATAGATGGATGGATAGATGGATGGATAGATGGATGGATATATGCAGTGGTGTAGCTAGAACATTTGCCTCCGGGGTGGTCTCTAATTTGCCGCCATTTTAGAGGCCAACAATAAAGGACGTCAAGAGGTTAGGGGGGGAGTTCTTACATTTGTGACGAGGGGGGGGGGGAATGTTTAAATAAATTTGACGTCACATCAAAAACGCATAACTTTAAATAAAAGTTCGACTTAAATATTTGATTAATGACGCTTTATTTAATGACGTTTCACATGTCCTTACGTGAGTTAGATATTATAGTGCAGGCTTACAATAAAACATACTCAATAGATAAAATATTACTTTGAAACATGCTTAATTTAATATAGAAAATACGTTTTTATGGGAGCAGGGTGGCCAAAGTTTTGTGACGTAATATAGAAAAACGGGTCTAAGTTTTTATGACGACAAGTGACGTGGGGGAGGAGGTTCAAAATATGCCAAAATAGTGTAAAGTCATATATTGACGGTCCTTAGGTCGATTTTAAAATGGGTGTTTGTAAATTTATAAAAATGAAGAAATAATTGTAATTGAAACGAAGAAAAGGTGGAATCCATTTTCCTATAACAATAACATGCTATATTTATGTAAGCAGTAATAAAAAAGGTTGCATGAAATGATATACCAATAAATAGACACTTATAAATATACAAGATACTTTTTTAAAGGCCACAAGAAATTTACTGAGGTCTCAGGTCAACCCCAAAAAACATTACGAATTAACATGCTTTTATTTTGTATTCATAGATAAATATTTTTTTACAAAGAAATTTTGTACATTAGAATTTAAACATATCTACACATTTACATTACTAACTTTCATAGTAGTAGTAGAAAAATCGCGTATTATGCTATCAAAATTTAAAATTATTTGTAATATCTTGTTCCATGGTCAAAACTGCATGATTTTATGGTCTTAAATCACTCATTGTGGAAGGAAGATATATTTTTAATCAACTTCGGTTAGCAGAAACTCCTTTCACAACCAGCAACACTGATAGCAATTGTTGAGAACAATTCTTAGCAAAATTACAATTTTTCTGTTTGATACACAATTTTCTAATCTATAGATCTACTGTTGAAAAATTTTAATTAATAAAAACGTCTATCCCAACGTTTTTCCAACGTAATGCCTCTTCTAGTAATGTAGGTAAAGTTATAAAGCTATAATAATCTGGATCCTTTTCTTTCACTATTGAAATTTTCTTTATCAATGTTAAAATTGTAATTTATTTGATATGCAAATTCCTCATTTAGTAGGTTACATGGTATTAAATGGTTTTATATACGAATATTTTCTTGCAAGGATATGCACCTGATCAAAGCTTTCGTTTATTTTCTTTTAAATTCTATCCATTGATAAAAACAATTCTCGTTGCACTTCTTGTCTAAAGATATAACCCCGTCTTCTGAATTTTTACCCCTTAAATTTCTTCACAAATTGTTTTGGCAGATATAACAGTGTTTTGTATTAGCATATCACATTGTTCCTTGAAATGGGTTTGCATTAATTTATAAAAACAAAACAAAACAATCAACAAAAACATTTTAAAAAACCCAAAAAACACACAACAACACTAGTTTCCATAAATTGAGATAACATAAGGAATACAAAAGAAAAATGTTGCATTAAATCAGGTAGAGTTCAAGCATTTGATCTCGTTTTACTAGTTACTTCTTCAGATGTCAAATCAATTATTAATTATTTATACCCATTTTGGCTTGAATTACCCGAGAAATTTGAATATTTTCATATTCTTGACATAATTGAAATTATTTGCATATTCTTCAATTGTATAGGCGTTAAGATATAACATAACCGTATTTTAATTTATTCTACGTTGATTTAAATCAATAAAAAGAATACAAATTTATTTTTTTTATAATTCCCTCACAATACTTTTATGAAAACTGAAACAGTAACATAAATTACTACTTGCAATACACAATATTTGAACCACCATTTCATATAGGTACTTGTTCACGAATCATTCTGTACAATTGGAAATTCCACACAAAAGCTGCCGTGGCTATACTAATTATAAGTAATAGCACTCATTTTTCGGCCTCGCGGTGATGTGTTTTTGTGTATAGTTTTCATATATCTGTTATGTACACCGATTGATTTTCCAAACAAATCGATAAAATTTTTTAGCGATCTTAATTTTTAGCGCATTTTCGAGATGTCGAAATCGCTATTGCACCCGTTTTGTCCGTCCGTCCGTCCGTCTGTCATCACCCTTGATCACAGCATCCATAAGTCCTAGACCCATGATGTATATATGTTTTTTGTATGCCCTGACCTGCCATTTGTGCATCAACACTCAGTTACTCGATTCGTTAAAAAACCCCGTTAAAACTACCAAAAAATATTTCGAATCGAGAGCTAACACTAGCACATGGAACGGCCGCCATTGCCGGAAGTTAAATACATAATCCTTCAAGCATTGAAGAGTCGTACGAAAGCGTGCAAAAGAATTAGTTGTTTTTTTTAGTTGACGTCATTAGAATATGTGTAAAAGTTTAGAGAGTTTTACGTCATCATTTGTGGTGACTTGTAGTTGGATTAAAGAATTTTTTTTTTTAATGTAAAGAAATGCCTTTTAATTAAAAAAAAATGTCAGGTATATTCATTACACAAGAAAATTCATAAAAATATGTCTAAAATCTAAACGCAATTACTGATAACTACATAATTCTGATATCTAACATAAGTACTTATACATAATACGAAAATGCGCTAACACGTCCTGAATTCCAATAGGTACCAGGCTTAACATGATTTTTTTAATAAGTTTGCGTACAACAAATAATATGTAATGAAACATATATTGTGCAACCCTTTAACTAAAATTCTAAATTATGACTTTTTTTGTTTCACCTTGGTTTTACCCTTCAAAAAATTGAAGGGTGGTTGCCGGTAATGGCTGTTTTTCTAACTGCCAACAAATGCCGCCCTCAATATATCTGCCGCATTCAATATGTCTGCCGCCCTCAATATGTCTGCCGCCCTCAATATGTCTGCCGCCCCGGGTGGACCACCCCCAACTACCACTTCCATACTAGGTACGCCACTTGATAAATGGATGGATGAATAGATGGATGGATGGATAGATTGTTGGATGGTTTGATTTGTGGATTGATGAATAAATGGGTTGATGGGCTTGCGCTAGGAAGGGTGGGTGGGTGGCTGTACGGTTCGATTTATTTAAGGATGGATGGATGAATAGATGGATGCATAGAAAATAGAAGTAAAAACTCTCAATTGACAACTTTTATATATAACAATAATCCGTAGTATTTCAATTGCTAAGTCCTTCAAAACTGAACTTAAGACCTATCTTTTCAAAATTTATTTTCAAAATTAATGAAACATTTCTTCTAATGATTAACGTAGCTGATGTATAACGTATTATCATTTATGTAGTTAGTATTATATGAATGTTTTTAATTAATTTACGTATTGTTATCTCCATGTAAAGCACTTTATGATAATTATTATCCTCAATTAATAGGGCGATGTTAAGTGATGTCCCACTTACGGAATTTAGCCACTTCCAGTTACTTACAATTGATATAGCGATACGTACATATGTACATCTATATGTACACGAAAGGTAAATAAAATAATTTAATAATTTCAATTATTCAAAATAAACAAGAGTTTATAATTAAAATTTGTTTTTAAAAAAAATGAGATTATTAGATATAATATCAAGTTATATAAAATGTAAAATTTTTTAACTTACCCAACAATATCTCAACAGGAACTAAAGTTAGGTTATTTGCTGATGATTGTATAATCTATAGAACAATCAAGTCAGAACAAGATAGCAAAATTTTACAAAAAGACTTAGATGAATTAATAAAATGGGAAACTAACTGGAGTATGTCCTTCCACCCAGAAAAATGTCAACTGCTAGAAAGAAACAAATAAATTCAAAATATTTCAGTCATGGAAAAGAACTAACCCAAACTAAAGATGCGAAATACTTAGGAGTCATAATAAATGAGAAACTATCTTGGAATCCCCATGTCAATGAAGTTATTAAAAAATCAAACAAAACCTTAGGCTTTATAAAAAGAAACTTTTACAAATGTAACAAAGATATAAAACTAAAATGCTATCTCACCCTGGTGAGACCTGTACTAGAATATGCATCTTCAGTATGGGACCCATCCACCAAAGAAAATATTGATAAGTTAGAACAAATCCAAAAAAGAGCTGCCAGATTCATTACTGGAGAATACTCAAAACTGACAAGTGTAACACCATTAGTTAAATCATTAAACCTTGAAACACTAGAGGATAGAAGAACCAAGAGTAAATTAGTAATTATACATAAGGCAATTAATTCTAATTTAGAAATACAACACAAAGATAACCTAATACAACCCTCAAATAGACATAAAGACAAAAACACCTTTCTTATTCCATATGCAAGAACAAACACATACAAGTTTTCTTTCTTTCCGTCCGGTATTCGGGCGTGGAATGGTTTGCCTGAAGAAACCAGGAAAGCAACCACTTTATCATCTTTTAAAACTCTAGTAAGAATACAGGACTAAACACAAACCATAGAAATACGTAGGACGCAATAATCTTCTGTACAGAAGGAGCGTCTGTAACATATAAGATAAGATAAGAAATGTTATAAATACAAACTCTTATATCCTTCTAAATTAAAGCTTAACCAAAAATGAAAAATAATGATATTATTGTTTAATCTTACTGCAAAAGTTGTCTTTCTTAAATCATGAATTAGGGTCGGTGTTTTTTAGTGCGATGCGGAGAGGAATTGAAATTCACGCCAAAAATGACAATATCAATATCTTAAAAATAATAATGGCTGTATCTTTTTTGTTGTTTGTGTTTTACTACATCATAGAGCAAATCAACAATAACATTCTTGAAATTGTTGATTACACACAAAACATTTACATATAAGCCAAATAATAAACATACGATATTAAGTAACAACAGTCTTAGATTTACCTATAAGCCAAATAATTGATAGCGTAGGTTGCCCACTTACTTGAGGGTCACACAAATATTTTTAGTGTTGAAGTTTGATATACACTTGAATATTGTGTGAGTGGTACAACACCAATTACTATGTAGACAAAAGAACCATTCGGTAATATTTCTAACAAGTGTAACTCAACATTTGACAGATACATAGACTGACAAGATAAATAATCAACACCAATTACTATGTAGACAAATGAAAATTTGGGTAATATTTCTAACAAGTGTAACTCAACAATTGACAGATACATAGACTGACAAGATAAATAATCAACGACATTATACAAAATGTTCATGAACCAGTTTGTGACAGTAATAATTAATTACTCAGAGTTTAGTTAACATTACAGATGTGATAAGAAAACATTTTGATATTCTCACAATGGCAATTTTATGGGATAACTTGAAATTATAGCAAAATTTGATCCTTTTCTCATAGCAAAATTTTATCCTTGTCTAATATCAAAATTTGATCCTTTTCTCATAGCAAAATTTTATCCTTGTCTAATATCAAAATTTGATACTTGTCTGATAGCAAAATTTGATCCTTCTCTAATAGTAAAATTTGAATTTGGTCTATAGCAAAATTTAAAATTTGGTCTAATAGCAAACTTTGATCCTTGTCTAATTGCAAAATTTGATCTTTGTCTAATAGCTAAATTTGATTTTGGTCTAATAGCAAAATTTGATCCAAGTCTAATAGCAAAATGTGATCCTTGTCTAATAACAAAATTTGATCCTTGTCTAATAGCAAAATTTGATCCTTGTCTAATAGCAAAATATGATCCTTGTCTAATATCAAAATTTGATCCTTGTCTGTTAACAAAATTTGATCCTTGTCTAATAGCAAAATTTGATCCTTCTCTAATATCAAAATTTGATACTTGTCTGATAGCAAAATTTGATCCTTATCTAATAGTAAAATTTGAATTTGGTCTATAGCAAAATTTAAAATTTGGTCTAATAGCAAACTTTGATCCTTGTCTAATTGCAAAATTTGATCTTTGTCTAATAGCAAAATTTGATTTTGGTCTAATAGCAAAATTTGATCTGTGTCTAATAGCACATATTGATCCTGGTTTAATAGCAAAATTTGATCCTGGTCCAATAACAAAATTTGATCCTTGTTTACTAGCAAAATTTGATCCTGGTCTAATAGCAAAATTTGATTTTGAACTAATAGCAAAATTTGAATCCTTGTCTATAAGCAAAATTTAATAACTGTCTAATAGCAAAATTTGTCCCTTGTCTAATAGCAAAATTTCATCCTTGTCTAATAGCAAAATTTGAATTTTGTCTAATAGCAAAATTGTTCCTTGTCTAATAGCAAAATTTGATCCTGCTCTAAAAACACAATTTGATCCTGGTCTAATAGCAAATTTGGATCCTTGTCTAATAGCAAAATTTGATCCTTGTCTAATATCGAAATTTGATCCTTGTCTGATAGCTTAATTTGATCCTTGTCTAATATCAAAATTTATTCCTTGTCTAATAGCAAAATTTGATCCTTGACTAATAGCAAAATTTGAATTAGGTCTATAGCAAACTTTGATCCTTGTCTAATAGCAAAATTTGATCCTTATCTAATAGCAATATTTTATCCTTGTCTAATAGCTAAATTTGATACCAGTTTAATAGCAAAATTTGATCAATGTCAAATAGCAAAATTTGATATTTGTCTAATAGCAAAATTTGATCCTTGTCAAAAAGCAAAATTTGATCCTTTTCTAATAGCAAAATTTGATCCTTGTCTAATATCAAAATTTGATCCTTGCCTGATAACAAAATTTGATCCTTGTCTAATATTAAAATGTGATCCTTGTCTAATAGAAAAATTTAATCCTTGTCAAATAGCTTAATTTGATCCTTGTCTAATAGCAAAATTTGATCCTTGTCTGATATAAAAATTTGATCCTTGTCTAATATCAAAATTTTATCCTTGTCTAATAGCAAAATTTGATCCTTGTCTAATAGCAAAATTTTAATTTGGTCTAATGGCAAACTTTGATCCTTGTCTAAAAGCAAAATTTGATCTTTGTTTAATAGCAAAATTTGATTTTGGTCTAATAGCAAAATTTGATCCAAGTCTAATAGCAAAATGTGATCCTTGTCTAATAACAAAATTTGATTCTTGTCTAATAGCAAAATTTGATCCTTGTCTGATAGCAAAATATAATCCTTGTCTAATAGCAAAATTTGATCCTGGTCTAAAAGCAAAATTTGATCCTTTTCTAATAGCTAAATTTGATTTTGGTCTATTAGCAAATTTTTATCCTGGTCTAATAGCAAAATTTGAACCTTGTCTACTAGCAAAATGTGATCCTTGTCTAATAGCAAAATTTGATCCTTGTCTACTAGCAAAATTTGATCCTTGTCTAATAGCAAAATTTGATCCTTGTCTAATAGCAAAATTTGATCCTTGTCTAATAGCAAAATTTGATCCTTGTCTAATATCAAAATTTGATCCTTGTCTAATAGCAAAATTTGATCCTTGTCTAATAGCCAAATTTAATTCCAGTTTAATAGCAAAATTTGATCCCTGTCTAATATCAAAATTTAATCCTTGTCTAATAGCCAAATTTAATTCCAGTTTAATATCAAAATTTGATCCTTGTCTAATAGCAAAATTTGATCCTTGTCTAATAGCCAAATTTGATCCTTGTCTAATAGCCAAATTTGATCCTTGTCTAATAGCCAAATTAGATCACAGTTTAATATCAAAATTTGATCCCTGTCTAATATCAAAATTTTATCCTTGTCTAATATCAAAATTTGATCACAGTTTAATATCAAAATTTGATCACAGTTTAATATCAAAATTTGATCACAGTTTAATATCAAAATTTGATCCCTGTCTAGAAACACATATATAAAAAAGTCTGGAATTAAGGATCAAATCACACATCAGATTTTTTTGTTACAATTTGTGATGATTTTATCTATATTATTGCACATAAAGTAAGTGAAACAATATGGAATGATTTTATCTATATTATGGCACATAAAGTAAGTGAAAACATCTGGAATGGTTTTATCCATATTATGACACATAAAGTATGTGAAACAATATGGAATGATTTTATCCATGTTATGGCACATAAAGTAAGTGAAACAATCTGGAATTATTTTATCCATATTATGAAACATAAAATAAGTGAAACAATCTGGAATGGTTTTATCCATATTATGACACATAAAGTAAGTGAAACAATAATACATGATTTTATCTATATTATGGCACATAAAGTAAGTGAAACAATCTTGTATGATTTTATCCATATTATGAAACATAAAGTAAGTGAAACAATCTGGAATCATTTTATCCATATTATGACACATAAAGTAAGTGAAACAATCTTGTATGATTTTATCCATATTATGAAACATAAAGTAAGTGAAACAATCTGGAATGATTTTATCCATATTATTGCACATAAAGTAAGTGAAACAATGTTATATGATTTTATCCATATTATGGCACATAAAGTAAGTGAAACAATCTGGAATGATTTTATCAATATTATAACACATAAAGTATATGAAACAATCTTGTATGATTTTATCGATATTATGAAACATAAAGTAAGTGAAACAATCTGGAATGATTTTATCCATACTATTGCACATAAAGTAAGTGAAACAATCTTATATGATTTTATCCATATTAAGGCACATAAAGTAAGTGAAACAATCTGGAATGATTTTATCAATATTATAACACATAAAGTATATGAAACAATGTGGAATGATTTTATCCATATTATGGCACATAAAGTAAGTGAAACAATCTGGAATGATTTTAACCATATTATGGCACATAAAGTAAGTGATATAATCTGGAAGGATTTTATCCATATTGTTGCACATAAAATAAGTAATAAAGTCTGGAATATTTGCGAGCCAGAGTTAATATAATCAATTCTATTTCTAATATAATATAATATTACTATGTTGCATGAAATACTTACATATAAATAACGAAATAATTTTAAAAACCTTGTTTTAATATAACTCGGTCTACTATCTGTGTAAGAGAAGTAAAGCGATCATTAGCATATTGTTCCCTATTGGAAGGGGAGAAGTAAAGTGGCGTGCCACTTATAAAGTATAGAAGCTTCCCTTACTAAAGTGACATATATTATGATTTCTTTTGATATCAATGTATACAAAAATAACAACTAAATTGTTATAGTCTTCATGTTTAAAAAAAATAGATTCCTCAATTAAATTTTTTTTAAATTCTTTTGGAGAAAATGGCTCTTGATATAAATTGTTGTAAACATAAGGAGTTATATTGTAACAAATAATTTTACTATCTCTCATAGATTGAAAATTACAACTTAATTTAAGTGCCCAAAAATGTTAACTTTTCTATAATGTTGCAGTCTAAGTTGGCTCTCCTAAAAATCGAACATAAACACCGGTGCTTTTTAGTGTAGCGCTGAAACCATCAATTTCTTTTAACTAATAACATTAAGTAACTTTATTATTGTACTTTGTGGTTGTTACTCCTATAACATAAAGTTTGCACACGGTCCAGGATGAGTCGAATAATTTTTACACGGATTAATATATCTCAATTAAACTTGACACTTATTTAAAAGGAGGATTATATTTTACAGCAGCCAAATTTTAGGAACAGATGCCCATTTAATTATTTTAATAACATAGCTCATTCAGTGGCGTAGTAAGGGCGCAAAGGGGGGTAAATTTTGGTTCTGCCCCGGGCGGCACACACCCACACTACGCCATTGAGCTCATATAAGGTAAAACATTTGCTTGTCATCTAACTACAGTTTGGATTGACTGACCGAGACCATAATTTGGGCATAAATGTAGTATAAAAACATCATGATTCGTGTTATACTAATAATAATAATAATATAGAAATTATAATTTATATAGCGCTGTATCCCAGCAAGGAGCCGAGCTCACAGCGCTTTACATGGAAATAACAATACATATATTAATAAAAGAAACATTCATATCATATGGCATTAAACTCATAATACATATTCACTGGGGGCCATATATCTATCAAATGACTGGATGATGGCCAGTAAAATAAAGAGAACTGTGACTATAAACACTTACATGTCAAGTTATTTTCTACTTGTGTCTTATATATATAAATATACTAATTCCGTGTGCACATTTTCATCTCAATATATATAATATTTTTTACTTTACCGAAAAACAACTCGACATTCTAAACAATGCCTGGTTATTCTTTAGAATGCCTGAATTTCACAACATACAAAATAAATCTCATGTTTAAAAAAACTATTTTCGTTGGAATTATACATAAAATATTTGATATAAAATGACACAAATATGAAAAATTAGTTATTTTAAAAATGGTGTAATGATACGTTATAGAATGTTGTTTCTACAAACATGGACTTATTCGGACTCTGTCTCTGAATTGATATTTTCAATTACTGAAACATTTGATACAATTGTTTTAATCATGATAAATTTTATATATTTTTTGTTGTCACCTAAATATTATATGTTATTGGTGTTTTCCCCATCTGTTAACACTAATGTTGGTCTGTTGGTCATTATATTTGAACACATTTTTAGTTCGTTATGCGAGGGGGTATGACGTGAGAGAGTAAACGTGACAAGGTGAAGGTTGGGAGTCGATAACAGTTAGAGGATTGATGTTGTTGTGTGTGGTGAACGTGACAAGGTGAAGGTTGGGAGTCGATAATAGTTAGAGGATTGATGTTGTTGTGTGTGGAAGGATCTTGTTAAAGAGTTGGATGATATTAAACGTATAGAATGTCCTTTTGGTGTTGGAGTTTCATTGAGTTCTAGCCTCTCCTTGCTGGGCATAAAATTACCCAACACAGAACGTACATGGGTTTAGTTTATTAGTCAGTTTAAGGTTATATTTTAATTTGGAATAGGGAGCTATATACAAAGAAGATATAATCACTTATAATTTAATAAAATACTTTGAATACATTTCAGGAACATTAACAAGGGTGACTTATTTTGCATTTTGAAAAAAGTGGCGCCTTACAAACCAGAGTATTGTAAGAAGCAATCAATAAGATAAGCCATCCCAATCTTGTGTGGTCACTAGTGTTATAAGAAGCAATCAATAAGCTAACTCATCCCAACTTTGTGTGGTCACTAGAATTATAAGAAGCAATCAATAAGATAAGCCATCCCAATCTTGTGTGGTCACTAGTATTATAAGAAGCAACCAATAAGATAAGCCATCTCAATCTTGTGTGGTCACTAGTATTATAAGAAGCAATCAATAAGATAAGCCATCCCAATCTTGTGTGGTCACTAGTATTTTAAGAAGCAATCAATAAGATAAGCCATCCCAATCCTGTGTGGTCACTAGTATTATAAGAAGCAACCAATAAGCTAACTCATCCCAACTTTGTGTGGTCGTGGTTGAAAACAGTTTTTGGCATTGTCGGCCAATCACAGTTTATGATTGGCAAACAAGTTTGGTATATGGTTGGTGGCAGGTATAAACTAGCCACAGTGCGCATGTATCGAGAACAACATTGTGTTGGGTGTTCCCCCCATTCCCAACGTTCACTCGTGTTCTTTTCATTTCTACGTGCTGCTGTTAGTTCCGTTATTTCCCCCCGGTTATTTGCTCTATTCTTGAACACTATGTTACCCCGCGGCTCGAATCTAGTTAGAAATAATTTTTACAAGTTAAATCTCCTGGACTATACTGAATCCTATGGACATGTTGTGTCTATCTGGTAGGCCCGCATAAACACGGTATAGATCTGAGAATGTAGTTCTTCTTTTAAAGCGATTCCCAGAATTATTGATGTCCCAAATATTTAAAGTAAACGCATACAACAAATAAAATACAAACAGTTATATAATGTACAAAAAAGTATTCATATAAAGAAAAACGTCAAGGCTTTACTCATCACACAGTATATGACTTTATCCGTTGTTAAAAATATCTAAACTCTCCACTCTCTTGTTGTTACCACCAAGTTCATAAAATGTTAAGAATCAAATTTCTTCCTTACTAACACAGTTGTTATAAATGATTGTGTCCACTTTGTAAATAAAATATTTGAAATATAAAATTATGGACTAAGTTCATAAGATTGTTTTAATCTAACTCAGTCAATAACCTGGGTAAGAGAAAGAGAGAGATTTATTTATTGGCATTATGTCCCCCATTAAATAGGGCGAAGTCAAGTGGTGTGCCACTTTTAGAAAATAATAAGCAATATCCAAATTCGCAGTGATTGCCAAACGTAGACTCGTCAGAAAGACATCCATTTATATGAAAATAATAACTAAAGTCTTTTGGTTTTAAATTTTATAATAACTCAATTTTAAAACGAATATTATCTTTAAATAAAAGTTTAAAAAACACCAATTTAGTAAATTTAACATTGAACATTTTAGTAACTAATGTCTTTAGTACTCGATCTCATTAATTAAAAATAATAACTTATTTTTAAGTTGCAACTTAAAGTTAATATTTAACGTCTAGCCACATAAGATGGGTCTCGTAGGAAAATCATACATAAGGACCGGTGCTTTTTAGTGCTTCACTGACATAACATTAGTGCACGCCAGATATGACACTATATATCTTTTTAAATCTTCTATATTAACTTGCGGTGTCTAAAAACTTTGGATCGATTTTTTTACAAAAATCTCGTAAGCAAGCGAGCAAAAATTTTGCAGGCAAACTCATGCTAATTATAAAAAAGTGGTATTAAAATTTCAGATAGATCGAATAGACAGTAATTGCGTTAGTACATTTTAAAATTATTCCATTTATCTCAATATATCAAGTTAATTTTTAGATAGAGTTTTGTGGTGCGTAATAAGTTCAACAAAATTTTATGTCGCGCTTTGAGGTTCGCATTACATTGACATTACTTTAAAAAAAATATATTCATGATCAGTGCGCATTATATCATACACGTTTTACGAGACATAACTAGAATTTTCTTTTTTGGGATTGTTTTGCCCTTGATCTTAAAAAAAAAAAAACAAATTACACAGACTATTTGTGTAAGGAAACAATAAATTAAAGCTTTATTAACAACTAATACAATCAATGGTAGACGTTTCGGCTCATGCCTTCATCAGTACAAAAACAATAACATGTACCTACATATATATATTAGAATTAAAACATATTAAAGTATATTTGATAAAATGAAAAGAAATGAAAGACAAATATAAAAATAAACACAGACATAGAATATAAGAAAAAGGAGGAAGTTGAAGTATCTAAAGTAACAGTGAAAACCGAAACGGGAAAACGATTTTGCAGTCAGGTAAAATTGTGGATTTGGTTAATTCCATATGGAGCCAACGTACCAAATCGTTTTATGAGTCTATTTTCCATGTGGACTCTATCATGGGTATTGGTTGCATATAGAATACCAGTAACTACAATATCCAAAATGCCATCGTGGTCAACACTGTTAAAGTGTTTAGACACAGGACACTGAGCCTGTTTATTTATATTGTACAGGTGTTCTCTAAACCGATCTCCAAGACGACGACCTGTCTCACCCACATAAATTTTTTTACA
>MUZC01000165.1:165831-193295 GCA_002072015.1 Radix auricularia | reverse complement strand
AAGGAAACTATGGCTGTCTGTAGGCTTGTAAAAGATGGATGTTGATATTTTGTTTTCTTTTAATTTTATTTGTATGTCCAAAAAGTTAACAGTACTCCTATGAACAGTTGATGTGAATTTTATTGAAGGATGGAAGCCACCAATGAAGTCAATAAAATTTTGCAATTGCTGCATGTCCATTTTGGTTATTCCAATACAATCGTCGATGTATCTCTTGTAGTACTCTGGACAAATACCTTTGTAATTTTTATTCCATAGGTGTTCCAAATGGCCCATAAATATGCATGCATAACTTGGTCCCATTTTTGTTCCCATGGCAACTCCACTAATTTGATCAAAAAACTGTCCGTTGAACTCAAACGAGTTTAAATTTAGGACCAGCTCGGTCAATCGTAGTATGGCACTTGCTGGGAACTTAAGATTTGCCTTCTTGTTTAGAAAAAAGGAAATTGCAGAGAGGCCATCAGCATGTGGAATTGACGTGTACATTGAAGAAACGTCCATTGTAAATAGGAGGTGATCTTCATCCGGTAAAACCAAGGAATCTAGTGATTTTAGCATATGGCTAGTGTCCTTAATATATGATGGTAAATTTTCAACTATCGGTTGGAAAACAGAATCCAAAAAAATCAGAAATTAATTCAGTTGGACAAGAGCAGGCGGAGACAATGGGTCTTCCTGGGTTTCCCAGCTTATGTATTTTAGGTAACAAGTATAAGCATGGCTTACCTAGATCACTATCATAAATGCGTAAAGGATTTATTGGGACAAACTTGGTTTCTTAAAGGGTTTTAAAAAATTAAATCCCTTATATATTAACTTGTGGTGTCCTGAACCGCTCAATAAGGTCCCCATTATATTGACAATATGTTTACAAATATTTACGGGTTATTTTTTTCTGACATAAAATCGAAGACAGTAAACTTTTAGGCTTTGATGTCACCACCCTAATGGTGTCGTCCAGGGCGGCCCGCTCGCTATCGATGACATTGCCTCTAATTCCCTTATGCCGGTCATTACTAAATGCACCCCAAAGACATAGGCGAGTTCTCTTAGTGGTAAAATATGATATGAGCTTACATCACTATCCCAAGCCATTGTAAGTGAGTTCTCTTAGTGGTAAAATATGAAATGAGCTTACATCACTATCCCAAGCCATTGTGAGTTCTCTTAGAGGTAAAATATGATATGAGCTTTCATCACTATCCCAAGCCTTTGTAAGTAAGTTCTCTTAGTGATAAAATATGAAATGAGCTTACATCACTATCCCAAGCCATTGTAAGTGAGTTCTCTTAGTGGTAAAATATGATATGAGCTTACATTGCTACATTCAATTCAAGCAATTATAAGTTCTCTTAGTGTAACAATATGATAGAAGCTTATATAACTACATTCATGCCAAGCCATTATAAGCCGTTTCTCTTAGTGGTAAAATATAATGTGAAAATACATAACAATATTTACAACCCAAGCCATTATAATAGGTACCACGAACTGGCGGAAAATTGCTTTTTTCGCCATGAAGCAACAAATTAGCTAATTTTCACTCACTCTTTCTATAATAAAATAAGAAGGTAAGCAAATTATAACTATACCGTTAAAGAGTTTATTTTAAGCCCTTTAATGATATGTTATTGTGTTTGATGTTGACCGAATTAAAAATATTAAATTTGTCGGTAGAAAACAATCACCGTTACAATTTTTTAGCATCAGCCGAGCGATGGTTTTGTACCCTCTCTCATTAAACGCCTTTGCCGTAGCGGGCGATACATGCAATTACGTTAAAAAGTAATGAATCGTATGTAGAATTGAATAAGCTTTAGTTTCGTATAAAACAACATTTTAAAATATTATTTAAAATGTAAAAAATTATTTAAATTCCACGACAACAAATCTATAGAATTATAAGTTTTTAACATATTTTGACCAGTTTGTTAACATTACTAAAAAGCTTGTTCATTTTCCAATATGAATACGTAAACAAATTTTCATTTATTAGCATGGCCCATTTTGAAGAAACGAACAGAAAACCCCTATATTTTTCGTTTCGAAAAACGTTTCGCCAGTATAAGGAAATAGCGGAGTCCCTTGATGCGAGCGCTCAAGCAGGGACACAAAAATTGACAGTAGTCGATCTGAAAGACTTAGTTGCAGAGGCGTTACCAGGGTTGGTGTCACCCGGGGTGGTAGCTCATGATGTCACCCCTCATGACTTAACCCATAGTTCTTCACTGAGTTTTCCAGTCCCAAATAGCACGAAAATACAGAATTTTACATTTTGATGTCACCTCTCTGATGGTGTCAACCGGGGCGGCCAGCCCCCAATGCACCCCCTAGTGACGCCACAGCTTAGTTGGTAAGTAATATTATTAAAATTAAACATACCGATAGTTTAAAATGTCTATCAATTATTTATTTATTAGCAAATGTGTTGTTTTCCCTAGTTAGTTTTACGATTCATTGTACTTGTACAGTAATAAGTAAAGTTCACATTTAAGGTTCGTTACTAACGTAATCCACAATTCCAGCTTTGAACTTTGAAGTGAAATCTATTTTTTTTGTGTGACTTAACATAAAAGTGATGTATTTCCCCTAAAATATATGACTTTTATGAGTAACAATAAATATATTTCACAGTAATAAACTGATATTATTAGTTCTAAATTGTTATTTATATTAAAGGTCTAGTGATCTTACATTGGTTGTTAATATAAACAATGATTAAGTTGAAGTTGATAATTTAATAATTAGGGAGGTTTTTGTTTCAGTTATAAAGCAATTATAAAGAAATATAAGTATTTCAGCATAAAGTTAGAATAATTTCTATAATATGATTTATATACTGGGAAATATGTGTTTAATTTTGTTAGATGATGGTGAACAATATGGATTATGGTGCACTTAAGAGGACTTTTCTGGCCAGTGAAAAGGATAGAAATAGAAGACCATCACTGCTCACTCTTGCCATTACAAACAAACTACTACTGCAACTCTATGTTTTAAAAGAGGAAAATAGCAAGACATGGGATCAGGTAGCTTTAAAACTAAGACGAATGTAATTATTTATTTTAATGACTTTATTATTATTAATGTTTATTTAAAAAATTATTTTGTTCTCTACTCCTAGTAATTTAAAAATAAAAATTAAACTCAAATAAATTGTCATTTTCAGCTTGAAACCTGGTTCTCACTGCTGAAACCTGGTGGCAGCTTTTCAATTCGGAATCAAGTGGAAAAGTTAATGGACTGTTCTAATTCGAATTCAACAGTGGACTTGAACTTGAACTTGAACTATCCCTTAACCCGACGCTGGGTCGTTGGGGCACCATTTTGAGCTGCGCACTAACTCATGCCAAGTTTCACGGTTCTGAGCTGCCTTCTGGGAATCGCTAAATGAAAGGCCGGTCCACTCTTTGATGTTGTCCTCCCAACTCTTCCTTGGTCTGCCTCTTTTCAGTGGACTATGGACTTTTATTGGTTAAAATTTTGGGTTTTGATTCAATTATTCCTACCCTAACATCCTTTGGAATAAATAGAGTAAACATATACACTCTACCAGTTTTTTTCAAAGTATTCACATTTAAATTTGAAATTTGACGTAGACATTCAAGATTTTTGCAGACTACTCATCTACAAGCCAATAGTGTGTAGTTATATTAGTTTCATTAAAATTTTTTTAAATGTTTGGAAATTAATGCATTTTAAGCATATGTAGTGTGGTTGTGAAATTTAAAGGTATGTTATATTAAAAATGTTAGAAGTAAAATGTATTTAGAGCTCATATATTAGGTATATTAATAACATTCTCCTCTTATCGTGTTTGAAGTAACATTTGTAACTACTTACTTTAGTTATAGCACACGTTTTTTGCTATATTAAGTCCAAATAAAAGCATATAACTTTTCCTACATGATTATATCTTACATATAAATGGAAAGGGCTAATTAACTCTGTGCATAGTTGAAAGCCATGGTTTATATTTATTGTAATTTAAATATTTCAACTGTGGGACAAATGTTGTCTTTTTAACAAATTTTTGAAAATGACAAAATTTTAACTTTTTGAGAACCCTTGCACATTTCAAACTTAACATATATTGTTGATATTTAGTTTAACAGTGCACATTCTATTTAATTTAATAAAGCTTTAACTAACCTAAATTTTGATATCAATATCTGTCTTCTGTGTTAAATGGCTAATTTTTTGGAAATTTTTAAAAAGTTACAAAATTCATGAATTTTTCCTAATTTTTTATTTTTTTCAAAAAACGATGCAAAGCCATTTTCATGTCAATAAATTTTTACAGGTGAACTATTTTATATCCATGAAAAAAATTGAGTTTATTTTATGTGTACATATGGTTGTAATGAAGGTGACTAAATTAATTTACGTAATGTAATTTTTCAAATAAAGCCTTTCAAAAATGGCTATTTTTAGGGTTGTAAAAAAAAACGAAAAAAAACAGAAATTCAAATGTTCATAACTTTATTATTTATGACGAGATATATACAAATTTGGTGTCCCCAGTCTTAGAATTGCTAGTACTTTAAAATGAAATAATTTAAAAACATGTGGGCATATTTTGAAATTTCAGTTTGTGGTACCTAATACTAACACAAGGGACGATACAACCATGAGGGACGATACTAACAAAAGGGACGATACAACCATGAGGGGCAATACAAACATGAGGGGCGATACAACCATGAGGGACGATACAACCATGAGGGACGATACTAACACAAGGGACGATACAACCATGAGGGACGATACTAACACAAGGAACAATACAATCAATAGAGTATGAGTGTCTATACAATCACGAGAGGTGGTAACAAAACAAGGGATGATACAACCACGAGCGATGACAAAACCGCGAGGCATGCTATAACCACGTGGGATAATACAACCACGAGGAATGATACAACCACGAAGATTGATACAACCACGATGAATGATAAAACGACGAGGAATGATACAACCACGAGGATTGATACAACCACGATGGATGATAAGTACAACATGTGATGATTATTGTCAATCAAATTTGGAAAGTATGTAACTTATATTTAGCCTCACAAACAATGTTGAAGAAACATTCAGGACAACACAGAGCTCGGGCTCAGTAAAATGTGAACACCAAACTTTTCAAAAATCATCTCAGTTAAAACGCATCCGTCCTTTAAGAATCGCTGTTGAAAGGCAGAAAACCCATGGTAGTTATTGCCAGAAGAATGGCAGAAAACCCATAGCAGTTTGAGTGGCCGAGTTGACCTGTCTGCAATTATCCTTCAAATTCGATCTAGATCGAGTTACTGTTTCATTGAAAACTGTCACGACTATTGACAATTAACTATTATACTATTAAAGTCATTTTAATAATCTGATAGTTCTTTTAATTAGGGATTTACCGGATTTTGTTTCCAACTTCGGCAAACAAATATATTCCGGCTATTTAAACAAATCCGGCCCCGAATTCGGCATTATTTCACATCATACATTTAGCATGCCAGTTGAGCCCTAATTTTTTTATATTTATTCATGATAGCTTCGGCATCTCCGTAATTCGGTTACTTTAAAAAAAATCTCACTCCGGCTCCGACCGTATTTCAAAATGTTGAATCTGGTACATCCCTACCCTTAAGTGGAAATTTTATATTTAAATTCTGTTTAATAGTGAAGTATATTTATGTATTAAAGTGTCAAGGGTTGAATCGTCCGGGGTCGAAGTGTCAGGGGTACAGTCCTTAGCAATGTACATTTGATGATATTTTAAGAAACGTTTTAATTTGGTCTCGTGCATCTTTTAGCTATAATTATTTGTTTCGAAATGTAGCTTAGATTTTAAACCAATAATACAATCATATTTAAGTTTTTAGTCAAGTGTACAAACAGAGTGAATTAAATTAATTTCATTGCTCAGATCAAATTAATATTTTTAATGAAATATAAAATAATGAACTGACTTTATCAGCTTTTTAAAATTTAATTCAGTCTATAAAATTGGTATGAGGAATAAATAAAAAACACAACACAATTATAATGTCCCCCAATTGAAGGGGGCGAGGTAAAGTGGTGTTCCACTTTAAGAAGATAAAAGATAGCTTCTTCTTAAATGGACATGTAATAGCGGCGTATGAACAACTAGACTTTAAATTATATAAAAATAATAACTTATTCTTCATAATTTTCATTTTCCTTTGGAAAATTAAATTTAAAAATAAAATGGTTTCTTTAAATAAAGGTTTCTAGAAATATTTTTGAGTAAAAAATTTATTTAACATTTTAGCAAGTAATTTCAATAATACTATAACTTATAGAGTTTAAAAAATAAATAAACTTAATTGAAGATGAAGAAAATTACTAACTTTAATGTAGCCACCTAAACTTTTTATCGTAAAAAAAATCACGGTTAAGGAACGGTGCTTTTTAGTGCGAGCTAATGGAATTTTAATGAACTATCGGTGCGCATTATATTAAACATGTTTTATGAGACATAACTAAAATTTTGTATTCTCCGATTGTCTCGCTCTACTTATTATAATGAACATTATCATAGTTATATAAAAACGTTATAGTAAAACAAATGGGTTTTTACTCTTTCTTTTTTTTGTTTTTTTTTGTTATTATTAGACCAAAAACATATATAATTTAACTAACATAGTGAACACATAATTGTATGTTCTACATTTATATGTTCATTATTCTATGATACTAAACCCTTAATTTCTACTGAACGATTTTTAACGCATAAAAAAAGAAAATATTGCGTTTACAAACACCACCTTGTATTATAAAGACCTTAAGCAAATCGTGTCCGATATAAGCAGTTTTCCTTTTGAATAAATTTTTAATGTATAAAAACACTTATTCAAACAACAAAACAAAACAGCATCAAAATTATTTACAAACACACACATCAAGATAGATAGATTGACAGTTATGCCGCAAGCAAACACACAAACAGGCAGACAGACAGACAGGCAGATAGATAGACGAATAGTTGGTTGGAAGGTCGGGAGAATGGTCTGAGAGATGGGTGGATGGATGGATGGTTGGATTGATGGATGGATGAATTGATGGGCGGATGGATGGTCAGATGGATGGTTGGACGGATTGATAGATAAATGAATAGATGGACTGAAGGATGAATGAATGAATAAATGGATGGATTGATGAATACATGAATAAATAGGTGGATTGATGGATATATGGATGGATTGATAATTGGATGGATGGATAGATTGAAGAATTGATAGATGAATTGATTGATGGTTGGATGGATAGAAAAATGTAAGGATGCATGGATAGATGGATAGATGAATAAATAGATGGATGGATAGATGGATTGATAGATGGATTGATAGATGGATGGATAGATGGTAACCATCTAACATTTTATGTAACTATGTAATAATTTATATTACCATCTAACATTTGATGTAATCATCTAACATTAGATGTAACCATCTAACATTTGATGTAACCATCTAACATTTGATGTAACATTCTAACATTTGATGTGGCCATATACCATTTGATGTAACCATCTAACATTTGAGGTAACCATCTAATATACGATGTAACCATCTAACATGTGATGTAACCATCTAACATTTGATGTAACCATCTAACATTTGATGTAACCATAATAACATTTGATGTAACCATCTAACATTTGATGTAACCATATAACATTTGATGTAACCATATAACATCTGATGTAACCATCTAACATTTGATGTAACCATCTAACATTTGATGTAACCATCTAACATTTGATGTAACCATCTAATATTTGATGTAACCAACTTGAAGTTGATGTAGCCATCTAACATTTGATGTAACCATCTAACATTTGATTTAACCATCTAACATTTTATGTGACTATCTAACATTTAATTTAACCATCTAACATTTGATGTAACCATCTAACATTAGATGTAACCACCTAACATTTGATGTAACCATCTAACATTTTATGTGACTATCTTACATTTAATTTTACCATCTAACATTTGATGTAACCATCTAACATTTGATGTAACCGTCTAACATTTGATGTAACCATCTAACATTTGATTTAACCATCTAACATTTGATGTAACATCTAACATTTGATGTAACCATCTACTATTTGATGTAACCATCTAACATTTGATGTAACCATCTAACATTTGATGTAACCATCGAACATTTGATGTAACCATCTAACATTTGATGTAACCATCGAACATTTGATGTAACATCTAACATTTGATGTAACCATCTAACATTTAATGTAACCATCTTAAAGTTGATGTAGCCATCTAACATTTGATGTAACCATCTAACATTTGATGTAACCATCTAACATGTGATGTAACCATCTAACATTTGATGTAATCATCTAACATTTGATGTAACCATCTAACATGTGATGTAACCATCTAACATTTGATATAATCATCTAACATTTGATGTAACCATCTAACATTTGATGTAACCATCTAACATTTGATGTAAACATCTTACATTTGATGTAACAATCTAACATTTGATGTAACAATCTAACATTTGATGTAAATATCTAACATTTGATGTAACCATCTAACATTTGATGTAACCATGTAACATTTGATGTAACCACCATCTAACATTTGATGTAACCATCTAACATTTGATGTAACCACCTAAAATTTGATGTAACCATCTAACATTTTATGTGACCACTTAACATTTAATTTAACCATCTAACATTAGGTGTAACCATCTAATTTTTGATGTAACCATCTAACATTTGATGTAACCATCTAACATTTGATGTAACCATCTAACATTTGATGTAACCATCTAACATTTGATTAACCATCTAACATTTGATGTAACCATCTAACATTTGATGCAACCATCTTGCATTTCATGTAACCATCTAACATTTTGTTCAAATCGTATTATTAATTTTATTCTATAGACATTAACCTTTTTTTTAAAAAAGATTTAGTTAAGCAATATGTATAAAGGTTTGTACTTCATAATTTCTGGAGCCAACACTTTTTTTCGCTTTGTAGTCTCCCATTAAGAAATTTAAAAATATTTATTACTGGACTTTATAGAATAATTTTAGGTATAAAATCATGTCGTAAAGGATGTATTATCCGTAGCTGTTTTTTTCAATAAGTCATAAAAAAATGTTTAAAATGTTATGATTTTTTAAAAACAGTTTGCTTTTTTTCAGTTATCAAATAAGCTTTAAAAATAATCTTCACGTTGCCTTCTCTACTAATTGTCTGAATACCAATGTGTTTGATGATATGTAAAAATATTTATAACATAATTTGACATATATACTTAATGAAAACACAATAAGAACTTATTTAAAAACGTTAATGATGCTGAAAAATGAAAAAAATTGCAACGAAATAAAACAGGAATGAGATTATTACAGTATAGAAAGATAACGAAATTTACAATGTTTTAATGTCTGAACAAAATTATTTAACATGGTCTATTCCGTGATGAAATTCCTTATTGCATAATTTCAACCTCTACAGATTCCGAAAGAATAGTAATCTTTCTTTGGTTAAGAGTTATCACAGATGATTATGAAATTTACTTGGCTATTTCGATGTACTTTTCTTATTATAAATAATTTCTTGACAATATTTGTATGTGACTAAGACAACCAGCCAAAAACCCTTCAAAATATAAGTGAAATATTTAAAGCTGAGAGACTCGAGGAAACAATTTTACTATTAAAGTCCGTTGAGAATGTTAGACTCAGATAGCTAATTAAAGAAATCAAAGTTTATACAATTAAAAAGAAAATATAGAAAGTCGTGAGAAATGTTAGCATGGCTCTGATTCGGAGTTTAAAATAAATACAAATTGGTAAATATAAAAAAAAAAATAATACGACGGCAAAATGTAAAGAAATTTTGCTAATAAAAAATCAACTTTGTAATTTAATATTGAGATACCAGTCTGAGGACTAATTATTTTTTGGAATGACAAAGTTAAATTTAAATGTTGTATTATATTACACGTTTATCTATAAATAAACAAAATAGGCAAACTTATTTCAAAGTTAATACTAGAACCTATTGCTTCCCAGTTATTTTTATATGTGTGCAACTCACAACATATTTTTTATTCCACTAGAAACCCGCTAAACTTAACTTTAAGAAATTATTTTTAGCTAATTTCAATTTTTTTTCTGCAAGCAAAATTAAGAAAAGATTATTTATTAATTGATTTTTGATATATTCAAATCTATAAAGAAACAATAACTAAAACGTTGTTAATTTTGTGGTTCGCTAAAAAAAAGTACATTTACAAAAAACAAACTATTGGAAGCTCTACAAATTCTATCATAAAAGTTATCTCTCCATAAAGTCGATTATTACCTCAAATACCAATGTGTGTTATATAGTTAACTATGATTATTATTTAAAATGTTTGTTAGTGTTGTTTTTTGTCTTGGTTTAAAAACTCCTTCCACGTCCGAATTCCAGTCTGGAAAAATGAAAATTTTACGTTTTTCATTCATTCAGAACAATAAAATGTTGTTATGGCTATGCATTTCCTGTCACCGTCGCACCAAAAAGCACCAGCAGAGATGCACTTATTATAAAATTTAACTTAAAGAAACATCAAACGAGGATTCTCAATACGTATAACAAAAAAGTTTGTGATAACCAATACGAATCTTTAAAGACTTAGTTTTATTATAGTATGCTACAATACTTGATATTATTTATTTAACTTAGATTAATCGATGTAAAACTAAAATATGATTTATAAAATAGATTTAAAATTTATGTTTAATTCATTTCAAATACTAGAAACTATACACTTTAAACATCTACTTATATGTATATGCTTGACTAAATTTTGTGACGGCGCACTCGAAAGGATTTTAAAACTGGCTGTTTCACCTACTTTATCTAAGTGGCACGCCACTGAACTTCGAGTCCTCTCATCAGAGGGCACACAACTCCAAAAGAAAAAGACATCCTTGAATTAGGAGTTCATGAAAATGAAGTCACATATATGCATAATATTTATTCTATCTTTGGACTGAATTATTGCTCAGTGATATTCCTTTTGTGATTTCGAAAGCTGGCTTGTACATTACAATACTCATCACCTTAATTACGCTGGTAAATAAGTTCTCAACTAATCATTTTGGGGCTTTCTAGACTTTGCAATCAATAAAGAAAAATTATAAGACGCATGCAGTCCATCTTGACCTCACTTAGACGTTGTCCCTATTTTGTTGAAGTAATGGCGTTCTAAAATTTTTCTTAAGATGCTTTTAAAAAAAAATGAAAAAAAAATACAATTTTTTAAAAAATGGTTAAATCTTTATATTTTTATGACTATGGATTTACATGTTTATACATTTCGTATCAGCATTAAATAACAATAAATTGTCGATTGCATGAACAAGTCTTTTAGACTGTATATGGCAGCTTTTTTATGCATGTAGCAGCATACATTTGTTGCTGTATAAAACTATTTTTGGTAGTATGTCTTACACTGCACCATCTTAAACTTTGAAAAAAGTGGTGGGGGCAGCGTTGAGATTTCTATGTTTCAATTTATTAGGATTCTGATTAAAGTTTTTATTGTTAATTATATTTTTAAAAGTTTATCGTAATATATAAAATTATTTTTTGTGCTAACTCTCTAAAAATGGTGTTTAGTCGAATTTTGAAAAAAGAATTATTTTTCTGACTCCATTCAAGTATAAGGAATCATCGAATCATACTAAATGTGGTATCAATGGAAGGCTGGATTCTTCTTGCCTTAGATAAATATGACCTACCGACACGTCAAAATTTACCCAATCCTGCAATCATCCTCATTTCCTTTATAAGATTGTATTTGTATGACCTACATATAGGGTCTCAGCCTTTTTATCGCATCAAACTTGACATACCTTTCAATTAACCAAGCCTTTTGATTGGTTAAGGCTGTGGAAATATTGTATTTTTTTTCTTTTTCTAGGTTAAACAACTTTATTTTACCCTAGGTTAAACAACTTTATTTTACACTATGATAAACAACTTTATTTTTTCCTAGGTTAAACAACTTTATTTTACCCTAGGTTAAACAACTTTATTTTACCCTAGGTTAAACAACTTTATTTTACCCTAACTTTATTTTACCCTAGGTTAAACAACTTTATTTTACCCTAGGTTAAACAACTTTATTTTACCCTAGGTTAAACAACTTTATTTTACGCTAGGTTAAACAACTTTATTTTACCCTAGGTTAAACAACTTTATTTTACCATAGGTTAAACAACTTTATTATACCCTATGATAAACAACTTTATTTTACTCAAGGTTAAACAACTTTGTTTTACCCTAGGTTAAACAACTTTATTTTACCCTAGGTTAAACAACTTTATTTTACCCTAGGTTAAACAACTTTATTTTACCCTAGGTTAAACAACTTTATTTTAACCTAGGTTTAACAACTTTATTTTACCCTAGGTTAAACAACTTTATTTTACCCTAGGTTAAACAACTTTATTTTACCCTAGGTTAAACAACTTTATTTTACTCTAGGTTAAACAACTTTATTTTACCCAGGACCTAAAAATTTGCTACCTCAGTATTCAATGTTATTTTTATTTTCGTAATGTTTTTTTTTAAAAAGAATAATTTTAATATTTTATACTAAATCTTCCGCATACCCCCTGACGTTGTTCAGGGACCCCTAAATAAATGTTACTTTTACACGGACCCACTGACCGGTTCCTCGGACGGTTCTCGGACCCCTGGGGTCCGTACAGACGACTTTGGGAACCACTTGTCTTTAGGATTGAAACACAATACCAAAATAAAACTTGTCAACAAATGGCTGAAAGAAGTTCTCTGACGTCATGAAAGGGGAGACGACTCTTACTCACTTTTTGTTGTTAGCAAACATGTATGTACATTTTTATAGCATGCCGATCACTTCATCAAACATGTATGTACATTTTTATAGTATGCCGATCACTTCATCAAACATGTATGTACATTTTTATAGCATGGCGATCACTTCATCAAATATGTATGTACATCTATATAGCATGGCGATCACTTCATCAAACATGTATGTAGATTTATATAGCATGCCGATCACTTCATCAAACATGTATGTACATTTTTATAGTATGCCGATCACTTCATCAAACATGTATGTACATTTATATAGCATGCCGATCACTTCATCAAACATGTATGTACATTTATATAGCATGCCGATCACTTCATCAAACATGTATGTACATTTTTATAGCCTGCCGATCACTACATCAAACATGTATGTACATTTTTATAGCATGCCAATCACTTCATCAAACATGTATGTACATTTTTATAGCATGCCAGTCACTTCATCAAACATGTAATTACATTTTTATAGCATGCCGATCACTTCATCAAACATGTTTGTACATTTTTTATAGCATGCCGATCACTTCATCAAACATGTATGTACATTTTTATAGCATGCCGATCACTTCATCAAACATGTATGTACATATTTATAGCATGCCGATCACTTCATCAAACATGTATGTACATTTTTATAGCATGCCGATCACTTCATCAAACAAATAAAGAAAACGTACTTGGGCACTTGTGTTAAAAACAACAAAAAACCATGTCCATTTACATCCTCACTTATTAACGCACATCTTGTACATAAAGAAATGTTAGCACATTATTATATTACGCGCCATATTGGTTATCGTTTATCGCGATCATCGGTTATCTCTAATCTTTTTGGCTAACACCTAGGCCGTCGAAATAACAGGGTTTAACACAACAAAATGAAAAAAAAATCATTAGCAACAAGATGTTTTAAAACATAATATTTTACACATTATTGGCTTTTTTTGTCCCATTATTAATGATACTATTTTACACATCTGTAAGTTTATTAAAACTGATAAAGACAGCTTTACTTTAGGATTTCCTTTTTTTTTTTTATTCTAGAATAAATGATGAGTTCAGTCCTTAGCAATGAACATTTGATGAGATTTTAAGAATTTTTTTTTTTTTGGTCTCATGCATCATTTTACTATACTTTTTTAAAAAAGAGCTCAGAGTTTTAACCAACAATACACTCATATATAAGTATTAGTCTAGCGTACAAACTGAGTGAATTAAATCCATTTCATCGCTCAGATCAAAGTAATATTTTTAATGAAATATTTTGAAACATTAAATAATGAACTGATGTTATAAGCTTCTTATTATTGGACTTTAATCTGTAAACTGTGTATGAGGGGAAAGGATTTATTGACATAATTTCCCCCATCTATAATGGGGGCGAAGCGAAGTAAAGTGGCGTGCCACTTTATGAAAATAAAAGTTGGACAAATCCAAAAAAGTCTTTCCGTTTATATTGTACAGCTTAACATTAATTTATATAAAAGTTGTAACTTACCTTTGAAAGTTTTCAGTTTTCTTTAAAAATTCAATTTTAAACAAATCTTTTCTTTAAATGAAGATTTTCAGATGACTAATTTTTAGTAAACAAAATATTTAACATTTTAATTATTCATTAAAATAATGCTACACCTCATAAATAAAAAAAATGAAATTTATATTAAATTGAAAAAAAATTACTAACTTAAATCTATCCACCTAAAATGTATCACGTAAAAAATATCATTGATAATTTTAACCGTACTTTTTAGTGCAGCGTTAAAGGAAAATTAATGCACGATCGGTGCGCATTATATTAAACATATTTTACTAGACATAACTAAAATTTTGTAATTTCGAATTGTATTATAATGAACATCATTACAGTTATGTTTCGTATGTAAGGTTTTATAGTAAAAAAATATTAGTATTTTACTTGGGTTTTTTATTATCAGATAAAAATATGTATAACTCAAACTAACTTTGTGAACACATAATTATATGTTCTACATTCATATGTTTATAATTCTATGATATTTATCCCTTAATTTACACAAGGGATACTTCAAACACAAGGGGTGATACAACAATGAGAGATGATACAACAACGAGAGATGATACTATAACGAGAGATGATACTATAAAGAGTGATGATACAACAACGAGAGGATATAGCATTACAAGTAGTGATACAACCTCAAGGTATGATATAACCTCGAGGGATGAAACAACCTCAAGATATGATAAAGTTTTGAGGAATGATACTACGTTCAAAGATAATATAACCACGATTTATGATACAACAATGAGAGATGATACAGCAACTAGGGAGGATGCAATAAAGAGGGATTATAAAGCCACGAGGGTTGATACAAACACGAGGGATGATACAAACACGAGGGATGATACAACCATGAGGGATGATACAACCACGATGGATTAAACAACCAAATGGTTTTATACAACCATTAGGGATGATACAAACACGAGGAAAATTATATCTGCAAGCGTCGATATCACTATTACAGATGATACCATTACGAAAAGTGATACTTACTCAAGGAGTGGTGCTAGCACGAGGGATGAAACAACCACTGAGGATGAAGCAACAATTATGGATGATACAACCACGAGTGATGATACAACCATTAGGAATTATGGAAAGGTACAACAACTACAAATGATACAATAACAAAAGTTATTACAAACATAAGGGATGATACAACTACTACGAATGATACAACCACGATGGGTATTACAACCACAGGGGATTATACAATCTTGAGGGATGAGACAACCATGATAAATAATACAACCACGAGGAAGGATACAAACACAAGGGATGATACAATCACGAGGGATGATACAATCACGAGGGATGATACAATCACGAGAGATGATACAATCAAGAGCGTTGATAAAACAACGATGAATGATACAACCAGGAGGAAGGATACAACCACGAGGAAGGATAAAACCAAGCGGAACGATGCAACCACGTGGGATGGTACAAACAAGAGCGTTCATAAAACAACGAGGAATTATACAACCACCATGAATGAGGGGAAATATGAGCTACCACATCAGGTGACACGAGAGATGGGGAAATAATGAGCTACCACACCAGGTGACACAAGAGATTGGGAAATAATGAGCTACCACACCAGGTGACACGAGAGATAGGGAAATCATGAGCTACCACACCAGGTGACACTCTCACTAGGGGTTGACACTATCACTAGAGGTTGACACTATCACAAGGGGTTGACACTATCACAAGGGGTTGACACTATCACAAGGGGTTGACACTATCACAAGGGGTTGACATTATCATTAGGGATTAAATACATCACGAGAGATGATACAATCACAACGGGTTGACAAAATCATGTGAAGTGACACCATCAAGTTGGGTGTTACAATCACATGGAATTTTAAAATCACGACAGATAATACAATCAAGGGTTGCACAATCAGGTGAAGGGACACAATCACGAGGAGAAACACTATCTGGCTGAGTGACACCATCACGAGGGGTGATATAATCACGAGTGATTGACATCATCACGAGTCGTTGACACCATACCGAAGTTTTGACACCACTCAGATGGTTTGACGCCATCACGAAATGTGCTACAATCACAAGGGATGATATAATCACGTAGGGTTGACACGATACCGATTGGTGGACAGCATCCCGAGGGGTTGACACGATACCGATTGGTTGATAGCATCCCGAGGGGTTGACAGGATACCAATTGGTTTACAACATCCCGACGGGTGACACGATACCGATTGGTTGACAATATCCCGATGGGGTTGACACGATACCGATTGGTTGACAGCATCCCGAAGGGTTGACACGATACCGATTGGTTGACAGCATCCTGAGGGGTTGACACGATACCGATTGGATGACAATATCCCGAGGGGTTGACACGATACCGATTGGTTGACAGCATCCCGAAGGGTTGACACGATCCGCGGTTTTAATACCATAACAAAGAGTTGATACCATCACTGACCATCACATATTTTGATAGAATAACGAGCGTTTGTGACAATCAAGTGTGGTGACACCATCGTAAGGGGGGATACAATAACGAGGGGTAACACTATCACGAGGAGTGTTACAATCAGAAGGGATTTTATAACAAAGGGTTAACACCTTCACGAGGGGTGACACAATCATGATTGGTTCAAACCATCACTTTGAGTTACAATCACGAGGGTTTGTTACATTCGAGGAGTGACATTATCACCAGAATTGAAAACATCACCTTGGTTGATGCAATCACGAGAGATGACATAATGACAGGGCTTGACACGATAACGAGGAGTGACACCATCACGAGGAGTGACACCATCACGAGGGTTGATACAATAACGGGAGGTTGACAAAAACATGAAGGTTGACATCATAATAAGTGGTGTCACATTCTCGCGGGGTTGACAACATCACGAGTAGTGACATTATCATGAGGGTTAATACAATCACGAGGTGTAAAACCATTATTATGGAGTAGACCAAATTGTAAAATTTCTTATGTTGTAGTCATTTATCACTGGCTGACTTGGAGAAGGTCTGTGTCTTAAATTGTCTCTTGAATATTAATTAAATTTAAAAAAATATTTTTTTGAATCAATTTAACAAAGATTTTTAAGAAAACAACAACAAACAAACAAACAAAAAGAAACAAAACAAAAACCCCACAGTTACAATGTTACAATAAGATTATCGCGTCAAATACTTATTCTTGTTTTATTATTTAATTAAGTTATATGTTGTAGACGCTTCTTTTATAAAGGAGATTATTGTGTTCAAATGTTTATTCATGTTAAATGTTTAATTGGCATTATCATTTGGTTATAGAGTGTTTTGTTTGGCTAGTAAATTAATTTCCATGTCCAAATTTCAGACTCACAAAATTCTAAAATATATACATTTTTTTTAATATCCTTTTTAAGGATTTAAATTTTTGGCTTAATTTGAAATACTAGGTACGCCCCGCGGCGTAACATACGCCGAAAACTTGCACATAGATAGTGTAAAGAAAATGTTGGCTGCGAAACAAGTAAGAAATCAAAAGAACCTGAGTTAACTTTGATGACGGGACCACCGAGACCACCACTCTAGCTTGTAAACCATAAACTAATTGGTCACTGACCAATGGTCACCCATTGAGACCACCACTCTAGCTTGTAAACCATAAACTGATTGGTCACTGACCAATGGTCACCCATTGAGACCACCACTCTAGCTTGTAAACCATAAACTGCGATCGGTCACTGACCAATGGTCAGCCACCGAGACCACCACTCTAGCTTGTAAACCATAAACTGCGATCGGTCACTGACCAATGGTCACTCACCGAGACCACCACTCAAGCTTGTCAAACATAAACTGTGATTGGTCACTGACCAATGGTCAGCCATGTTCGCAAAAGTACGGAAAAGATCGGGCACAAACTCACTTTTTTAAAATTAAAAAAAATAACTAAATTATTATTTTGTTGAGACTTGAACTCAGGACCTTCCATTAGTAAAGGCGGACGGGAAAACCACAAAACTACGAATCAAATGTAATTCTGTGCAGGAAAAACGGTAGTAAACGTAAGAAGCATTGTTGGTCTCTCTCAATCAGCTCACTGGCTAATAACGTATGTACAGAGACAGAAAGAAATGAAACAAATATTTCATTAAATATTATATCTCAACAAAATATGTTAAAATAAATCCAGATAATGTTATAAAGAGAAACTGTTACATGTGTTAATTAGTCGTGAAAAATTGGTTAAAAATAAAGTTCTGAGGGGCGATCCCTTTTATATAAAGCTCTGAGGGGCGATCCCTTTTATTTAAAGTTCTGAAGGGCTATCCCTTTTATATAAAGCTCTGAGGGGCGATCCCTTTTATTTAAAGCTCTGAGGGGCTATCCCTTTTATTTAAAGCTCTGAGGGGGGATCCCTTTTGTTTAAATTTCTGAGGGGCTATCCCTTTTATTTAAAGCTCCGAGGGGCTATCCCTTTTATTTAAAGCTATGAGGGGCTATCCCTTTTATTTAAAGCTATGAGGGGCTATCCCTTTTATTTAAAGCTCTGAGGGGCTATCCCTTTTATTTAAAGCTCCGAGTGGCTATCCCTTTTATTTAAAACTCTGAGTGGCTATCCCTTTTATTTAAAACTCTGAGTGGCTATCCCTTTTATTTAAAGCATGTTTGATTTAATTGTAATGATACGAATGAAAAAATATTCATCTATTAAAATACGTCAAGAAAATAAAAATATGTTTTATTTCAATCTTAAATCACGTGTTGACTTTAAAACAAATTTAAATATATATAAATATTAAGGAATAATATTATGAACTAAATTTTCATTAACTTATATACATAAACTACACACTATACCTGGGCTCAAAGCGCTCTAATTAAAACTTACTGTAATCAAAGATTTATATCATATAAATATAAACGTTTCAAAAAAAAATGTGTATATTTTTCATACCGTTTACTTTCTTGTTATCAATCAATTTTTAAAAAAAATATTTAATGTGTATACTAATGTAGACTAACCTTTATTTCTCACTAACAATCTTTAATGCAAACTCTTTCCTATCAGTAGACATCTAGTGCTATATATAAAGTGATATTTGCTTGTTCACATTTTATAACGTATTAATATACGTGTGTTTCTTATTGTGTGTGTTTGTTAAGTGTTTGATGTGAAGTAAGTGTTTGATGTGAAGTAAGTGTTTGATGTGAAGTAAGTGTTTGATGTGAAGTAAGTGTTTTATATGAAGTAAGTGTTAGATGTGAAATAAGTGTTTGATGTGAAGTAAGTGTTTGATGTGAAGTAAGTGTTTGATGTGAAGTAAGTGTTTGACATGAAGTAAGTGTTTGATATGAAGTAAGTGTTTGATGTGAAGTAAGTATTTGATGTGAAGTAAGTGTTTGATGTGAAGTAAGTGTTTGATGTGAAGTAAGTGTTTTATGTGAAGTAAGTGTTTGATGTGAAGAAAGTGTTTTAAGTGAAGTAAGTGTTTGATGTGAAGAAAGTGTTTTATGTGAAGTAAGTGTTTGATGTGAATTAAGCTACTCACTTGGAAACATTGAAGTAAATATGCTTCCCGCTAACAACCCTGTCTGTTATAAAAAGCAATCAATAAGATAAGACATCCAAATCTTGTGTGGTTGCGGTTGAAAAGAGTTTTTTTTTTTTTTTTTTTTTTTTGCAATGTCAGTTGTCGATAGAGTCAGCCAATCGCAGGTTACTATTGGCAAATAAGATTGGTATTTGGTTGGTGGTAGGTATAAAGTATTTTAAAATAACACCAGTTCGCATGTCTCGAGAACAACAATGCGTCGGATGTTCCCACCATTCCTAACGTTCACTCGCGTTATTTTCATTTCTACGTGCTGCTGTTAGTTCCGTTATTTCTCCCTGTTATTTGCTCTATTCTTGAACACTATGTTACCCCGCGGCTCGAATCTAGTTAGAAATAATTTTTTAAAGTTAAATCTCCTGGACTATACTGAATCCTATGGACATTTTGTGTCTATCTGGTAGGCCCGCATAAACACGGTATAGATATGAGAATTTAGTTATTTTTTTAAAGCGATTCCCAGAATTATTGATTTCCCAAACATTTAAAGTAAACTCATACATACAGTTGTATAATGTACAAAAATTATTCATATTGTCGAATTGTCTGCGCTCTGAGGGACGGGTCCTTTAAAGCTGGTCAGTTGCGGCTGAGGGACGAGGTCAAGCTCGGATCCTTTGATATGGCCGGCGAATGTCGCCAACCTTGGATCCTTTGATATGGACGGCGACTGACCACGGGGGTGGACGGGGTGTTAACTCAAGCCATAACACACGTGCCAGCAGGACTGGGTATGGTAGTCTCGCCAGAGATTGGTTAAGTCAAACAAGCTTGACCGTATAGATGTGGAGACTTACGTGTAAAGAAGGGATGCACATACGTACACACGGGGAGTTGGAAACACACACACAGATAGACGGAGATTGGAATAGGGACGAGTGTCACTTAGACAGTTAAAGAAGTTAAGGAATTAAACATGATTTATTGTGCATTCTCACATGGTGTTCAGTGATCTATACTAATAAAAGGGAAAGCCCTCACTGACTGACTGACTGACTGACTAACTCACTCACTGATTCATCACTAATTCTCCAACTTCCCGTGTAGGTAGAATCATGAAAATTTGGGAAGTTGTTAGGTACCCTTTGACTACGAAAATTGGCGAAAAAGAATTTTGAAAATCTAACTCATGTGGGGCCGGGGGCCCAAAAACTTTTTTTGCTTATATCACTAAATCTCCGACTTCCCGTGTAGGTAGAAGCATGAAATTTTGGGAAGTTGCTGAGTACTTTTTGTGGACAAAGTTTGGCTAAAAAGTTTTTTAAAAATATCTCTCAAGTTGGGCCGGGGGCCCAAAAAGATTGTTTCCTTACATGGGCTTTATAAAAGTTGAAGATCACCAATTTTCCTATTTCCCGTGTAGCTAGAAGCATAAAACTTTGGGAAGTTGCTGGGTAACCACTAATGACGAAGATTGGCGATGAAGAACGTTTAAAATCTCGCTCATGTGGGGCCTGGGGCCCAAAAACAATTTTTTCCTTCATCACTAATTCTCCAATTTCCCGTGGAGTTAGAAGCATGAAACTTTGGGAATTTGTTGGGTAACTACTATTGACGAAAATTGGCGATAAAGTTGTTTTTTTTTTAAATCTCGCTTTTGTGGGGCCGGGGGCCCAAAAAGCTTTTCCCTTATATGTGCTCTATAAAAACTGTAATTCAACAATTTTCCTATTTCCCGAGTAGGTGTTCCCGTGTAGGTAGAATTATGAGACTTTGGGAAGTTGTTGGATACCCTCTGACTACGAAAATTGGCGAAAAAGAATTTTGAAAATCTAACTCATGTGGGGCCGGGGGCCCAAAAACTTTTTTTGCTTATATCACTAAATCTCCGACTTCCCGTGTAGGTAGAAGCATGAAATTTTGGGAAGTTGCTGAGTACCCTTTGTGGACAAAGTTTGGCAAAAAAGTTCTTTTTAAAATATCTCTCAAGTGGGGCCGGGGGCCCAAAAAGATTGTTTCCTTACATGGGCTTTATAAAAGTTGAAAATCACCAATTTTCCTATTTCCCGTGTAGCTAGAAGCATAAAACTTTGGGAAAATGCTGGGTAACCACTAATGACGAAGA
The DNA here is from genome assembly GCA_002072015.1 of Radix auricularia. NCBI lineage: Eukaryota > Metazoa > Mollusca > Gastropoda > Lymnaeidae > Radix > Radix auricularia. The sequence continues at coordinate 171,155 of MUZC01000165.1, read as the reverse complement.
TTGGCGATGAAGAACGTTTAAAATCTAGCTCATGTGGGGCCGGGGGCCCAAAAACAATTTTTTCCTTCATCACTAATTCTCCAATTTCCCGTGGAGGTAGAAGCATGAAATTTTGGGAATTTGTTGGGTAACTACTATTGACGAAAATTGGCGATAAAGTTGTTTTTTTTTAAATCTCGCTTTTGTGGGGCCGGGGGCCCAAAAAGCTTTTCCCTTATATGTGCTCTATAAAAACTGTAATTCAACAATTTTCCTCACTTATCACTAATACTCAATCTTCCCGCAGCAAAGCGCGGGCAAACTGCTAGTTGTATAATAAATAGCCAAGTGTGTGCAGATTAGAGAAATAGAGTGAAAGAGTTAGAGACAATTAACGTAATAGCAACCCAGGACCTTCACAATATTAAGAAAAACGTCAAGGCTTTACTTATCACACAGTATATGACATTATCCGTTGTTTAAAATATCTAAAAAATCTCCACTCTCTTTTTGTTAACACAAAGTTCATAAAATGTTGAAAGTCAAATTTCTTCCTTACTAACACAGTTGTTATAATTGTGTCTACTTTCCTGGTATTAACAGAACGTTTATAAATGTGTAGATTCAACAGCTGTTATAAAATAAATGTCTACAGTCTTTACTTTAATATTTGATATTATTTTCTTTCTAGAATAATAGATGACGTCAGTCTTTATCAATGAAAAATTTGATGAGATTTTAATAAGTATTCTATCTTGGTCATGTGCAGTTAAAAATTTTTATTATAGTCGAGGTAGCTTTGATTTTAAACTTAGCATAAAATCATAATTAAAGTTTTAGTCAAGTGTGGAACAAAAATAAAAGGAATTGATTCAATTTTATTACTCAAATCAATTAACTATTGTACATAAAATATTTAAAATATAAAATTATGGACTAAGTTCATCAGATAAATTTAATCAAACTCAGTTAATAACCTGGGTAAGAGAGAGATTTATTGTCATTATGTTCCCCATTAAATGGGGCGAAGTCAAGTGGCGTGCCACTTTTTGAAAATATTAGGTCATATGCAAGTAGCCACAAGGCAAGGAGTCCAAGGAGTAATGGTCTCATTAGCAAGACATTAATTTATATGAAAGTAATAGCTAAAGTCTTATAGTTCTTATTTTTTTAATAACTCAATTTTAAAACAAATATTATCTTTAAAAAAAAATTTCTAGACACATTTAGTAAACTTAACATTGAACATTTTAGTAACTAATGTCCTTAATACTAGATCTCATTAATTAAAAATAAGAACTTAATTTAAAGTTGCAACTTAAAGTTAACATTTTACTTCTAGCCAACTAAGATGGGCCTCGTAAAATAATCATACATAAAGACCGGTGCATTTTAGTGCGGCGCTGAAATAATTTTAGTGCACGCCATTAATGACATTATTAATCTTTTAAAATCCTTTATATTAAGGAGTGAATTTCTAAAAACTTTGGAATGAATTTCACACATTTTTTTGTAAGCTATTGAGCTAAAATTTTGCAGACACAATCATGCAGATGATAAAAAAAAAGTATAAAAATTTCAGATCGATCGAACGGACAAAATTTGAATTATTTAATTTTAAAATTATTCTATTCATCTCAATATATTTGTTAATTTATAAATAAAGTGTTTTGGTGCCCAATAAGTTCAACAAAATTTCATGTCGTGCTAAGAGATGCGCATTACATTGTCATTACTTTTTTGAAATATTCACGATCAGTTCGCATTATATTAAACACATTTTACGAGACATAACAGATTTTTTTAAAACGGGTTTTTTAAAAGGTAGTGAGTATCGCCTCGTGAGGACGACCCAATATGCGGCTGCGTTCGCGCTCGTTCACTTCCGGTTATTGCTATTCTTAGTAACATTTTTTAATAAGGTTAAAAATTCCATTGATAAATGAGTGGTTGTGTGGTCGTCTTGATAGTAAGCTGTGCGCTACATCGCAGGACCGGGGTTCCATTCCTTATAGATGCCTAATTTTATTCTATTTCTTTTTAAACAATACTACATGAATTGATAATGAATAGGATTTTATTTTTTTAATTGGTTTGTTTTGATGTTTGGTTTAGGGATAGACTTTATTTTTAGGGTTTCCTTAAGTGATAGCTATAGACTATAGTCATAGTTTTTAGGGTTTGGGTTAGGTTTAGTGATAGTTTTTAGGGTTTGGGTTAGGTTTAGTGATAGCTTTTAGGGGTTGGGTTAGGTTTAGTGATAGTTTTTAGGGTTTGGGTTAGGTTTAGTGATAGTTTTTAGGGTTTTTGGTTAGGTTTAGTGATAGATTTGAGAGATTGTTTGAATGCACACATAGAATCGGAGGTTCAAAGAAAGGCGCAGTGAATACTTGTAACTCTTCAATTTTATAAACATCATTTTATAAACAATGTTACTATGAATAGCAATAACCGGAAGTGGACGAGCGCGTATGCAGCCGCATATTGGGTCGTCCTCACGAGGCGATACTCACTACCTTTTTAAAAATGAATTCCCTTATATTAACTTGTGGTGTCCTGTTGCGCTATACGTTCCACACAAAAAACAACAGAAAAGAAAAAAACAAAAAGATGTATCAGGATTCGATCCGCTAACCATAAATAACACTTTCTAACTCTAGCTAACTATCCATTAATCTATCGAGCCTTAAAAGTTTATGTGATTATTAAAAGTTATATCCAATTATCATTTATTAGAAATCAATCATTGAATTGTAACTAGTATTAGTACTATAAACATATAAATATTGGTACTATTAACATATAAGTGCACAATTTATCCTAAATCAAGTGAAATTGGCTATTATTTTGTTATTAGCCGCTTCGAGTACGCATGCGCGACGACCAGACCCGACCCGTGCGAACAATATTATAAATTATATGCACGGGACAACCGTGCGAATAATCACTTCGTTAATTATATTATTTAATATTAATACATTTACACAATCTGACTGTAAACTGTCTGCAGTCTACTGTCAGTGACAATGTTGGGAAAAACCTAGTAAAAACGTCAGGAAAAAAACTAGATCCAAAATAAAATCCTAGACACGCTAAAAATAAACAAGTATGACGTCAAAGAGCCTCGCACCAACACAAAAAAAGTTTTTTTTTTTTAATTTGAAAATGAGCTTGTTTCAAATTATTTTATTTTATTTTCATCCGGGAATGTAATTATTTTCTTTTAAATTGTTAATATAAAAAATTCCCACATGTTAGGCAAAATCCTTATAAATTCCTAAATTCCCATTTTTAAAAGTTTGGCTAAAAAAAAAACACACGATTCGGGAAATTTCTTACGATTTCTTAACACTGCGTGATTTAGACCTGACAGTCTTAACAATCTATAAAACTTGGCTCACTTAGAGAATATAGTATATAATATAGTTTATATATTTTTAAAATTTCTCAATTTAGACGAGCTCCGCTGGTCGTGTGGAAAGGGTATAGGCTTATGAGGCAAATGGTGTCGGGTTCGATTTTCAGCGGTGGAATGTAAAAGTTTTTCTTTTCACACTCAATTTTTAACACACCGGCGAACATTTTAAACAGTTTAACAGTTATTTCTTCCTGTTCGTTTCTTTTTTTCATGATTAATATTTTGTTACAGTCTTATATTAGCTGTTAGCAATCATATTTTAAGGGACGCTGGCTGGATAGGGCCCCCGTTTGATTGCAACCAGGGGCCCCATGCAGTCTTAATCCGCCTCTGATACCCACGGTATAGATGGTACACATAAATTATGTATGTTATGCGGACATAGACAAAGGATAGATCTTAGAATTTATTTCTGTCTTTAAGTCGGAGATAGACAAAGTATAGATCTTAGAATTTATTTCTGTCTTTAAGTCGGAGATAGACAAAGTATAGATCTTAGAATTTATTTATGTCGTTTAGGCGGACATAGACAAAGTATAGATCTTAGAATTTATTTCTGTCGTTTAGGCGGACATAGACAAAATATAGATCTTAGAATATATTTCTGTCTTTTAGTCGGACACAGACAAAGTATAGGTCTTAGAATTTATTTCTGTCTTTTAGTCGGAGATAGACAAAGTATAGATCTTAGAATTTATTGCTGTCTTTTAGGCGGACATAGACAAAGTATAGATCTTTGAATTTATTGCTGTCTTTTAGTCGGACATAGACAAAGTATAGATCTTAGAATTTATTTCTGTCGTTTAGTCGGACATAGACAAAGTATAGATCTTAGAATTTATTTCTGTCTTTTAGTCGGACATAGACAAAGTATAGATCTTAGAATTTATTTCTGTCTTTTAGTCGGAGATAGACAAATTATAGATCTTAGAATTTATTTCTATCTTTTAGTCGGAGATAGACAAAGTATAGATCTTAGAATTTATTTCTGTCGTTTAGGCGGACATAGACATAACATGTAACTTAAGAATTAGTTCGTCTTTTAACCAGAATACCAATGCGAGGATATCACGTACATATAGAGTACAATTATTAGGGCTGCAGAAATTAACGATTAATTTCTCGTAAAATCGGTTAAGAATTGTATCGATTAAAATTATCTTAATCGATGAAATGGCGATAAAAACCCAAGGAATTTTTTAAATCGATTTTATAAGGAAAATGATATAAAAACATGAAATATTGTTTTTTCCTAATAACAAAAACAAAATTAAATTTCATTAACATTATAATGAACTACTTATATTTAAATATATCTCCAAAAGATTATATATGACATCCCGAATATGTATACAATATAAAGAAAACAATATTGTTTAAAAACACATTCATTCAAAACAAAGTCTGTATCTAGCTCTATCCATTGCTAAAAATGTCTCTATTCTCATCTTAATAACAGCTATAAGACGTTAAGTGTCGACTTTCTTTGTTAAAAACATAAATCTTATTTTTACAGTCTATAGTAGTTAGTCTTTGCCAGAGGCGTGACTATTGGTGGTGTCACTTCCGCCCAGGAAGTTCATGATGTCACCCTGGCGTTAAGTTCATGGTGACACCTGGGTCGGAAGTTCATGGTGACACCTGGGTCGGAAGTTCATGGTGACACCTGGGTCGGAAGTTCATGGTGACACCTGGGTCGGAAGTTCATGGTGACACCTGGGTCGGAAGTTCATGGTGACACCTGGGTCGGAAGTTCATGGTGACACCTGGGTCGGAAGTTCATGGTGACACCTGGGTCGGAAGTTCATGGTGACACCTGGGTCGGAAGTTCATGGTGACACCTGGGTCGGAAGTTCATGGTGACACCTGGGTCGGAAGTTCATGGTGACACCTGGGTCGGAAGTTCATGGTGACACCTGGGTCGGAA
>MUZC01000165.1:119701-154171 GCA_002072015.1 Radix auricularia | reverse complement strand
CTTAACCCTAACAGTGAGTTAATAATGTTAGACTGAGATAGTCAAAAGAAGCTTAACCCTAACAGTGAGTTAATAATGTTCGACTGAGATAGTCAAAAGAAGCTTAACCCTAACAGTGAGTTAATAATGTTAGACTGAGATAGTTAAAAGAAACTTAACCCTAACAGTGAGTTAATAAAGTTAGACTGAGATAGTCAAAAGAAACTTAACCCTAACAGTTAGTTAATAATGTTAGACTGAGAGAGTCAAAAGAAGCTTAACCCTAACAGTGAGTTAATAATGTTAGACTGAGATAGTCAAATGAAACTTAACCCTAACAGTGAGTTAATAATGTTAGACAGAGATAGTCAAAAGGACACGAAGAAATCAAATGTTATTCAATAGAACAGAAAGATAAAGAAAGTCTTGAGTAATGTAGACATGTGTTTACTTCGGCTTTTAAAAAAATGAAGACAAAATTTCAATAAATCAAATAATAGGACGTTAAGCTGTAAGTAATTTGATCAAATCAACTTTCTCACGTAATAGTGAGTTAACAGTGTATGGACCAATTGTTTTTTGTGATGACGTAGTTAAGTTCAATGTGGTTTTATATCTCACTTGAATCTATAAAGATATTCAATGTGTATCAATATTTTAAAGTTCATGTTTCCTAGTTATTTTTACAGAGTTTAACAAAAAACAAAATAACTTGCACCAGACACGTCACTATGGGGTTGTTTGGGTGCGGGCCGAGCCTTGTGACATCATCACGAGAGGTGAAACAATCACGAGGGTTGATACAATCACGATGAACGAGAGATCTTACAACCACGAGAGATCATACAACCTGGCGGGATGATATAAGAACGAGGGTTGACATAACCTCAAGGGATGTTACAACAACCAGGGATCATACAACCACGAGGGATGACAAAACCACGAGTCATGATACAACGACTTGGGATGATACAACCACGGCTGATGATACAATCTCGAGGAATGATAAAAAAACGTGGGATGATACAGCAACAAAATATAAATAAAGGGGATGAGGTAACCACGATTTGGGTTAACATTAGGATCCATGATAACACCACGAGGGATGATATTAATTCGACGGGTGATAACACCACGAGGGATGATACTAACTCGAGGGATGATAACACCACGAGGGATGATACTAACTCGAGGGATGATAACAAAATGAAAGATGATACAACTTCGAGTAATTATAATACCAGGAAAGATGATACAGCCACGAGGACTGACAAAATCATGAGGAATGATACAACCACAAGAGGTAATACCATTACGAGTTATGATGCAGCCTCAATGGATAAAACAGTTTCAATAAATGATACAACCATGAGGGATAATTCAACCATGAAGGATGATACAACCACGAGGGATGATACCACCAAGAGGGATGATACAACCACTTATGATTATATTATTCCACGCTTCAAATTGAGGAAAGAAGGCTGTCAGAAAGTGGGACAGTTTATGACATGGGACAGGTGGGTCCGGCCACGTGTGATGTCTCACATTTAAAAAAAAAAAATTATTATTATTTTTTTTAGTATTTAAATAGCTTCAAAAATAACTTTCACATTTCTTTTTCTGAATTATTATAATTAGTTTATGTCAAAATAGCATAAAATGCGTATCTCTTGAATGCATGTTTTGTGTATAAATCTGATCTGGATGCTACAGGACTGATATCGAAGGATCAGGAATTGTTTGACAATCATGTTCACACCGACCAAATTTTTACTCCAATTTGAAATATCAGGACATAAAATGTACGATGCTCATATTTCAAAGTTTTACATTCGAGATTCTTTGCTCCTCTAATCACAATAACCAAACAACTGATGGACTCAGAGCTTCAGAAAGAGCAGATGCAGAGTCTCATAAATTTCCTTCCTTGTTTGTGATACAAACTCTTAAATTTGATGACATAATGCCGAGGTCAACAAGTTTTCAAAGTACAACATGTGATCTTTATTGTCAATCAAATTTGTAAAGTATGTCACTTATATTTTGCCTCACAAACAATGTTGAAGAAACATGCAGGACAACACAGAGCTCGGGCTCAGTAGAATGTGCACCACAAACTTTTCAAGAATCATCTCAGTTAAAACACATCCGTCCTTTGAGAATCGCTGTTGAAAGGCAGAAAACCAATGGTAGTTATTGCACATTTAGAAGCGTCTGAGTGGCCAAGTTGACCTGTCTGCAATTATCCTTCAAATTCGATCTAGATCGAGTTACTGTTTCATTGAAAACTGTCACGACTATTGACAATTAACTATTCTACTATTAAAGTTATTTTAATAATCTGATAGTTCTATTAAGTAGGGGTTTACCGGATTTCTTCTCCAACTCCGGCAAATCAATAATATTGCTATTTAAAGGAATCCGGTCCCGAATTCGGCAGTATTTCTCATCATACATTTGGCATACCAGTTGAGCCCTCATTTTTTTATATTCATTCATAATGGCTTCGGCATCTCCGTAATCCGGTTACTTAAAAAAAATATCACTCCGGCTCCGGCCGTATTTCAAAATTTTGAATCTGGTACATCACTACCCTTAAGTTGAATTTTTTAAAAATACTGTTTAATAGTGAAGTATATTTAAGTATTAAAATGTCAGGGGTTGAATCGTCTGGGATCTAACCATCAGGGGTTTGAATCGTCCGGGGTCAAACTGTCAGGGGTTGAGTTCAGTCCTTAGCATCGAATATTTGATGAGATTTTAAGAATTATTTATTTTAGTCTCTTGCAACTTTTAGCTTTAATTATTTTTTTCCATATGAAGCTTAGAATTTAAACAAATAATACAATCATATTTAAGTTTTCAGTCAAGTGTACAAACAGAGTGAATTGAATCAATTTCATTGCTTAGATGAACTTATTATGTTTCATGAAAAATAAAATAATGAACTGACTTTATCAGCTTGTTTTAATTTAACTGAGTCTATAACATGGGAATAAGGGTTTAAAAAAAAAACTTAATTATAATTTCCCCCAATTGAAGGGGCGAAGTAAAGTGGTGTTCCACTTTAGAAGATAAAAGATGGCTTATTTGGAAGCAATTGGGTATATAGCGTATGAACAACTAGACTTCAAATTATATGAAATTAATAACTAATCCCTTATAATTTTCATATTTCTTTAGAAAATTCAATTTAAAAATAAAATAGTTACTCAAAATAAATGTTTCTAGAAATATATTTTAGTAAATAATTTATTTAACATTTAAGCAAGTAATTTCAATAATACTATAACTTATAGATTTAAAAAAAATTATCTTAATTGAAGACGAAGAAAATTACTAACTTTTTAATGTAGCCACCTTAAGTGTCTATCGTAAAAAAAAAAATCATGGTTAAGGACCGGTGCTTTTTAGTGCGCGCGAAAGGAATTTCAATGCACTATCGGTGCGCATTATATTAAACATGTTTTACGAGACATAACTAAAATTTTGTTTTCTCGGATCGTCTTGCGCTGCGTATTATAATGTACATTATTATAGTTATGTCTCGTATATAAAGGATTTATAGTAAAACAAATGGTTTTTTTAATTAAAAGAAATTATTAGACCAAAAATGTCTATGATTCAAAATAACATAGTGAAAACATAATTATATGTTCCACATTAATATGTTTATAATTCTATGATGCTAAACACTTAATTTCACTAAACAATTTTTAATGCATAAAAAGAAAATCTGTGTGGTCACGGTCTTTAGTAACAATTGTAAAGACATTAAGTCAATAGTGTCCGATATAAGTAGTTTTCCTTTTGAATACATTTTTTAAAAATTTATCAAAACACTTATTGAAACAAGAAAACAAAACAAAATAAAAATTATTTACAAACACATATACACAAACACATTAAGATAGATATACAGACAGGCAGAAAGCAAACAGACAGGAAGGCAGACAGACAGGCAGATAGATAGACGCACCGCTGGATGGAAGGTCGGAAGAATTGACTGATGAATGGATGGACGGATAAATGGATGGATGGCTGGATTAATGGATGGATGGATTGATGGACGGTCGGATGGATGAATACATAGATGGATGATTGGACGGACGGATGCATGAATAAAGAAATTAATGGATGAATGAATCGATGGATAAATAGATGGATGTATGGATAAATGGATTGATTAATTGATAAATGGATGGATGGAAGGATGGATAGATGTATGGAAATATGGATGGATAGATGAATGCATAGATGGATGGATAGATGGATGAATAGATAGTTGGATAGATGGATGGTTGGATGAATGGATAAATGGATGGATGGATGAACGGATTGAAGGAAGGATGGATGGATAGATGGATGGAAAGATTGATGGATATATGGGTAGATAGATGGATGAATAGTTTGATGGATGGATGGATGTATAGATGGATGTATATATGGGTAGATAGATAAATGGATAGTTTGATGGATGGATGGATGTATAGATGGATGGATAGATGGATGGATATATGCAGTTGCGTAGTTAGAACATTTGCCGCCCGGGGCGGTCTCTAATTTGCCGCCCTTTTTTGATGTAAACAATAAAGGACTTCAAGAGGTTAGGGGGGGGGGGTTCTTACATTTGTGATGAGGGGGGGGATGTTTAATAATTCTGACGTCACATAAAAAACGCTTAACTTTGAATACAATTTCAACTTAAATATTTGATTAATGACACTTTATTTAATGACGTTGTACAAGTCCTTACGTGAGTTATATATTATAGTGCAGGCTTACACTAAAACATATTCAATTGATAAAAAATTATTTTGAAACATGCTCATTTTAATATAGAAAATACGTTTTTATGGGAGCGGGGTGGCCAAAGTTTTGTGACGTATTATGGAAAAACGGGTCTAAGTTTTTATGACATGTGACGAGGGGAGGGGGTTAAAAATATGCCAAGCAGCGTGAAGTCATTTATTGACGGTCCTTAGGTCGATTATAAAATGGATGCTTATAAATGTATAAACATGAAGAAATAATTGTAATTGAAATGAAGAAAAGGTGGAATTCATTTTCCTATTATAATAACATGCTATATTTATGTAAGCAGTAATAAAAGAGGCTGCATGAAATTATATACCAATAAATACACACTTATAAATATACCAGATACTTTTTTTAAAGGCCACAAGAAAGTTACTGAGTTGGAAGGTCAACCCCAAAAAACATTAACAATTAACATGCTTTTATTTTTTATTTAGAGATAAAGTTTTTTTTACAAAGAAATTGTATACATTAGTTTTTTACAAAGAAATTGTAAACACATCTATACATTTAAAATACTAACTTTCATAGTAATAGTAGAAAAATTTCGTATTATGCTATCAAAATTTCCAATTTATTTGTAATTTCTTGTACCATGGTCAATATTGAATGATTTTATGGACTTAAATCACTCATTGTAGAAGGAAGATATATTTTTAATCAACTTTGGTTAGAAGAAACTCCTTTCACAACTAGCAACAGTAATAGCAATTGTTGAGAAAATTCTTAGCACAATTAAAATTGTTCTGTTTGGTACATAGTATTCCAATCTATTAATCTACTGATGAAAAGTTTTATTTAATAAAAAGGTCTTTCCCATCGTTTTTCCAACGTAATTCCTCTTGTTGTAATGTAGGTATAGTTATAAAGCTATAATTATCGGGATCCTTTTATTCTTTCACTATTGAAATTTTATTATTCAATGTAAATATTGTAATTTATTTGATGTGATATTCCTCATTTAGTAGGTCACATGGTATTTTATGGTTTTATATACGAACATTTTCTTGCAAGGATATGCACCTGATCAAAGCTTTCGTTTACTTGCTTTTAAATTCTTCCCATTGATACAAACAATTCTCGTTGCACTTCTTGTCTACAGATATAAACACATCTTCTGAATTTTTATTACATAAATTTCTTCACAAATTGTTTTGGCTGATTAACAGTCGCCGTCAAGGAAATTCTTGATAATTAACAGTGAATTATAGATACTGCCGTGCACACCAGGGGCAACTGAAGGCAACGTGGGCAAACAAGCGAAACGAGGGTCCACATCACTTGCCCTGTAACGTTAATGTCCTGCAAATGCTTCTGAATAACAAATACCAAAACAGAGCGTCCCATTCATAAGCAACAGCTAAACGGTCACCTCTGAGTTTTATTGTAAGCAAGTACACCAACAGACATGTGCTGGTGACGTTTATTGTAAGCAAGTACACCAACAGACATGTGCTGGTGACGTTTATTGTAAGCAAGTACACCAACAGACATGTGCTACGACTGGTGACGTTTATTGTATGCAAGTACACCAACAGACATGTGCTGGTGACGTTTATTGTAGGCAAGTACACCAACAGATCTGTGCTACGACTGGTGACGTTTATTGTAAGCAAGTACACCAACAGATCTGTGCTTCGACTGGTGACGTTTATTGTAAGCAAGTACACCAACAGATCTGTGCTACGACTGGTGACGTTTATTGTAAGCAAGTACACCAAACAGACATGTGCTGGTGACGTTTATTGTAAGTAAGTACACCAACAGATCTGTGCTACGACTGGTGACGTTTATTGTAAGCAAGTACACCAACAGACATGTGCTGGTGACGTTTATTGTAAGTAAGTACACCAACAGACAGTTTCTACGACTGGTGACGTTTATTGTAAGCAAGTACACCAACAGACCTGTGCTACGACTGGTGACGTTTATTGTAGCTACACCAACAGACATGTGCTACGACTGGTGACGTTTATTGTAAGTAAGTACACCAACAGATCTGTGCTACGACTGGTGACGTTTATTGTAAGCAAGTACACCAACAGATCTGTGCTACGACTGGAGACGTTTATTGTAAGTAAGTACACCAACAGTCATGTGCTACGACTGGTGACGTTTATTGTAAGTAAGTACACCAACAGACATGTGCTACGACTGGTGACGTTTATTGTAAGCAAGTACACTAACAGACATGTGCTACGACTGGTGACGTTTAATTGTAAGCAAGTACACCAACAGATCTGTGCTGGTGACGTTTATTTTGAGTACACCAACAGACATGTGCTACGACTGGTGACGTTTATTGTAAGTAAGTACACCGACAGACATGTGCTACGACTGGTGACGTTTATTGTAAGCAAGTACACCAACAGACATGTGCTACGACTGGTGACGTTTATTGTAAGCAAGTACGCCAACAGACATGTGCTACGACTGGTGACGTTTATTATAAGCTAGTACACCAACAGACATGTGCTACGACTGGTGACGTTTATTGTAAGCAAGTACACCAACAGACATGTGCTACGACTGGTGACGTTTATTGTCAGCAAGTACACCAACAGACATGTGCTACGACTGGTGACGTTTATTGTAAGTAAATACACTAACAGATCTGTGCTACGACTGGTGACGTTTATTGTAAGCAAGTACACCGACAGACATGTGCTATGACTGGTGACGTTTATTGTAAGCAAGTACACCAACAGACATGTGCTACAACTGGTGACGTTTATTGTAAGTACACCAACAGACATGTGCTACAACTGGTGACGTTTATTGTAAGTAAGTACACCAACAGACCTCTGCTACGACTGGTGACGTTTATTGTAAGCAAGTACACCGACAGACATGTACTACGACTGGTGACGTTTATTGTAAGCAAGTACACCAACAGACATGTGCTACGACTTGTGACGTTTATTGTAAGCAAGTACACCAACAGACATGGGCTACGACTGGTGACGTTTATTGTAAGCAAGTACACCAACATACCTGAGATACGACTGGTGACGTTTATTGTAAGCAAGTACACCAAAAGACATGTGCTACGATTGGTGACGTTTATTGTAAGCAAGTACACCAACAGACATGTGCTACGACTAGTGACGTTTATTGTAAGCAAGTACACCAACAGACATGTGTTACAACTGGTGAGTTTATTGTAAGCAAGTACACCAACAGACATGTACTACGACTGGTGACGTTTATTGTAAGCAAGTAGACCAACAGACCTGTGTTACGACTGGTGACGTTTATTGTAAGCAAGTACACCAACAGACATGTATTACGACTGGTGACGTTTATTGTAAGCAAGTACACCAACAGACATGTGTTACAACTGGTGAGTTTATTGTAAGCAAGTACACCAACAGACATGAGCTACGACTGGTGACGTTTATTGTAAGCAAGTACACCAACAGACATGTGCTACGACTGGTGACGTTTATTGTAAGCAAGTACACCAACAGACATGTGCTACGACTGGTGACATTTTCATTCTGGAGTCAGTTGATGTGAATGTTGTGGTACTGTTATCTCAATAAAAAACGTTCATGTTTGATGTCAATTGTTTAGTATCTAACAACCCGCTGGTGGCACCACTCCAAAATACCACTCTCACTGTAGTTTCCTCCAATGAAATTAACATCTCAGCCTACTCTTATTCCCGTCTTTGGAAGGGCCTTGTAACTAGTATAAGTGTACTTTAAAGTTGTATATTTGGAAAATAAGTTGTGTTTAACTTAAATTGGTACATAAAAAACTTGTCTCTTAATTTCAAATACCATTACGCATTGAATTCTTATCTGTATTATAATAGAGGAGAGTGTCTAAGATATTTGTTTCCTAAACTTTTAAACTTTCTTCGATTTAACACAACTGTGCCAAATATGTACACATATATCTACCATAAAATATGTACACATATATCCATCATAAAAAATGTGTACAAATATCTCCATCATGAGAATTATGTACACAAAATTCCAACATCACAAACATAACACAAATATAATTTACAAAATATGTACACATCTCTCGAACAAAACAAATATGTACACATATCTCCCTCATAAAATATGTACACATTTCTCCATTTTTAGAAATATGTACAAACTATCGTATCACCTGTCCAAAATGACGGGTGTTTTTAAATTTTTATTATTTCAGCTTCAATCTTTTTTATTTTGAAAAAAATATTCATCAGAACACAGAAAACAGCAACAACAACAAAAACACACAAAAAGAAAAAACAACTATATAAAAATACTATATATATATAAACATATAATGTATGTATGTATATTTGTCCTTTTTAGCTGACTAAACCATTCATCCAATCACCATGAAACTTTAGGAAATTATTTAGTGCGCTCGTGGAATGGTTAATGTGAAAAAGAAATTTGAAAAATTACAGTCATTGGGGCTGGGGCCCAAATATTTTCCCCTTTTTGTAAATTATATATAAATTAGTATTAGCGTAAGCTGCTTGAAAAATGAATGTATCTTGACCAATCATAATACAGATATACTTTATAGTCCATATTAAAATACAATACGGCGTTGAACACCTTACGTTTATTGATTTTAAGCTAAAGGCCCTAAACCTTTATTTTCGTAAGCGTTAAAGACTTTATTTTAGCCTTCATAAGATATATGGATACGGTTTAAGCGTTAACGACATGGGAAAATGGATAGATCATAACCAAACATGGTGTAAACTAACTTGATAGCCCATACAGGACATTGAATAAAGTTTCTAATGTTTATCTCTCCGGCCCGGGGGCCCTGATTCTTTTTTGTTAGCGTTTAAGATTTTATTTCACATTTTGTTCCATTGTCTAGACAAATATCGATAACAAATTTGATATGATCCAAACTGAAATAAACAAATATTTCAAAATTTACATCGTGCACCAATTGGGCCAGGGAACTCTTTGGTTCCATTAAATTTATTCATTGTTATTGAGATAGATGCAACACTCTAAGTTATTATTACCAAGGTTGTATCACAAACCAGTGAAATTAGTTTTTTAAAATAGGATTAAAGTTTATAAAGAATATAAGAATTCTAAAAACACTTTTTAAAATGCATCGTAAAAAGGGCCGATTGGATACAAACAATTTGATCCGGGTTTTTATTGTGGGTAAATAGTTATATACCGATGTATAGGTAGAAATTTTAGATATTGTATATATTAAAACATTATTTTTTTTAAAAAAATTTATTACTAATATTTTTATTGTAATGACTACATTTACAAAGTTTGACCAGTCAGATTAATTTCAAAACTTAATTTTTATTTGTAAACTAATAAATCAGTATCAAATAAACCACATTCAGACAACATATTTAAAGAAAGAAATAAATCTAAAATTTCCTACCATTCGTACTCGATATAAGTTAATATTTCTATCCAGTATATATTTACTGTAATTAATGTTTGTCCCTTAAAAGTATTCCGAACATAGTGATTGGCTGAATACATCTGTTCAGTCTGCTCACATTTATATATTTTAAAAAAAGTCATAATTGTTTAACAATATGTAAGATAATGATATCTCTTCTAAAATATTTTGTTTATCTCAGTTCAAAAACATGGTGACTAGCTTTGTAGTATGTAATGTGTATCAGAGATCAAAGACATGGTGTCTAGCTTTGTAGTATGTAATGTGTATCAGAGATCAAAGACATGGTGTCTAACTTTGTAGTATGTAATGTGTATCAGAGATCAAAGACATGGTGTCTAACTTTGTAGTATGTAATGTGTATTAGATATCAAAGACATGGTGTCTAGCTTTGTAGTATGTAATGTGTAGGCTTTGAGAGATCACAACAAAAAGATCCTATGATACCTCACGATGGTATGACGTACACACGTAACATCAACATTTTGAAAAAGGGATTTAGTGGAAGGAAAGATGTGTCAGATTTAGTGGAAGGAGAGACGTGTCAGATTTAGTGGAAGGAGAGACGTGTCATATTTAGTGGAAGGAGAGATGTGTCAGATTTAGTGGAAGGAGAGATGTGTAAGATTTAGTGGAAGGAGAGACGTGTCAGATTTAGTGGAAGGAGAGATGTGTCAGATTTAGTGGAAGGGGAGATGTGTCAGATTTAGTGGAAGGGGAGATGTGTCAGATTTAGTGGAAGGAGAGATGTGTCAGATTTAGTGGAAGGAGAGATGTGTCAGATTTTTTAGTTGGACACACCAGAAACAGAGCAACAGGTACACGCTTCCAGGGTCAGGATAAATGGGTCATCACAAAGTTTCGTTACTCATAAAAAAAGCAAACAGGCCAACAGCAGCAAAAACAACAACAACAAGATACGTGAGACAGATGAAGTCACCAACGAGTTACCCAGATAAAGAGACATAAATGTATGCAGTGCCTTGAAGAAACATTTGAGGATTCAGTGTTAGAAATCATGTACTGACTTGTACTATTTTTAGTTGTTGTTGTTGTTTTTTTTTGGTATTTTTTTCTTGTTAATAATCTCATACAAAATGGTCGAACTGTCCGGGCTCAAAATCACCTGGGTCAAAATCTCCCAGGGTCGAACGAACCAGGGCTGAAACATCCTGGGGTCGATATTCTTGTAATCGAACTTGCACGGTCGAAGTGTCAGGGGTCGAAGTGTCCGGAGTAGAAGTATCTGGGATTGAATTGACGGGGTCAAAGTGTCAGGGGTTGAATCGTCAGGATTCGAACGCTTTGGGGTCGAAGTGTCAGCGGTTGAACCGTCCGGGGTAAAAAATCTCAGGGGTTGAATTGTCCGGGCTCGAAGTGTCACGGATTGAGTTCAGTCCCTAGCAATGAACATTTGATGCGATTTTCAGAATTTTTATATCTTAGTCTCGTACATCTTTTTACTATAATTTTTATTTTAATGTAGCATAGAGCTTACAACCAATAATAAAATCATCTTTAAGTTTTTATTTTAGTGTACAAAGAGAGTGCATTGAAATAATTTCATGCTCAGATTAAATTAATACAATCAATGAAATATTTGAAATATAAAATAATGAGGTTTTTTATGAGTTTTTTAAAATCTAAATCAGTCCATAATCTAAGCGTGAGGGAAAAACAATTAAATGGCAAAATTACCCCACTTAAAGGGGGCGAAATAAAGTGGCGTGCCACTTTGAGATATTAAGAAATGGCAAACGCTATTGCACTAATATTGGCTAATACTGGACATCAATTTATATAAATGTAATCACTAAAATTTCATAGTTTTTATTTATTTTGAAATTCAATTTGAAACAAATGTTTTCTTCAAATAAAGGGTTCTAGAATTATTATTTTTAAAAAATATAATATTTAACATTTTTGTAAGTAATTTAAATAATACTTTTACTTATAGATAAATCTGACAAAACTTAATTTAAGTTGAAAAAGATGATACCTTTAATCTAATCACCTAAAAAATCTCTTGTAAAAAAATCATACATAGTGACCGGTGCTTTTTAGTGTGGCGCTAAATGAATTTTAATGCGCGATCGGTGCGCATTATATTAAACATGTTTTACGAGACAAACTAAAATTTTGTATTTTGGCTTGTCTTGCACTGCTAATTATAATGAACCTCATTATAGTTATGTCTAGTATATAAATGAATTATAGTCAAAAAAATGTTGTTTTTTTTACGTTTTTTGTATTATCAGAACGCAAATAGGTATGTTTCAAAGTAACATAGTTAACATATTATTATGTGTTCTACATTTATTTGTTCCTAATTCCGTGATACTAAACCTTCATTTCCACTGAAAGATTTTTAATGTTTAAAAAAGAAATCATCGTGTCTACAAATACCAACTTGTATTATAAAGACATTATGTCCATCGTGTGTGGTATAAGTAGTTTAAATTTGAATACATATATTTTGTTATTTATAAATTAATCATATCCAAACAACGAAACAAAACAACATCAAAAATTATATATAAATACATACACACTCACACATAAAGATAGATACACTGACATACATACAGTAGGACAGACAGGCAGGCAGACAGAACAACTTCCGGACTGACGGGTGGACGTGTGGACGTATAGACATATGGATAAATGGATAGATAGATAGACAGACAGACAGACAGACAGATAGATAGATAGATAGATAGATAGATAGATAGATAGATAGATAGATAGATAGATAGATAGATAGATGATAGATAGATAGATAGATAGATAGATAGATAGATAGATAGATAGATAGAGGGATGATATAACAAAGTAGGGTGATATTACCACGATACATAGTAGGAGCATTAGGGATGAGAAAACCACGAGTAAAAATACAAACATGAAGGATAAAAAAACACGATGAATGATATAACGACGAGAGACGATACAAAAACAAGTTATGACACAACCACGTGGGATGATAAAACCACGAGTGAATATACAACAACGAGGGATGATACATCAATGATGGATGACACAACAAGTGAAATTATACAATCACGAGGCATTATACAATCAAAAGGGGTGAGACATCAATCAGGGATATAATAACCATGAGGAATGCTACAACAATGATATTATGATACAACAAGTGGGATGATACAAACATGAGGGATGATGCAACAACTTGGGATGATACAATTACTAGGAATGATACAACCACGATGTATGATACAATAGGGATGATTTAAATAACATGTGAGTTGATACAACAACGAGTGATTATATAACCTCGAGGGATGATACAAAAAGTGGGATGATATAACCACCAGTGAAGTTAAAACCACGATGATGATACAACCACGAGGAATGATACAACCCGAGGGATCTTACAACCACGAGGGATGATACAACCCCGAGTGAACATACCACAAACAGGGATGATACAACCCCGGTGGAACATACAGCCACGAGGGATGATTCATCTGTTGTGATGATACAAAAAGTGGGATGATACAGTGACGATAGCTGATGCAATTAAATGGCTTGATACAACCTCAAGGGATGATACTACCACGAGGGCTGATACAACAAGTGGGATGATTCAACCACGAAGGATGATACTACAACGAGGGATGATACTAACACCAGGGTTAAACTTAAATATATATATACTAATTTGTTCTAAGCCGCCAATGCGCCCGTTAATCAAATTTTCACTGTAATTAATTTTTTTTGTTACTAAATAATTGAAAAAATGATTTATTTGAATTTTGAAAATATTTAAACTGAAAATTTTATTGCACTGCTGATTGACGTAAAGGACTTCTTTATATACAATGTTCTTTGTGAACATGCGATCGTTTTCTAACAAATGACCATCTTCTATCTTTATTGTGACATTTGCTGCATTTCTCTATCTCAACAACGCTACATACAGCATTCCATGTGAAAATACTCCAGTCATCAGATTCACTCCTACATGATCGTACGACTGTCCTTGCGACTTGTTTATCGTAATGGCATATGCTGGAATAATGGGAAATTGACGACGTTTTAGAGTGAATGGCAATGTTGTGTCTGATGGTGCTAATCGATTCGGGGAATTAGAACCATCTCGCCTTTGTAAGATTCCGAAATAATCCTGGCCTTGATCAAGTTTCTTGAGAGCTGCCACGATTTGTCTTCTCCATTACACATTCATTTTTTAGGATTCAAATTTCTCAGCAGCGTGATAATCATACCCTTTTTCAACATTAGCACGTGAGGCGGCATTCCAGACGGTGTCAGATCATTTAGAAATTCTAAAGGGTAGTTTGGGTTGTCACTGGGATCTTCACTAATAATTGAATTGGCACTGTAGTAAATCATTGGATCCCCGGTCATAATGTCAATAATTTTTCTATTCATTTCCAATGTTTGAGAATTTGTTGGCGCGACGATCACACGTTTTGACAGTTCTTCAACGGACATTTCTTGCACAGTTGGTAATATTTCCGATATCAAATCTTGAGCTGCGAACATTTCCTTGGGAATTTCAATAATCTCATTGTCGACTATTCCACGTATTAATGGCAGACTGCCAGCTCCAACTTGCAATAGCCATTGGTTGTGATCGTTCTGTCCCTCACTTCTCATATTTGTGGTAAGCACTAGCTGCTTGAATTTTGACCAAAGTGGACTTGCCTTGATGCAACACTCCATAATTTCTGTTCTGTTTCCTCTTGGCACAACTGGAAGCGTTTGCCGAAAGTCTCCGCCTAACACAATAACTTTTCCCCCAAATGGTATGTCATCCTTGTTCATTATTTCCTTAAGAAGCTTGTCAATACAGCGTAAGCGGTGTTTTGGCATCATTGTGATTTCGTCGATTAAAATTATTGAAGCGTCTCTTAGAGCTTTAGTATCTGGAGATGTCAGTCTCATGGACGAAATAGAAGTGTCGAGCAATGGAATTGGCAATTTGAATCCACTGTGACATGCCCTGCCGCCTTTAGAAGAGTCGCAGCAATTCCTGTTGTGGCGAAAGGCAGTACTGATTTGTTTTCACTTCTGATAAAAGACATCAGGGATGTATACAAAAATGTCTTTCCCGAGCCACCTGGTCCGTCGATAAAGAAACAGTTTGTTTCTGAATTATTGATTTCTATAGCAGCAGTAATTTCATTGAAAGCTGTCTTTTGAGCATCGTTGAGCTTTGCGATAAGCTCCTGTGCTTCACGTGCTTCATCTACTGAATCGAACAAAACTTCGTCATCATCTGAGCATCTTCCTGTGGGCGATGGCAAGCCGATTGATGAGCACGAAATTCCGTGTTGTTTCAGCACCGAGTTCAAGTGATGCAATGCTTTATTCATCGCAACATCTTCTGAATATTGACGTAAATAGTCGAGCATCATGTCTGTTTTATGATCTAACCATAATTTCAATGGACCTGCAGGCAGACAGAAAGCGAAGATGTAAGCGAAAAGTTCGCGTAGTTGCTTCGGCATCAAGAAAGTTACGCCGTCAATAAGACAATTTTCCCATTCATCGTCAGTCTCTAACAATCCTCTTGCAATAGCCGCAGCCTTGAATGTCTCATAAATCACACCGTTGTAAGTCCTTAAATTCTCAAAATTAATTGCTCCACGCACATGTAACAAAAGCATTCTCAAGAAGAATCTGTCACCATCTTTAATTCCTACTGTGTAGATTCGTGCAACAGTTTTATTATCATCTCTTTTACGCGGCTGCCATTTTCCTTTCTCAAACTTGTAGTTGTAAGGGGTTTTAACTATACAGCCACTGCTTTGCATCCTCATCACTTCCGTTCAGCTCAAACCACTTTTCCAATTTTGTCTTGCCAGTTTGAGCCGCAAGTGCTGCCTCTTCTTCATGTCCTGCCTCAAAGATGACTGTCTGATTTCCAGTTAAATGGACATTTAGTCTCATGACGGAATGACTCTTATCGTGCATTTGATATTCTCTTAACCTCCACATTGCTTCGTGTGCACTAACATAAAGGCTATTGATGAAATTATCTCTTTCATTGTGTCGAATCTCAGAAATTCCATTGTCTCTAATTACGACATTTGCACAGTCATATCCTTTGAAAATGTACTTGTAAATGTACTTGACGGCTTGCAATGAAGTACACACTTCAATATTTATGTGTGCGATATATTTTAGGCTAAAAAAAGGATTGTAAGAAACCACGAACCGATTGTCCATTCTTGCGCCTCTGACAGTTACATTCTCATTATTTCGGCGGCGGTAATTAGGATAACCTTGGACGTTGGGCATTGTGACATCGTTGAATTCTTTTGGAACGTTTTTACTGCATTTCCCGTTTTTCATTCACGGTGCATTTGGATAATTATCACCGCATGGACCATGCAGCATGCACTTTTTGATGATTTCTCGAGGTAATGGACTTGATTCTGGCGGTATTTCTGCACTAATGAACTGATCGATTCGTTCTGCTGATTTGAATTTTTCTTGTTCTCTCAAGGTCACCAGAATATGTGCGTGGGGTAAACCCTTCTTTTGAATTTCGATGGTATAGAAATGTGCGAGACATGTCCCAAAAAATTGATGCTTCGTGATGTCTGCGATTAGTGAGTCCAGCTTGATCTTGAAAACTCGCGCTACCAAATCTGATCTATCACACGTTTGTTCTCCTGGTCTTAAATTTTTGATAATTTCTGGCCAGCTGGGATTCGCCGTGAAAGTGATAAAAAAATCGGGAGATCCATATTTTGCGAATATCGACATGGCGTCGCAGCACCTTTCACGCATATTCCTTGGTGATCCTTCAAAACTGGATGGCAAAATTACTGACACACCTGCAGTGACGTTTTCGTTTTTGAGCGATGTTTTGCACGTGATCGGCCAGGCCCAGATACTGCTCAACTCGAACATTCTTCTGGTTATGTCTGGCAAAGTTCAATCTATTGGCCTCGACTTGAAGGTAGCTGTCAACCACCCATTGCTGGGTCAATTTTCCAGAAGACATAATTGGACTGAACTTATCACGAATTGCTGTTGATGCGGCCTTAAATTGCATCATCGTGATCAATTTTCTTTTTTTTTCTTGGTTTTGCGCCGTTACAGGGGTTCAGTGGCCAGTTTGAATGCCATCCTGCCTCGCCCAATGGAAACAGTATGGCATAAGTCATTGGGTCCATGTTGGGGCTGAGAATATTTAAATTTATGAACGGCTGCTGCGAATTTTGTGGATTTTTGGGATATATGTGGATGTCTCGCTTAAATGGCGGCTCTCCATCAGCATTGACGAATACCATTGCAATTTCATTCGATGTTGGCTCGTTGTACCTTCTTGGATCCAACTGACGGTCACGGCGAAGCGCCATTGAAACAATTGGAATTGCTTGCCCAGTGTCTCGTGCCTTTGCTGCTTTATTCTTTTTCTACTTCGTGCATTAAATGATAAGATTGAGCTAGTCTGTTGTTCTGACGAAATAAACGATCTAGTAGAACAAGGAGTTCTCGGTGACACTATGTATTTCCTTGGTGTTGCTGGCGAACATCAATTGCTTGTGTGGAACCATCCAGAACGTACAGCTGAGCATACTGTGGATTTTGATCATTGATGGGCTGTATATGAGAAGTTCGGTGATAGGTTTGACCATGAATTTGAAAGCAATAAGGTCCACGGCCTGGAACATCCACGACTTTTGCCCCCATTGAAGCGAATGACATGGTATTGTTGTATGATCGGATTTTGACACGAAAATGCTTGTAGTGCGGATTTGACGGATCCGATAAAAGACTTTGTAGGAATGACGGGTACTGCAGAACAATTTTTTGCTCATTTTATACTTCGGGAATTGTGAATATTTCTTTTCGGCAACAGCATTTGAACATTTTATCAGATGGCAGTTCTGCTATGAAGTTTCTCGAGTCACAAAATTGACACATTACATTAAATTGACGCAGTCATGTGGCTCTACACTGTTTTCATCAAAGTTTGATGCACTTTCACGAACAGCTTGGCTTGCTCGTTCTTGAGATCGTCTGTAAGATGCTGAATTAGCCGCTGAACGGGCTTGAGTCTGTTCATTTGTTTAACACTGAATTTGAAGTCGATGGCGTGCAGCGTCTGCAGCTAAACGTGCTTGTGTTTGCTCAGGTGTCTCTTGTTGGATACGAAGTCTGTGCCATGTTGCGTCTGCTGCCAAAGGTGCTTGTGTCTGCTCAGGTGACTCATGTTGGATTCGTTCTCTCTGTAAAGCTGAAGCTGCTGCCAAACGGGCTTGTGTCTGCTCAGCCGACTCTTGTTTTATACGAAGTCTGTGCCGTGTTGCTTCTGCTGTTAAACGGGCTTGTGACGCAATACTTGATTGATTTTGAATGTGTCGACTTTGTGCTTCTGCATGTGTTTTTCTTCGTAAATTGGAAGATCAGGAGTCTCGTGATCTTTCTTTCTTCTCTTCGATGCTGAATTATCTTCTCGTATGCGGGCAAGGGATTCTTGTGACTGCTTTGCTAACCACCTTGCTTTACGTTCTTTTGCCAAACGGCGCTTCCTTGCAGCGGGATCTTCAACAGCCTCCATGACGGAGCAGTGACGTAGTAAACTTTGAGAGCGTTCCGGAATTACAGATAAACAGACGGATAATTTTGCGTAATAAACAATAACTTTAATGGCGTTTTTCCTTTCCACAACAACGAACTGATAAACAGACAGATAATTTCGCATTATAAACAACAACTTTAATGGCGTTTTTCCTTTCCAAAACAACGAACAGATAAACAGACAGATAATTTTGCGTTATAAACAACAACTTTAATGGCGTTTTTCCTTTCCACAGCAACGAACACACAAAACTCTCCCTCCTTCTACACATATATCCATGACGTCAACCGCACAATCACCTTGCACGCTTTCGCACTACTATTGCATGAAGCGTTTTCTTCTTTCTTCTTTGAGAGCGTTCCGGAATCACAGATAAACAGACAGATAATTTTGCGTAATTATTATTTTTATTNGAAAAAAAAAAAAAAAAAAAAAAAAAAAAAAGCGAGTCGATTAATGATTTATACGAAAGACGTGACATCACATCAAAAACGTGAAACTTAAAATAAAAGCTCCACTCAAATATTGGAATTCTCACAATTAATGTGATCGCGTTTTATATGGTTTCATGCGGGTTACCATTTTAGAGTTAGAGTGCAGCCTTTCACTAAATACATACTTAAGTTTTAAAAAAATGATTTGAAAAATACTCGTTTTTAAATAGAAAATACAGCTTTAAAAAAAATTTATTTGGTAGTTAGTAACTTTGTGATGTCATGTTGCAGAGAGGTCTAAGTTTTTGATACGACGAGTGACGAGGGAGGAGAGAAGGGAGGGGAAATCGGTAAAAATCGCGTTAAGTTATATAAAGATCATGTGTTCAGGTAATGTTTATAAATTCCATGAACCGACTTGATTGTCATGTAAAGTAGGTCACTTACTGTCAAATTATCATGTTATCTTGTTTCCTCGACGTCGAAAAATAAATATATAGCACGTCATTTCCTCATCGCTAATAAAATTATTAATATTCATACGTCAAATTGCTTTTTCTTTAAAATAATAGTAATGTTTGCATATGTTTGTTTAATCGATATGATTACTTTAATAACCAAAAAATCCACATATTTTTTGTTTCTTCGGTGTCAGAGGACTCCGAAATAATTACTGAATGATTCGTTTCATTTGTAACATTTTTGCTGCCCTATACTGGTGTTAAAAATGTTTAAAGATATGTATTTTAAAAGCAGCCGTCATTAAAGTATTATTCTAACAGCTCGTTAACTTTTTTATAGTTTCTATTTAATTAAAAACATAAAATTTTATAGAAATTACAAAATGAATTAAGCAAGTATTATAGAGCATGAAAAAAGCAAACTGAGTTGACGTTGCAACTAATCAAATGAAATTTATTTGAAAACTGAGACATGGCTTATCGTACTTGTGGAACGCGAAATTAACTTCCTTGTAAATTAACCAGGGTTCAAATTTAGTTGCAATGAAATTCACTTCCATAACGTTGGCTCCCTCTGAAAAAAGTGTCTCTTGCTGAAATAATTGGTTCTTGCTGATATAATTGGTTCTTGCTGATATAATTGGTTCTTGCTGATATAATTGGTTCTTGCTGATATAATTGGTTCTTGCTGAAATAATTTGCTCTTGCTAAATAATTATTGGTTCTTGATGATATAATTGGCTCTTGCTGAAATAATTAGCTTTCTCGCAGGCTGGCTATCTTTAGATACTGGCTCATGCATGTTCGTTTTTTTAAAAAATATTAATGATTCGTTATTGCTTAGTTAAAACCCGCGGCAGTTACGCCTTTGAGAAAAATCAATAAATAAATCATCAAAGCTACACATAAGATCAAGGGTAAGGCACGTATAAATAGTTATCAGGAATCATTGAACGTAACAGTGGCTTATGTGTAACTGCACAGATCGCCTACCTTTGTCTACCCAAGGGGGTGGGGACAATGTTCCCTCTAAGGTTTTAAGGTCTGTGTGCAAAGTAAAAAAAAAACAAAGAAAAAAAAAACAACTCGTGTGCTGAAAGACACAGGTATAATTAAACGTCTACTAAAGGTATGGGCCATCAGATTGATTTGGTAAGTAACGAGACAGGGGAAGAACATCGTTTGTCTTGATTAATTTCCGCCCAGTTGTCATTCTTTTTTTTACTTTTGTTTTTTCTGCCGTACCAAGAGAGAGACGGCGGTGAAGTTTATATACGGGATTTAAAAATGGCCTACTTCCCGTGATGCTGTAGAGTTGAAATTTCTGCACACAGACTCGTGTCACCTAACAATGCATTGTATCAGATGTCAGATCGATCGAAAATAACGTGATTAAATAAATGCATCTTTACTTTATCTCTATATAACTGTATAGTAGCCGTCTTTTGTTGACATTCATGTGTTTGCTGGAGTTCAGTCAAAACATCGGTACCCCTACCACTACCCGTTTCCGTTATTCAGCAATGGGAATTCAGTCACGTTCAGTCTGTAAATGTTTGTTGCACAGTGCATATTAATTTGAATATAATCAATGCTTGTAGTTCTGTCTCATGTATTAAGGATTAATTTTCAAAAACGAACGTTGTTTTTAGGTGTTGTTTTTATTACTTTTTATCTAAAGGCGTGAAAACATAGCGATCGTCGTTCCTCGGCACAAATAAATCTACATTTTGTACTGTGAATAATTCTTTCCTACAGCCTCTCTGCTATGTGTCTTCCTCTGCCACTTATGGGTTTCCTGGTATGGCATTGCAACTATTGTAGACTAGATGGCCAGAATAGTTTCGGAAGGGTAGTCCGCAAGTCCTTGTAAGAGTTCCCCGTTGAGGCATTTCCATTATGCAGCAACCATCTTTGCAGTCTCCACTATTATTGCATATAACATCTGGGACAAAATAAAAAAGATATCAACTATTATAACTTTTATTAAATCTTCCGTTATATAGAACGTTATATTTGTAAGTGAATACATCTTAAATTAACCAGAACTTTTTTTATTTTAGCACATGTTTTTTTTTATCGTACAGTAACGCAGGTGTCTCCAAACTACGGCCCGCTAGGTCCGTCTAATCCCTCCCCCGGATACCTTTTAAGCTAAAATAAAACAAATGTACAATTTTTACATTCAGTTTACCACAAAACGTCATAAATAACACTAGCAAAAGCAAACATTGCAGTGCCAGGAAGTCGGCTAAAGCTTCCCTCACTAAATGAAGAGTTTCCATTTTCTATGATCTCTTGACTAAAGTTAGTGCTTTCAAGACGCGCATTAGTCAAACAACGCTATATGTGGACAAATAAAAAATAAAAAGGTGGGTGAACTGTACAAAAAAATAATAATTAATGTTGCTACTGCATACAATTGTTACTGGAATTTAAGAGGTTTCATATTTTTTACTGAAAAATATGTCTTATAAGTTATTACTATGGTATACATACACCTATATATTCATATATGTTATATATTTTTTTTTTCCATGTCTCTTCTTTTCTATTATAATTTACACTCTTTTATTGCATGGATAGTGATTGATATATTTGGCCAGCCAAGTGTTATAAAATTTAACATTGTGGCCAAAGCTTTAGGAGATAAGAGCTCAGTGTGACTAATCATTACACACGTCGGGAATAGGATGTAAGCATATGTACATATGAGTAAGGAACGTAATAAACTTAGGCAAATTGTTGGTGTTATACAGTCGATACGAAATGTACTGCATGTACATGGAATAACAGTGTTGTGAGGGATTAAAATGGGGGAGGGAAGGTGTCTTTTCTTCAATATAATAATATAAAATATATAATTAGAAACCAAATGTTTTGGTTCTTTCTTATTTAGACCTGTAATGTGTAGTCGATCCCCAAACTCCTGTTTAACAATTAATGCGGCCCTGTGGCTTGAAAAGTTTCAAGACCCTGCAGTAAAGTAAGATCAACTTTAAACAATTGCCACTCCCGTTATATAACGCGCAGCCCCCCCTTCCAACGATTCCAGGACATATTTTTATACATGTTCTTTGCTGGAAAACTTCTATTTTGTTTTACCACGTTTTTATTAATTTGCTTTCGTTACATTTTTTGTCTGTTTGTCTTTTTTGTAAGTCCAGAAAAGTTCAAATTTTCAAACGTAATACTAAACCACTTCTGATGGTCCTAGAGATCACAAAATTGTACCACAGATAGATCTTGAATAATAATGCAATAAAACAAATTTCAGATCAATCGATTGTACCGTAATTATCCGGGATCCTTCCGTCTCAGGAGACGATGGCGCATCAACATTGGGTTGGGTTGCATTTTCTCGAGTGGCTGTGCAGTCCTATCCTTGAGAGACAGTCTTTGCCACCGTTTTTACAAACGAGTTCTGTGCTCACCATTAGGCACTTTGTCTTGCCATTTAATACCAAGGATGCGGCGCAGGCATCTCAAATGGTAGCTGTTAAGCCTATGCTCTTGTGATGTATACGTGGTCCATGTCTCGCTCCCATATAGTAGTGTACTGATGCCACAGGCTCGATAGAAGCACAGTTTGGTTTTCTCCGTTAGCTTAATGTTTTGCCAGACCCGCATATTTAGTTTAGCCATTGTTGCGGCTGCCTTGACAATTCTGCTGTTTATTTCTTCTTCAATGGACAGTGTATTGGAGACCTTGGATCCCAAGTAGGCTAAGCTCTCCACAACCTCCAAGTTTTTATTATCGATATTTATTGTAGGAGGAGGTCTAGTGTCTTGGGCCATGATGTTTGTCTTTTCCAAGCTGATTTGCAGACCAAATTCTTTGCAGGCATTGGAGAAGCTTCACACGAGTTTTTTACAAACCAGATTTGGTATTTGCTGTTAGTGCCACATCATCAGCGAATAGTAGCTCTCGAATAAGGACATCCGTCGTTTTGGTCTTGGCGCCAAGGCGGGCGGTGTTGAAAAGTCTTCCATCAGCTCTGGTATGTAACCAGATTCCCTCACTGCTATCCTTGAATGCGTATCGAAGAAGTACAGAGAAGAATACTGCGAAGAGTGTTGGTGCGAGTACACAACCTTGTTTAACTCCGCTGCTGACAGGGAAGGCCTCTGACTTAGCTCCATCGAACTGCACTGTGCCAAGCATATTTTCATGGAACTGTCTGATAATGGCAAGTGGGTGAGGGGGACAGCCAATTTTTGACAGTATTTGGAATAGCCCGTTGCGACTGTCTAAGTCGAAGGCTTTTGTAAGGTCCACAAATGCAATGTATAGTGGAATATGGTGCTCTCTGCATTTTTCCTGGAGCTGTCGTATGGAGAATACCATGTCTATAGTAGACCGACCGGACCGGAAACCGCACTGAGATTCTAGATAGACGTGGGATGCTAGGTTCTGTAAACGTGCTAGTATAACGCGGGCAAAGGTCTTTCCTACAATACTAAGGAGTGAAATGCCGCGATAATTATTGCAATCACTCCTATCACCTTTGTTTTTATATAGTGTCACTATATTTGCACTCTTTTGGTCTTGGGTTTTGTAGCCCTGGTCCCAGCAGAGGGACCGAATCTCGTGCAATGGTTGGAGTAAAGCTGTCTTGCCACTCTTTAGAACTTCTGGTGATATTCCATTCTTCCCAGGCGCTTTTCCACAAGCTAGGCTGTCAATTGCTTTGCTCTGCTCTTCCTGTGTGGGCACGACATTAAGTTCTTCCATAAGTGGCATATCTGGGATGTCATCTAGAGCGGTGCTGGAGACTGTGGTAACTGTTGAATACAATTCTAGATAATGCTAAACCAAAGGTTTTAGCTGTGATGCCTGGTCTTGAATAATTTCTCCACTTTTGGACTTAAGTGGAGCAACTTTTGACGTCAAGGGGCCCGTTGCCTTTTTTGATGTTTTCGTACATGACTTTTGCATTGCCCATGTCTGCAGCTGATTGTATACTGAAACAGAGCTTAAGCCAGTAGGTATTGACACATTTACGTGCAACCTTTTGGGCAAGTGACTTAGCTGTCTTTAAGGCATGCAAATTGTCAGGTGTAGGCTTTTCCTTGTAAGCCATAAGAGCTTTTCTTTTTGATCATTGACAGGTTTCATCTCGTCCCAATGTTCATCAAACCAGTCCGTGTTTTTGTTAGATTTTTAGCCAAAGGCTTGTATTGCGGATGTATAGTTTGTATCTCTCAGATGTGTCCATTTGTACTCCATGGTGACGCATGGGGACATCTTTGAGATACTTTCAAAATGAGGGGTAGGACTGCAATCAGGCTTATACAAAATTCAATGGAAAAGGCGTAAACGAGGTAAGGGTTAGCCTGACCGGACGTAGCCTTTTTGTTACGTCTAGTCAGGCTAACCCTTACCCCGTTTACGTCTTTTCCATTGAATTTTGAGATACTTTCCTTCACACTGTCTTTGAACAGCTGCGCTAGCGCAGGGTCTTTCATGCAGGAGGTATTGATGCGTGGACTTCCCTTTTTCTTTGTGTGTTACAAGTTTTTCCTCATTATTCGTACTTTGCTGGCGACAAGGGAATTATCCGTGTCACAGTCGCACTGTGATAGCTGCGAGTGAGTAGGACGCTAGCTAGTTGTGCACGCCTGGTGATAATGAGGTCCAGCTGGTGCCATTGGTGGGATCGAGGGTGTCTCCAAGATACTTGATGTATATCCTTGTACTTTAAGAAAGTGTTGGTCACACACCAGCCGCGTGAGCAGCACAATTCCAGAAGCCTTTGTCCATTTTCATTTAACTTTCCTCTTCCAAAGAGTCAAAGGCAGGTGGGCCAGGCTTCGTGGTCGCTCCCCACTCTAGCATTGAAATCTCCTAGGAGATAGATTGCCTCGTCTTTGTGGATGCTGGCTATTGCCTGGTCTAACTCTCCATAGAACTGGTCCTTCTCTTCCGGAGTTGAATAAAGTGTTGGGGCATACACACAAAGAATGTTTGCTGGCCCCGAAGTTGTTCTGAGTCTTAGAGTGAGGATCCTCTCCGTGCCTGATGACGGGGGTTCAATGGATGGTAGTAGAGTGTTTTTAAAAGTGAAACCCACACCATTCTGTCTGGGTTCGTCTTTTGGTCTGCCGTGCCAGAAGAAAGTGTAATTGGCCTCTTTGAGCGAACCGTTGTCTGGGAGCCTGGTCTCCTGAAGGCATGCTATGTCAATCTTTAGCCTTTTAAATTCTCTATCGATTTTTCCTGTCTTCCGTGTGTCGTTTATCGACTGCAGATCATCAGTGATGCCGGGAAACATAGTCCTCACGTTCCAGCTAGCGATTCGAAGTGTTGGGGTCTTCTTTTTCTTTTTTGTATTCCTTGGTGCAGGGCTTAGTGGCCCACTTGTTGAGTGGTACTCTAATCTCCACGCACCCAGTGGAGAAGTCAGGCCATGACGGGATAGCACCTATTTGACTGGGGGCTGCCTAGTTTGAGGCGGGCGGTAACTGTCCAGTCAGACATTGGTAGTCTCTCCCACCGTCGGAAGCAGCCCCTTGCACCTAGCTCTACGTCAATTCAGCTTTGGCTTATAACCGGTAACAGCTGCTTACCGTGTTTTGTTGACACCTTGCGCGATGCTGGAGTGTCCTCTCCAGAGGTGATGCAAGCCTGGGCGGGTATTATGGAGAATGAGCTGCTGCCCATACAGCATATCCCCCCTCTCCACGTCAATGGTGTAACCAAAGGAACGACTTGCGTCGATGCAGCTTGGCTGCCATTGGCATCGGAGGAGCTGCCATTATGTACATAAGTCTTATGTATAGACCGCCTGTAGGTGCTCCAATTCCTGATTTTTTTACGGTTTACTCCCTTAGCCTTTACCGCAAGGCAGGTATATCCGCAAGGCAGCGGAGGATTTGTATTCGGAGTTTCCTTCTTCTAGATGAACTGCCAGCCAAGGTTTTAACGAGCATCATCTACCCGTAGGGGTGCCAGAACCAGGATTTGAACCCGTGAGCGATTTATTATTTTTATTTTCATTTTTTGAACTTTTAGTGTTGCAGCTCACTAACACTTTGACCACCGCGCCCCTAATTACCGTAATTAAAGCATTTTTTAGTTTATGTCTATATAGCATATGGATCCGTCTGCGATTGTTGACGTTCTTCGCGTGCCACATGAGTTCGCCTAGTGACAAATCACTGTAGTATTAGAACGTTGTGCTGGCGCCTATGAGGTGTTTGGTATAAAAATAAATAGAGGTAAGGGAAAAAAAATAACCACGTTTTTGTAAGTGGACTAAAAAGAAGACAATAAATTAAAACTTATAAGTTCTTTGATTCAGTATGACTAAAAAAAGTGGGGCGAGTGCTTCAAAACCCCATTCTTATTTAGACATACAACACAAAAGTAGGTGTTTGTTATAAAACATTAAAGATTTATTATTTAGAATGCAAAAGAGAGATCTTAATTTAGTGAGAGAATGCATGAACTGTGTATGTAAAACCTCATAAATGCCCGCCCCACGTTTTTAATCATAATAAACGAAAATACTTGAACTTATAAGTATAATTTATTTTCTTCTTTTTACTCCACTTATAAAAACGTGGGTTTTAAACATCTATTTTTACTTCTATTTATTTAAACTTAAAATCGTTCAATAATAACAGAGCCATGTTTCCCTTTCTATCCACGTCTTGTCAGCGCTTCTTAATGCCACACGAATCAACCGCACCATCTACGATTGAAAACATCTTCCATTTACTGTAACAAGCGTGCTGTTAAGAACATCACTCGGCTTGCCACAATGCTCACACAGCAACTACATTATACGCCCATAGCAGAAGTGAACTGATAGAAAATATACTTTATTGCCGCAAATTTCACACATTCTACATGAAACCGAAACATGTAGGGAAAAAGTCTTTCTCAAAATGCCACGTTTTTTCTTTGTTAAAATGCTATCCTTGTTCTAGTCAAAACATGACCACCACGTACCAAAACAGCAAACAGTTATGAAGTGAATTTGGTCATCCGGGACATTGACGACAATCAACCCCCCCTGGTGGATATTGTAAAGTGCCTGCAACCAGCCCCAACTGCCTCGGGGTTGATCGAGAACTGCTTTTACTTAACAAAAAAAAAACATGAGCCGCAGACTTTCTAAGGATTGTAATTATTTTATAACAAATTTTGTCAGATAATGTTTATGCCATCTCAGCTTTTACATGTAGTTTGCGGCACAAACTAGAAAATACACAATGAAAAGGACAAACGTGTGCAATTCTCAAAGTTTTGCTCATGACATTGTAGCAATCGTCTCGTAAATCAAATGGTAAATTTACCTCTCTCCCCTTTTTCTAAGATCTCATGTCATCTGCCATGTCTATTACTTTTGTATTTATTCCATCAAGGCTTGTATCCTTTTCTTACACTTTCCTTTTGGAAATTGTCGGTGGGCATTTGTGTAGAGAGAAAGGTCCTGGCAGAACTCTCTGTACCAGTCTCTGGTAAAGACGCGGACACATACTTCGTTACTTTTGCAGCCATTGGGTTTTCGGCAATCGGAAATCTGGAGAGAGAAAAAAACACATACCATTAAACAGGTACGGAACTGGGCATGAAATCTGGTAGGTTTTACCTAACGTCAAGTCTAACCTTTAACGTCCAATGAGGTGAATGTGTATCTTCGGATAACAAGTATCTGTAATTAGTATCACCTCAGGCGATTTATGTTTCTCGACGTAACCCATATAATGGTGAGAGACTTAACAGGTGGCCTTAACATAACCACTCATATTAAACAGCATAAAATATCCATAATTCTTAACTTTGAAAGTTTTTTTCCTGAAGTCCCAAAATTATAAAACTGTGTTTTTTTTTTAATTTTCATCCTCTTGTTTAAGCAATGTTTGACAAATAATAAAAGACTTGTCAGTAGAAATTTGGAACAACCAATCGAAATAATTTCACATTTATTTCGAAATTAAAATATTTTACTTTCGTATCCAGTGGGCAAAAGGCGGAAAAAATTAGGGTATTTAATATGTCTTCAGAATTATGGTGAGGAGAATTTTAAAAAGCTTTAGCTACACACATATAAAAAATACAGATGCAACTATTCCGCACTGTATATATGGCATCCTTGCACATCAGACGGTTGATTTATCTTTCTGGATTGCAGCTTTGAGTGACAGTCTCTTTTGTTGTCCCGCCAACGAAAGCAGAAGGTAAGTGTTACCTGACCTTCCTCTTCACTCTTTTACCAACTGGAACCGCCCTTTTTTATTCCCCATATTGATCATTCCTTCGCGGTGTCCTGCTATGTGGATTGATTCTCTGCCAGGTCCTCCCAGTTTCGGATGTTGATATTGTCTGTGTATTAGAACGTCCATCAAACTCTTCCTTGTTGCCAGCTCGATGTACATCACACCCTTGGTATGCAAACAAGCTGCATTCAATTTGCACACCCACACCATAGGCGGTCACATAGAATTAATATTGCTATGACGCTTCACCTGTTTAAGACAGAACATCCATGTGGGGGATTTTCTCTTGCTATATGATACCTTGGATGTGATATCTTAGGTGGAAGCCTTTGAGCCTTTTCATGTGCCTGGTGTAAGTGGCCCACAACTCGCATCAATAGAGGAGTGTGCTCTGTAGCAGGACTGGTATACGCGCAGTTTAGTCCTTGCTGTGAGTTATGCATTGGACCAGACTCTTTTATTAAGTAACGTTTTGACAGCTGCGTCCTTCCCTATAATACCACTTATCGAGATGGTGCTCAAGATGGTGCTCGAGATGGTGCTCGAGATGGTGCTCGAGATGGTGCTCGAGATATTCCATCTCATATATGTAAGTGTGGCAACAACATCCAGGTCACGGTCGTGTAAACAAAGTTGTTTTTCTTTATGCCTTTGTTCATGCCAAACTTTTTGTAGGCAGCGGAGAAACTGGATACCAGGTTCTGCAGGCGGTCAACTTTGTGCAATAAGAGCACGATACGCTTAGCCATTTCGCGCCATACTCTTAGCCAGGACGCACCACACCCTTAGCCAGGACGCACCACACCCTTAGCCAGGACGCACCACACCCTTAGCCAGGACGCACCATAAGCTTAGCCAGGGCGTACAAGAAGTTAAATCCACCGGGAAGACTTTGTATACATTCTCTGATGGGGAAAATAATATCCGCCAGATGAAGGTAAATTTTCACTTCTCTGTAAGATAAAATATCCTCCAAAATAATTCTGCCTCCATCCCGCTGACAACAAAATGCAAAATTATCTAATAAACTCGCAATTTACCCGCGATTTGCAGTGGTAAATTATGATTTCAGTTAGCGTTGAGAACCCGCGTAATTCAAAAACGTATTTATTTCAAAATGAATCATGATGGATTTACTAAATATATCACCTTAAACCGTCTTGTCTGTCTGGCAAAGCCCAACTGAAAGGGCGCTAGCCCCGAGAGACGCACTTTTAAGGGTGGCTTATTCATAGCGCTAATTTACAAATAGCGACTATATATATATATTGAAACGATCAATTGAACGGTATTATGTAAAAAAATTCACTTTTACAATAATAAGTATCCACTATTCTTTTATCTATACTAAAAAAAAGTGTAAAACTATACTGAGAAGGGAGATTTCTCGACAGTTATAGCAGTCCCTCTTGTATCCATTATTGTCGTAGCTGTCCCTGAGTAAGGAGGTCACAAGTATCTTATGGTGTCTGTTACAATCACTCCTTCTTTACAGAAGATTACTGCGTCCTACGCTTATCTGTGGATTGTGTCTAGCCCTGCATTTTTAAAAGAGTTTTTAAATTTTATAGAGTGATGGTTTTCTTGGTTTCTTCGGGCAACCCATGTCAAGTCCAAAGTCCAGACTTTTGAGAACTTATGGAATTTCATCATTACCAGGGGCCTTAACACAGACTAGAAAGCAATGTCTCTGTGGAGGCAGTTGGACAGGGCTCTTTGTTGAGTATAATTCCCAGTTGTCCAGAACCCGAGTCAACCCGTTGTTTGAGTTCTATATCTAAATCGTGATTAAGTTTTATTGATTTTTACATTGTGTACGCTGTCTTGGAAGACAAGGAACGTCTTGCTTGTTTTATAGCTTTGGCTTAAAGCCGTAAACTGATTCACTCTGGACTGTAATTACAACTTTTGTCAACGTTTGATTGTTCGCACTGCTGTTAAAAAAACTGAACTAATCAATGGCCTGTGCTGGACAATAACATAAAACGGAACTCACCATTAGCTTGAGCTGGACACATAACAGAACTCACCACGAACCTCTGCTGGACGATAACACAAAACAGAACTCACCACGGACCTTTGCTGGACAATAACACATAACAGAACTCACCACGGACCTTTGCTGGACAATAACACATAACAGAACTCACCACGGACCTTTGCTGGACGGTAACACATAACAGAACTCACCACGGACCTTTGCTGGACGATAACACAAAACAGAACCATCATCAACTTCAACACGTCTGAAGTCATCAGTTCAGCTCTGACCTTAAAAAAGATATTAAAGAAGATTACTCCAAAAACTCACGGTTGTTGTCTTTTATTGGTAACGAGTAACAAAGCCTGTCCAATGAAGTTCTGCTGTTTTCGGCGGCATGTTGTCTAAGAGTAACAGTAGGGATTAGCAGGAGTGACACACTTGAAGATGGCACCACATTACTGAATGATGACAAAAATACTGCACCAAAAATAACTCGTTTTGTACGTCAGCGTCAATTTGTTCAAAATGAAATTTAATTTTTCTTCGTTATAGGATTATTTAGGAGTTTGAGGAACTCACAAACAGCTTACTTTTATATACCGGATAATTTCGACACCTACAAGACAATGGCTCGTTATAAAATATGTGTCAAGTACAATTTG
Organism: Radix auricularia; assembly: GCA_002072015.1. Taxonomy (NCBI): domain Eukaryota; kingdom Metazoa; phylum Mollusca; class Gastropoda; family Lymnaeidae; genus Radix; species Radix auricularia. The sequence continues at coordinate 122,609 of MUZC01000165.1, read as the reverse complement.
CAACGATTTCAGAAGAAATTAAATTAAAAGAAAGTGAGTTGTTTTTTAGGTTGGTGGGGAGTGTGCAGGTGGATGGGTGGATTTATGTATGGATGAATAGATGGATGTACAGATTGATTGATAGACAAACAGACGTACAGACAGACAGATTGACGGACGTATGGATTAATAAATAAGTAAACTTACTTTGATCACTGCAACTCTGCAACAAACAAAATGCTGAGATCCACCTATTAGACAGTGAATTTGAAGTAACCGGCAATATTGGTTAAGTCAGTGTAGATTTTACATATTATATAATTAAAGGCAAAGCAAATTATAGACTGCCACGTGGCACAACGGTGGATCTAGTAATTATATGCTATTCAAACTGTCTTGCTAAATAATTAGAGTTACCAATAATTTTATGTAAAGACAATTAAAATAGACAAAAGCTTTGACTGCGCACAGATGTTGTAAGACAAACTAATCAATATTAAATACGTGCTTTCTAGAGGCTATTGAAAACTGGGAGCAGTTGGGGAGAGGGATAGAGAGTAAGCGGGTGAGGGTGAAGAGGTGAGATAAGAGGGTGGTTCGTTATGTTGAATGGGAAGGATGTGAAGAAGAACGTTTCTTTAGGAGGAGCAGTGGGTTTGGGAAATTGCTGGTGGTGGCAAGATGGAAGATGGGATGAGTGATGGTTGTTGAGGGAGGAGGAGAGGGTTTGTGTACATAGTCGGTGCGTATGGAGAAGGGAGTTCCAGAGATGGGTGAAGGGGGAGATGGGTAGAAGGTTGCGTTTGAGATTCAGAAATAGATTAAGGTTATAGACGAGGATGAGGTGGACGGAGAGATATTGAACTCATTGCGGAACGACAAGTCTAGACAATAAGATAAGTGTTTTGGAAATAATTGTTTTGCAAATTAAACAATGATCAACGCTCAAAAACAAAAAAAAAACACTTGTCTGCAGCCTAAAAACGATGATAAATCAGAAAGCCGCTTCTATATTATTTATCAAAGATTAAAAAAATAAACGTGTTTGTTTAATGTCATACATTTTTTAACATGCACTTGTAAGATTTATGTATTAAATTTTGTCATGATCAGTCAATTTACAGAGTTACCAACGTTTTTTTTTTTTTAAAATGTGCCTGTTACTCATATAAGGAAAAACATGCCTGTCAGCATCACACTCTATTCAAAGTTTCAGCCTTTCACCTACTTGAAAAGTTGATGAAGTAGTGATAATGCCTTTTATTATTATTACTAGCAATTTGCCCGCGCTTTGCTGCGACAAGATGGAGTATTAGTACTAAGTGAGTGAATGCATAAAAAACCTATATTGTTTCCCTCAGCGCCAAACAAGGAACATCTTAAATTTTATTTCACCTGCTGCCATCGTGGAAGTGTATTTAAAAAATCCCAAACGTTTTATGCGTTACCTATTTGGGAAATAGGAAAAATAGTGCTTTTCAATTTGTTTACAGCACATATTTTTTTTTTATAAAACTCGTTTTTTAGGTCTCGGCCCCAATGAGTATGAATTTTAAAATTATATTACGCTAATTTTTGTCGCGAAAGGGTACCCAACAACTTCCTTAAGTTTTATGCTTCTAGCTACATAGGGAATGGGAGAATTAGGAGTTTAATTTTTTTATATAGTTAATATTAGGGAAAAACTACATTTTGGCCTCCCAGCCCACAGTAAAGAATGTTTTTAAATAATTGTTCACCTGCTACCATAGTTCTACAGTAGTAATCGGGATAAAATAACACATCAAAAACATTTTTTATTAATAACAAAACCATTCTTAAATATAGCTTTGGATTAGTTTATTCATTTTACAAAATACTTTAACTCAAACAATATCATAGTACATGCTACGCTGTATCGCGGCTGTAAATATTTACTAAGGATCTTTTGGTTTTTGCAATACCGGTATCGGTATCGATATATTAATTTGTTGAGATATTTGTATAGATAAATGACTTTTTTCAGAATTTTTAGTCATCATCTCTCTTATGATATATCGGTGACGTCAATATCGGGACTTATACATACTGCCGTTCTCGATATTTCCGTTTTCCTGATATAGGTGCCGGTATCTCGAAAGTACCCTAATTTCAAGTTCTTTTTTAACAAGGTCAATTTTTTAAGTAGCTCAATATAGGAAAACGTGACGTTTTAGGCGTCCACCCCTAGTGAGTATAAAAACTCAAAAATATATGTTTTACAATTTACCATGCAGAGAGCGTACTGAACAACCAGACAAAATACAGGACTGTGCTTGGGACACGTCTTTTCGTACTTTATTTTAAAAATTAATGAAACAACACTTCTTTCTTAGTGATTAAAGTAGCGGATGTACTACGTATTGTCATTTGTGTAGTTGGTGTGATTTAGGTGTCTATTTGGTTAGTGTATGTAGTGTTGTCTCCATGTGAAGCGCCGTGAGCCCGACTCCTGGCTGGGATACAGCGCTATATAAATTTTTATTTTATTATTATTATTACTAGGGTATCACCCGTCACAAATGACGGAAGTTTAAAATAAATATATTTCAGCTTCAATATCTTTATTTTGAACAAATGTTCATCAGGACAAAATGAATATACATAATATACAACTTAATGTGTGTATGTATGTTTGTCCTTTATAGCTCACTAAACCATTCATCCGATTACGATTAAAATGTAGTAAACTTCCGGGATAGTTGTGAGAACGATACCTTTTGAAAATTGACACTAATGTGGGACCGGAAACCTATAATGTTTTTTTTTTCTTAAATGATTTATATTCGAATTAGTTTAAGTTTTAGGTTCTTGGAAAATGAACGGATCTTGACCAAACTTAGTATATTAAAATACCACACTGCTTTCAACCCTAATGTCCATTCCTTTCGTCCGGGGGGGGGGGGGGGGG
>MUZC01000165.1:107716-119696 GCA_002072015.1 Radix auricularia | reverse complement strand
GGGCCGAAGATCTTTATTTTCGTATGCGTTTAAAACTTTTATTTCCATTCTAATTTTAAATAACCTTGAAAGATATTGAAAGAAATATATATCATGATTTCGATTAAAATAAACAGGTATTTTAAAGTTAATCGCTTGCGCTAATGAGTCTGGGAACGCTTAATATTGTTTTTGCCTATATGAGGTGCATGCAAATTGGATCTTAACCAAACCAGGTGTATAATGACCTCGATAGCCCTTTTTAAAATTCTATGTGAAATTGAATCTTTAATCTTTATCTCCTCGGGTCGGGGGTTCTGATTCTCTTTTTGCAAACGTTTATTTTATTTCCCATTCAATGACATGGTGTCAGCAAATATAGCTAATATATTAAGTATGAACATAATTGAAATGAACAAATGTTTCAAAATGTACATCTTGCACCTACTGGGCAAGTACCCTTAATATCATGTTCTGCTTATGAATATATCCCTCTATTACATTCTTTTAGGTTTTCATGGGAAAAAAATATTTGACTGGATATTATATGTGTATTGGACATATATAAACATTATATGGAAGAAAAATATAGTATTTTTATCAAATTTTGATTTTGATGGTATGTTAACATATGGTCACAATGCGTCTATATGGTAAAAAAATTTAATAAAAACAATAAAATAGAACATGACAACAATAATAATTTTAATAGATGATGATTTAATCCTGAACACAAACAAGTGTAAATATTAACTTTATTAGAAATACATCCTTATATGTTAAATATAATGCTGAAAATGATAATTAGGATGATAAAAATAGTTATATTAGAAAAAAAAATTAAAAAATAAATAAAATGGAGAATCTCTTATTTTTTTAAAATAACAAATCCTACATAAAGGCCAATAAACATTTATACATGTACATAAAAAAGCATGTTTAAGCCTGGTGAAACTGTTTGACTTTTGCTTCATGCAATGGTGAATATTATATTTGACTTTTTTATACACCTTATTTCTAAAGAAATCCTTTGTAACTTGTTCCAGTGTAATTTTTTTTGTGCAAATTGGATCAGGAAAACGCGAAACAGTCAGGTCTAACTGGTATGGGTGGAACAGCTGTAGTATGACCTCTCATTTCTTTGGCTCTATACTAAAACCAATTAGGGATGACCACATTTTCTAAACCTTACTTTACCTTTTTCATGGGACATATAGCAATTTGGGTCTTGAAATCAAGTACAGCAAGGATATTTTTGTCACATTTGGATTACTACAGGCATCCCCATAGATCAACCATGCCTGAACTAGTGTCATATTCATATCCACTTGAATAAAAATCATTGCGAGTTGTTTATTCCTTACTTGTAACAAAGCTAAGGAAATGGCGCACAATGTTTTCCAGAAGCTCTTATAACCGATTCTAATTTACATGACAGAATGNTTGAACAATGATGTTCATTATAAATAAACTTCAGTAAACTGCTCCAGTGCATTGCAGCCTGGTTCAATAGCAGATATATATAATATAAATATATGTTTGATTGTGTTACTAAACTATCCATTATTTGTTCAGCAATAATTTTCCTGTTTGGTTTTAAGGCTCTTTTGCAACAGCGACATATCCAGAGAAAACAGGCTCTTGAGGAAAGATGTTTGTTGCATCTCTTTGGTGCAAAAGTAAATTTTTTTTGGATACTTTTAGCTGTGGTTGGACTGAAGTACCTCAAGAATTACCAGCTGTTTCAATCATTTTACTCTCAAAGACTGGTTTTGTAGGGTCTGAAAAGAACAAATTGAAATATTATTTGTTAGTGTTTATTTTAAAATTTAATTGAATGATATTTAATTGTTCTTTCAAAAGGTATAAGTTAGTAAAAGAGAAAATATATATTACAATGTATTTTTAAAAGTAGGTAAATTGAACGTAATAACTTAACTGTAAACGTTTCATCTACGTTATCGTCATCTTTCTACAATAGCTCATTACGATCGTCCCGGACATCATAGGTACATCTTTATTCTTCCATAAACCATGATGGATCCATGACATTGATATTTGAATTCTACAGAAGAAAAAAATCAACATTATCAAATGTAACCCAAAAAAATATATATATACATAAAAATGTATTGTATATTATTGATAATCATCAAATACTTCTAATAATGCTATTTATAATTTTTAATTTATTTACAGATCATAAACGTGATAATTTTATAAAAGTATAAAAGGATAACATTATAAATATTAGATATTTAATTTTTTTAATGATTAAAACAATTGTATCGCTTATAAAGATTTATTCTTTAGTAAGTTGTCATATTCCAACAAGAAAAACTACAGGAAAAAAATTAACCACATAGACGCACTGTTACCATATGGTAACATACCATTTTTTTCATATATTATCAAACGATGATGACAAATATCAAACTTAAGCTTACATTATTACTGTATAAACATTAGTTTTATCATTTATATTTTTTTAGAACAGAAATTTTCATTATTTGATAAAAAAATAAACACTTGTACTTACTCGATTCAGTAGACAGTAATTTAGCCCACTGTGATCTTCTAAAAGTCGTTCTTACAAAAATACAAAACGGTCAAAGAGAAGAGTTCTCCGGGATAAAAGTTCAAAACATGTTAAAATAAAAGGGGAATCACTTTAAAAAATTTTAAACTAATAAATTAGTAATGAAATAATAATTATTTCGCTTTGTAACCAAACGGTCACATTGTGTAATTTAGGGATATAAATCTATATTGATAGAAATCAATGTATGCATGAATGTTGGTCCATTAAAACTGAATAAAAAAACATATACGTTTTTATTCTCCATTCGATGATCTCCAGAAAAAAAAGACAAATATATCCTATATTGTGCAGATTAAAAATGAAAAGAGTTTCAAACATTACATTTTTTATTATAAGCCATATAAAAATAATTGTATGCGTTACCTACTGTGCATATGAAGGGATCTTAACGAAAATTTGTATACACAAACCTAATAGCCCACATTAAAAGGCTATAGGGCACTGAAAGCAAACAAAAAGTAACTATTTATTAATGCCAAATAAACAGTCTTTTGTTATTCATAACAAGGAACTGTTTATCTGGCATGAAGTAAAACTTATCACAGGATAAAAATAAAAGAAAATATTTAAGTATAAACAGTTAATCGAATATACAATTCAATGTACACGTTTTCAGAATCTAAATTAACGCTTTCATTATTTCATCTCAGCATCCTTTCCCGTTATGTAGGCTCTTAAAATTAGGGTTGCGGAGATTAACGTTAAATTTCACTATTAATCGGTAAAATTGTTTCGTAAAATGTAAAATAAGTAGTTTTTATAAGGAAAATAATATTAAAAAATAATAATTGTTTTTATTTAATAATAATGAAATTTAATTTTATTGATATTAAATTGAACTACTTATATTTAAATATATCTCTTAAAAATACTGCTATATTTTTTAAAAATTAAAAACATAAAATATAAGCTATTGGCATTTTATTCCAATTTTCAGTTTAATGACGTCATAAGTCTAATTTATTTTATTAATTTTTGTTTTATTCATTTATTTCCAGTAACAATTTTAATCTTTTTTGGTGCGCTGGTTTCTAAAATTAGTAGCGTCATCGGGAAATAAATTGAAAATTAAATATATTTATTGAGTGATTTTGGTGCTCAGCTATTTAAAAATAGTAGTGTCACGGACAGACGTTACCAAACATATTTTGAGAATTATATATAATTATATTGATGATATTGATAATTAAAATCAGGGGCGTCTAAACTTTTTGCATGGCGGGTAATAATCCTGGAAGTAAAGATATTCTGGGGCCGGACTAAACTGGTAAACAAAAATGACATAGTTTAAGAAGTTTTAATAGAAAAAAATTTAATGTGAAGGATGAAACTGAGATCTAGAATGCAGTAAATAGGTGAGGTCAGGTCTCTGGTTATGAAAAGTATCGAATCAGGCTTGTGAGAGTCACTTATTTTCGTCCTTACGCGGTACTTGTTAAATTCACAACTGAAAATGTGTGTCTGCTGAAGCATGTCGCGCCAAACAAACGAAGCAATTTCTTAGAAAATGTTCAAGCCTCTTGGACTCTACCTTTATCCAACTGACGGTTAAAGTCAATGAGAGAAAGATGTCTGCTGAGACTTTCAGCATCATTCTAAAGCTCAATGAGTTTCAGCTGCAGCCAGTGGCGTAGCTAGCACATTTGCCGCCCGGGGCGGTCACCAATTTGCCGCCCTTTTTAATGGCCAACCATAAAGGACATCAATAGCTCGGGGGGGGGGGATTCCCACACTTGTGACGAGGGGGATTGTTTAATAAATCTGACGTCACATAAAAACCACGTTACTTTAAATAAAAGTTCACCTAAAATATTTGATTAATGACGCTTTATTTAATGACATTTTTAAATATTTCTTCACGTGAGTTAGATATTATAGTGCAGGCTTACACTAAAAACATACTCAATTGATAAAAAATTGATTTGAAACATGCCCATTTTAAAATAGAAAATACGTTTTTATGGGAGCGGGATGGCCAAAGTTTTGGGACATAATAATGAAAAACGGGTCTAAGTTTTTATGACGACGTGTGACGAGGGGGAGGGGGTCAAAATATGCCAAAATAGCGAGAAGTCATTTATTGACGGTCCTTAGTTCGATCATATAATGATTTTCTATAAATTAATAAACATAAACAAAGAATTGTAATTGAAACGCAGAAAAGGCGGGAAACATTTTCCCATATCATGCCATACTTATGTAAGCAATAGTAAAAGAGGCTGCATGACATGATTTACCAATAAATACACACTTATAATATACAAGATAATTTTATTAAAGGTCACAACAAAGTCACAAGAAAGCCAGTGGCGGATTTAGCTTTGTTTTCCTGGGGGGGGGGGGCAAGAAGAATTTTAGGCGGCGCCGAAAATTGTACTAAAAACAGATTTTTGGGTGAATACTAGGGCTGTTAACGATTAATTTAAATTTAATTGTTAACTTTTGAAAAATTAACGATTAATTAATCGTTAATTTCGATTAAAGCCAAAATCTTTAATTTATGATGTCACAAGTAACACCCATTTAACGTTCTGATAAAAATCTAAATAACACTGGAATGTCTTCTTTAAATATTAACTTTTCACAAACTACGCAAAAGTGTGTTGACATTAATTGGTTCAAGTGATGAGCGGGTCTAATTGACAATATAACCAGCAGAACTGAACAATCATTGACATGGAACTGACGCAACTGGAATGCTCAAAATGGTATTGGCAAGGAATGACATTATCAGATATTGGTGTTCATTAGCTTTTCACCAATGTACTGGATTAATGGATTCAAGAACGTTCATCTCCATTTTGTAACGTAGTAATTCATCAGAAGAGCTGTCGTCATTTCTGTCTCTAAGTCAAACGCCATTACTGCCATTAGCTTCATACACTTTTCATTTAGTTTGATAAGTAGGCAAACTTTATCAACATTTTGAACATTCCCATCAGTCAATATTTTAAAACCAAAATGTACATGTCATCTTCAGGAAATTCATTATTTATCAGGCGCTATTTTTAAAAATTGTTTATATATACTTTTTTTAACTTCCAATTATTTGTAAGTGATGTGTTCATTATTCGTTAAAAATAATTTAATCTTTAAACATTTTTAATTATTACTCGAGAAATTAATCATTAATTTCTGCAGCCCTAGAAATAATAATTATGAGCCTACTAATTTAGTAAATTTTCCAAATCATCGAACAAGACAAACAGAAAAAAAACAATATAAACAGATATTTTTCAAAATAGTGACGTATATTTATTTCAATAGTATATTTTTTTTTAAAGAAAGAAACTTAGTTTATGCGAATTTGAATAGAGCCCTGAGCCTTATTTATATTCATCTCTACGTGAACCCAAACGATTTATCGTTTATCAAAGTCAAAGTTCTCATGTTCATTTGAAATTATTGCCAATCCAGACAGACGTTCGTTTTTCATTTTTGAGCGCTAATAATTTTGATGATTTTCAATCATTGCTACTAAGAAGATTCAAGTAAATTTGTATAGAGTATTGACAAATTAGGGTGTCCTGATGCCATTTATTTTTCAAACAAGAATGGTAGAAAGTCTTTAAGTTGTTGCTCACTAGTTGTAGATAGTCATGGACGTTGTGATGGAAGTTGTGATGGACGTTGTGATGGATGTTAAGATAGACGTTTTGATGGAAGTTGTGATGGACGTTGTGATGCATACAAGTCTTTGAAGGTACACTTTTCAACGATTGCTTCTTCAGGGTTAATATGTTTGTAAATTTTGCATCAACTTCAAAGAGAATCTCTATTTTCTTCAACATTTTGGATGGATCAATACAATAGAAATAAATAGCTGTGCCCCTAAAGTCATTAAATCGATCATCTATTTATTTTAGTTGTGTATCCAAGATAGTGAAGTATGTTTCAGATTTAAAACTAGTAGTTGGATCATTAGCCTTTTCATCTCTACTAAGTTCACCTGCCATACTTTTATTTTTTGTAAATTTGAGTTTCTTTAAATTTTGTTTTTAACATCTAGTTTGGAACAATTTTCGTTAATAGATGATTAGACATCTACTTTCAGAATTTAAAAAAAGCGTGATCGCTTCTCTTTTCAACAAACTTATTATTTCCAACATCGATCAATCGTTTTGCAATTACAATGTAAATACTCTTGCGCTAAAAGCGGTTTGATAACACGAAAATATCAACCAGTTTTTGTACAAATAGCATCAGAAAAAACAAAAGAAAATATGTTATTAAAACAGATAGTCCCACAGCTTCTGCTCTGACTTCCGACACTTCCTCTATGTTATGTTGATTTCCCTGAATTTATATCTTCTAGAATATCGGCTAGAATAGCAGAGAATGATTCAACAACTGCATCGACTGCATGAATATGGCTTGACCATCTTGTATCAGAAAATCATTTCTGAGTTTTTACTGTTAATTCACATTGACATTTATGATCTTTTTAAAGAGTGTGTTGACGTGGTAAACTAGACGTAAAGAAGGCATACAACCTTTCAGCTGAGCCACCAAAAAAAATATTAAAAAATGGGGGCAACATTGGGTGAAAGTTTCAAGTCCACATTTAATTCCAGACATCACAGATGCGCCATCGTATGCCTTTCCTCTACAGATTGTGATGTCAATGTTTCGCTTTTGTAATGTGTAGTTCCTTTAGAATCTTCTAAGCAAATGCAGGTTTGCAGCATTTCTGTTTACCAAAGTAGACAAGCCTATAAATCTTTCCTCAATATTTCTTAATTTTAAAACTGAACGTAAAGTGACATCTGATGAATTCTAGAAATATTAATGGTTGAATCAATAATTAAAGAAAAGAAATGTGAAGACTTAACTTTATTATCAATTGCTGCTGATAATTCAGGTGCAAATGATTGAATTAAATGAATTTGCACATCATTACTTAAATAAATTTAATTTTTCTTTTTAAACTTTAGATGACTGTTTAAAGTGGAATCATAGTTGGCTAATAAACTTAACATTTAAAGAAAATTTCCAGTGTTTCTACAACTACCATCAATGAAGCAAGATTGTTCTCTGTGTCCTCTGTTTTTCTAATACAATGTCACGCCTAACATTCGTTTCAATGCTTCTCTATTCTTTTCCACTTAGCAACGCTCCTGACTGACCAAACGAGATATTGCAGTGTTGAAATACGATATTTAGCAAGCCAATATTGTCGTATTGCAGTTTAGTGATTGATTAAAAGTTTCGTGTTTAACAATCTTTTTTCGGCTCTAGTTACACCTTTTTAGTGTTCATTAAGGGCATCTTAAGGGGGGCACCATTTTAGACAAAACAGGCGCGCGGGGGGGGGGGCGACCCGCCCCCCTCTCTGCCCTATAGCTAAATCCGCCACTGCTTGTGACATCATCATGAGTGGTGATAACATCACGATGAACGATACAACCACTAGAGATGTCCCAAATACGAGAGATCTTACAAAAACGAGGGATAGTATAACCTAGCGGGATGATATAACAACGAGGGTTGACACAACCACGAGGGATGACAAAACCACGAGTCATGACACGACCACCAGTGATCATACAACCATGAGAGATGATACAACCACGAGGAATAACACACCACCAGGGATCATACAACCACGTGGTATGATACAACCACTTGCGATTATATTATTTCACGCTTCAAGTTGAGGAAAGAAGGGTGTAAGAAAGTGGGGCAGTTTGTGTCATGGGGCAGGTGGGTCCTGCCACATGTGATTTCTCAAATTTAAAAAAAAATGTTTAATTATTATTTTTTTAAAATTATTTAAATAGATTCAAAAATAATTTTCACATTTTTTTTTCTGAAACACTAGAATTAGTTATGTCAAAATAGCATAAATTGCCTATCTCTTGAATGCATGTGTTTTGTATTAATTTTTGATCTGGATGCTACAGGACTGATATCGAAGGATCAGGAATTGTTTGACAATCATGTTCGCACCAATCAAATTTTTACTCCAATTTGAAATATCAGGACATAAAATGTACGATGCTCATATTTCAAAGTTTTACATTCGAGATTCTTTGCTCCTCTAATCACAATAACCAAACAACTGATGGACTCAGAGCTTCAGAAAGAGCAGATGCAGAGTCTCATAAATTTCCTTCCTTGTTTGTGATACAAACTCTCAAATTTGATGACATAATGCCGGGGTCAACAAGTTTTCAAAGTACAACATGTGATCTTTATTGTCAATCAAATTTGCAAAGTATGTCACTTAAATTTTGCCTCACAAACAACGTTGAAGAAACATGCAGGACAACACAGAGCTCGGGCTCAGTAGAATGTGCACCCCAAACTTTTCAAGAATCATCTCAGTTAAAACACATCCGTCCTTTGAGAATCGCTGTTAAAAGGCAGAAAACCCATGGCAGTTATTGCCGACAGAAAACCCATGACAGTTATTGCCAGAAGAAAGGCAGAAAACCCATGACAGTTATTGCCAGAAGAAAGCAGAAAACCCATGACAGTTATTGCCAGAAGAAAGCAGAAAACCCATGGCAGTTATTGCCAGAAGAAAGGCAGAAAACCCATGGCAGTTATTGCCAGAAGAAAGGCAGAAAACCCATGACAGTTATTGCCAGAAGAAAGGCAGAAAACCCATGGCAGTTATTGCCAGAAGAAAGGCAGAAAACCCATGAAAGTTATTGCCAGAAGAAAGGCAGAAAACCCATGGCAGTTATTGCCGGCAGAATACCCATGACAGTTATTGCCAAAGGAGAAAATGAACATTCAGAGGCGTCTAAGTGGCCGAGTTGACCTGTCTGCAATTATCCTTCAAATTCGATCTAGATCGAGTTACTGTTTCATTGAAAATTGTCAAGACTAATAACTATTAAAGTCATTTTAAACATCTGATAGTTCTGTTCAGTAGGGGTTTACCGGATTTCGGCTCCAACTCCGGCAAATCAATAATTTGGCTATTTAAAAAAATCCGGCCCCGAATTCGGCATTATTTCACATCATACATTTGGCATGCCAGTTGAGCCCTGATTTTTTTATATTCATTCATAATGGTATCGGCATATCCGTAATCCAGTTACTTTAAAAAAATCTCCCTCCGGCTCCGGCCGTATTTCAAAATTTTGAATCTGGTACATCCCTACCCTTAAGTTGAAATTTTACATTTAAATACTGTTTAATAGTGAAGTATATTTAAGTATTAAAGTGTAAGGGGTTGAGTTCAGTCCTTGGCTATGAACATTTGAAGAAATTTTGAGAATTGTTTTTCTCTTTATTTGGTCTCGTTCATCTTTTAGCTATTTATTATTTTGTTTTACAAGGTACCTTAGAGTTTAAACCAATAATAAAATCATATTTAAGTTTTTAGTCAAATGTACAAGCAGAGTGAATTAAATAACTTTCATTGCTCAAATCAAATTAAAATTTTTAATGAAATATATAAAATAATGAACTGACTTTATCAGCTGGTTTTAATTTAACTCAGTCTATAAACTGGGTATGAGGATAAAACAAATACACAATAATAATGTCCCCCAATTGAAGGGGGCGAAGTAAAGTGGTGTTCCACTTTAAGAGGATAAAAGCTAGCTTCATAACTATGCACTAACAAGCGTAACGTATGAAAAACTAGTCTTCAAATTATATAAAATTAATAACTAAACCTTCATAAGTTTCATTTTCCTTTTGAAAATTCAATAAAAAAAGAAACTATTTTCTGTAAATATAGGTTTCTAGAAAAAAATTTTTGTAAATAATTTATTTAACATTTTTGCAAGTTATTTCAATAATACTATAACTTATAGATTTAAAAAAAAAAGTTACTTAATTGAAGCTGAAAAAAATTACTATTTCTTTAATGGAGCCACCTAAAATGTCTCTCGAAAAAAAATCACGGTAAAGGACCGGTGCTTTTTAGTGCGCGCTAAAGGAATATTAATGAACTATCGGTGCGCATTATATTAAACATGTTTTACGAGACATAACTAAAATTTTGTATTTAGGGATTGTCTTGCACTGCGTATTATAATGAAAATTATCATAGTTATATCTCGTAGAGAAAGGATTTATCAGTGGCGTAGCTACGGTAACGTGCGCCTGGGGGCATTACACAAATCCTGCGCCCCTTGACGGACCAAAACATTCTGGGGGCTAACTGAGCCCCCAAGAAAATTTTGAAATTTTACAGTTTATATGGTTCATTTTTTTGAAGCAAATGATTTTTTTTTTTTGAAATACAATACAGACTAATAATTATCTAGATCTATACGATTATAAACAATTTTTTTGAAAAAAAAAACTCTACTAATTATACATGACTCGAATAGACATAATCTAAAATAAATTGATATTCCTTGATTTGAATGTCGTCAATCTCGCTGTTAAAATTGATATTCTCAAGTGTTCTTTTTCGATGCTAAGGAGTGCAAGATCATTTAGACGATCTTGATCCATTGAAGCACGTAATTGAGACAAAATAAGGTTTACTTTGCTGAAGGACCGCTCACAGCTTTTAGTTGAAACAGCAATTTTTAGAAGTATTTGAAGTGAAATGCGCGGATTCGGAAATACGTCATCTCCATATGAAACTATAAAATCGAGAAGATCCAAAGTAGTTTCCGGTAGAACTTCAGTCCGGGTACTGAGCATCATTTTGTAGTCTTTGATTTATGTACACGATTCGTAGAAATTAGCCAAATCTAAGCAATTTTAATGAAGCGTATCGACTTTTGTTTCAGCTAGAAGAGATTTGACGTCTAGTAAAATCCGTATTGATATCTCCTGTTGGAGTTTATCAATTTCGCTGTTCATAGCAGGTGCAATTTCTTCTTATGGAGAAAGTTCTGCATCTCTTTTTAATTCTCGAAGGCATCGTCCAATGTCGTCTAATCTTCTGTCAACGTCGATTCTAAAAGTTGTGCATCTTCTTTCCCATTGTCAACCGCAACATGACTCAAATTAACACGAATGTTGACAATTTCTTGCTAAAGCGATTCAAGATCAGATTAAGCTTTCTTGAAACTGACAGTAGGATTCTGGAACCGTTTCTGGACACTATCAATTTTATCAAGTATGATGTTCCAGAAATGTTTAAAATCAAGAAGTTAAAGTTTTATATACCTACCAGCAAAGCCTCTGCATCACTTCTGGTGTCAGGCGTCATATTTGTATGTTCTGATAATTTTTGCAAACAGCCCTGCCATGTTATCTAGTCCTTCATAAATTGCTATAACAGCTTATGATCGTGTAATCCAACGTGTTTCAGACTCCCTCTTCATTGTGATTGGCACAACTCTTTTTTGATTTTTTCCCAACGAGTTGTTGAAAGGGAGAAAACATAAATTTATACTTTCAACTGTTCCAAAAAAACGTGATAACAACTGGATCGTGTTTAGTTGAGTGTACTCTTGCTAAACTTTAAGCTGTGGT
>MUZC01000165.1:88955-107021 GCA_002072015.1 Radix auricularia | reverse complement strand
GGTCTCACTTTTGTGACGATGCGTAACGTGGGGGAGGGAGGGGGGCTGGAGAAATGTGACGTCACATTGAAAGGGTAACTTAAAATAAAACTATCACTGAAATATTTGGTCACTTAAAATTTATTTAATGCCTTTTTTACTTTTTTTAAATTCAGTGCTTCTCAAAGTGCCGAGCGATGGGCTATCAGACGCCAGTTGGCGTAAGTTATCAAGACATGGAAATTAAATATAATTATAATTCTGAAGTTTAAGAACCCACAAAAGAACATACGAACTTGTTACCCTGCGTCCTTTGATGTTGTCATCAAAGCGTTTGTGATGTAATCGCAGATTCCCGTTTGTTCCACTCGTGGCAGGAGTCAGCGAACTTTTTTTTTAATCGGTCCCCCTCCCCCCTCCCGAAACTGCCTGTGGTGAGTTTTACAAACAGGACAAGTGTCTAAAATAGATCTGAATAGGATTATATGTAGATATTTTAATTCAAAACAACACGGAATATCGATTGGGGGGGGAAGTGGGGAGGGGAATCTACTTGATACAATAATAAAAGTTTTAAATTTGATATAGTTTTCGATTGCTTTTTGGTCAAACGCCTCTGGCCATTCTAAATCCGATTTATAGTAAAACAAGAGGGTTTTTACTTTTTTAAAAAAAAGTATTAGAACAAAAATATCTATAATTTAAAAAAACGTAGTGAACACTTAATTATATGTTCTACATTTTTTATGTTCATAATTCTATAATACTAAACACTTAATTTCCACTAAACGATTTTTGACGCATTTAAAAATAATCGTTGTGTTTATAATCGCTAACTGATATTATAAAGACATTTATTGATAGGAACAAATACACAGTACAGACAATTTTCGGAAGAAGCACTATAATAAACACATTTGTCATCCCCAAAACAATATATACATGAACAATATGGGAACCCCCACCAACATTATATACAGGAACAATATGGGAACCCCTACCAACAATATATACAGGAACAATATGGGAACCCCCTCCAACAAAATATACATGAACAATATGGGAACCCCCACCAACAATATATACAGGAACAATATGGAAACACCCACCAACATTATATACAGAAAACAATATGGGAACCCCCACCAACAATATGTACAGGAACAATATGGGAACCCCCACCAACAATATGTAGAGTAACAATTTGGGAACTTCCACCAACAACATATTCAGGAACAATATGGGAACCCCCACCAACAATATATACAGGAACAATATAAGAACCCCCACCAAAAATATATACAGGAACAATATGGGAACTCACACCAACAATATGTACAGGAACAATATGGGAACCCCCACCAACAATATATACAGGAACAATATGGGAACCCCCACCAACAATATTAAAAGAAATCAACTCACATATAACTAAGTACATATTCCAAGGAACAATACACCATATCAAACATACAGCACTAATACAATCCAAGTTAGATGGAGGAATAAACTCACAATATCAAACATACAACACTAATACAATCAAAATTAGATGGAGGAATAAACTCACAATATCAAACATACAACACTAATACAATCTAAGTTAGATGGAGGAATAAACTCACAATATCAAACATACAACACTAAAACAATCTAAGTTAGATGGAGGAATAAACTCACAATATCAAACATACAACACTAATACAATCAAAGTTAAATGGAGGAATAAACTTGCAAGATATAAAAACAAAAATACAAGCACTCAGAATAAAATTTATAGAACAAGCCATTACAAAAAAATCAAAATAATATACACTCACTCATTATTACTTAGGGATCAGATTAGGATATTTAACTGCTAATAGCTAATATCACTGCACATTACATTGGAAAAAACCAATCACAATTTCATACAGCATGCATCAAAGCAATAAAAGACAATGAAAGAGTATTACACAAAACAACCAAAGAAATATATAAACATTTAATAAAAAAAACAAGCAACACCTCTAAATAATATAATTAAATGGAAACAAGTTTATGGAATTACAAACACTGAGGACACATTTAAAAATAAAAATATTACAGATATACCAAACAAAGAAAAAGAAATAACATACAGACTAATATACAAGACAACAACAGTCTCACATACAGACTAATATACAACACAAAACCAATCTCACATACAGACTAATATACAACACAACACCTGTCTCACATACAGACTAATATACAAGACAACAACAGTCACACATACAGACTAATATACAAGACAACAACAGTCTCACATACAGACTAATATACAACACAACACAATCTCACATACAGACTAATATACAACACAACACCAGTCTCACATACAGACTAATATACAACACAACACCAGTCTAAGCAAGAAAATAAAAAGACAGAGGGGTAAGAATAGGCTGTCCACTCTGTGGGTCAGGGGCTGATGAGAATAGGCTGTCCACTCTGTAGGTCAGGGGCTGATGAGACTCAACAACATTTATACCTCACATGCAATACAATTTTACAAACTAAATCCACACTTCAACAATTCATACAAGCAGGCACATTACACTATGTAGGCATAGACAAAGCAATAACACTAAACATAATACCAGAATCTATCAACTAGAAACAACAAACAATAAGCTTAAGGATACTTTCACAATACAGAAAACACATATGGCATCACAGACTAAAGGCATTTTTCAACAATCACAATTACACCAACATAACATTAGAACACATTTTTAGACAAACAATACAGAAAATATTGAAAATTTACAAGATACCAATTGAATTTTTATAAAAAGGTAGACTATGATGTTCATGGTATGTGTTTCTATCAGAAGTGCTCCAAATATTGAAACATGTTTTGTCATTTAAATTCATGTTACATTTTGGTATAATTTTGATTCTATAGAATCTTCTGTATAATTTTGTATAATTTATGTGGTATCATGATGCACATTTTTATTGATATACATTGATACTGTTTCGCCTTGATGTGACATGAGTCTCTGAGGGGCAAACACCAACATACCATTAGAACAGATCTTTAGACAAACAAATTAAAAGATAATAATAGAAATCTGAAGTATAATGCATGATGTTCAAGTCAGGTGGGTCTATGAAAAATGTTTGGAAATTTAATTTCATGCTACTATTTGCCTAATTTTTTATTCTACGTAAAAGCTTACATTTTGAGATTTAGGAAAATTATGTTGTATCATAATATACATTAGTTTTGTTGACAACCATGAATACTGTGTATCTTTTATTTTTCATGTAAATTGAATTTCTAAGAGCAATAAAAATAAAAAAATTGAGTCACTCATGTCGATATAAGTAGTTTTCATTTTGAATACATTTTTTTATTTATAAAAACACTTATTCAAACAACGAAACAAAACAACATCCAAAATTATTTACAAACACATACACACACACACACACACATCAAGATAGATAGGTAGACAGACAGGCAGGCAGGCAGACAGACGCACAGCTGGATGGAAGGTAGGAAGAATGGACGGATGGATCGATGGTTGGATTTATCGATGGATGGTTGGATTGATGGATTAATGGATGGATTGATGGACGGCTGGATGGATTGACGGATAGATGGATAGATGGATGAATGGACGAATAGATGGATAGATAGATGGATGGATGGACGAACAGATGGATAGATGGATGGATAGATGGATAGGTGGATTGATGGATAGATTGCTGGATTGATGGATAGATGGCTGGATAGATGATGTGATGTAGCTAGGACATTTGCCTCCCGGGCTGTCTCCAATTTACCACCATTTTTAGATGTCAACAATAAAGGACGCCAAGAGCTGGAATGGGGGGATTCTTACATTTGCGACGATGGGGGAATGTTTAATATATCTGACGTCATAACAAAAACGCGTAACTTTAAATAAAAGTTACGCTTTAATATTTGATTAATGACGCTTTATTTAATGACGTTTTACATGTCTTTAAGTGAGTTAGATATTATAGTGCAGGCTTACACTGAAACATACTCAACTGATAAAAATTTAATTTGAAACATGCTCATTTTAAAATAGAAAGTACGTTTATATGGGAGCGGGGTGGCTAAAGTTTTGTGACATATTACGGAAAAAAAGGGTTTAAGTTTTTATGACGACGTGTGACGAGGGAGGGGGGTCCAAATATGCCAAAATAGCGTGAAGGCATTTATTTGACGGTCGTTATGTCGATAATAAAGTTGATTGTTATAAATTTATAAACATGAGGAAATATTTGTAGATGAAACTAAGAAAAGGTGTAATCCATTTTCCCATAACAATGACATGCTATATTTATGTAAGCAGTAATAAAAGAGGCTGCATGAAATGATATACCAATAAATACACACTTGTAAATCTACAAGATACTTTTTTTAAAGGCCACAAGAAAGTTACTGAGGTCACAGGTCCATCCCCAAAAATCATTACCAATTAACATGATTTTATTTTGTATTTATAGATAAATGTTTTTTTACAAAGAAATTGTATACATTAGAATTTAAACATATCTATACATTTACATTACTAACTTTCATAGTAGTAGTAGAAAAATCGAGTATTATGCTATCAAAATTTCAAATTATTTGTATTATCTTGTTCCATGGTCAATATTGCATGATTTTATGGTCTTAAATTTGATGTATCTATCTAACATTTGATTTAACCATCTAACATTTGATGTAACCATTTAACATTTGATGTAAAATTCTAACATTTGATGTAACCATCTAACATTTGATGTAACCATCTAACATTTGATGTAACCATCCAACATTTGATGTAACCATCTAATATTTCATGTAACCATCTAACATTTGATGTAACCATCTAACATTTGATGTAACCATCTAACATTTGATGTAACCATCCAACATTTGATGTAACCATCTAATATTTCATGTAACCATCTAATATTTGACGTAACCATCTAACATTTGATGTAACCATCAAACATTTGATGTAACCATCTAACATTTTATGTAACCAGCTAACATTTGATGTAACCATCTAACATTTGATGTAACCATCTAACATTTTATGTAACCAGCTAACATGTGATGGAACCATCTAACATTTGATGTAACCATCTAACATTTGATGTAACCATCTAACATTGTGTTCAAATCGTATTGTTATTTTAATTCTCTAGACATTAACATTTGTGTTAATAAAGTACGTATACATCTTGGTACTTCAGACTTATTTGAGCCAACATTATTTTTGGTATTCTTATCTCCCCTTAAGAAAGTCATTCATGTCATAAAAGTGGGAAAAGTTACAATTACTCAAATGACAATGAAAATATATAATACTAGACTGTCTGGAACAACTTTAGTGATAAAAACATGACGTAAAGGAGGTATTATTCGTAGCTGTTTTTCAATCAATATTAAAGAAAATCGAAATTGTATTTTTTTTTTTTAAATTTTAATTATTTTTTTTTAATTGGGCATCATATTTTTTTAGTTATGAAATAAGCTTTGAAAATAATAATCAATTGCCATAACGACAATGTGTTTGATTTTTTGTATAGATTATATTAGGCTACTTTCACATATATATTTTAGGGTTATACAATAAGAACGTACAAAAAAAAAAAAAAAAAAGAAAAGGTTAATTATGCGGAAACATGAAAAATGAATGCAACGAAATGACAGAGGAATTAGATTATTACAGTATAGAAAAAACCATATATACAAATGTTACACAGATCTTGTTAAAATTCATAACTGAAAATGTCTGCTTACACAAGTATGTCGAGCCAAACAAGCTAAGCATTTTTTAAAACAAATGTTCGAAGTCCTTTTAATCTCTCTTTAACCATGAAGCTCACTCTAAAAGTCAAAGAGAAGAAATTGTGTGCTGCGACATTCATGATCAGTTTGCAGCTCAATGATTTCCAGCTGCAGATTGCCGCAGTATTATCAAAATCTAAAGAGAAATATGAAGATTCAACAAAAACAACCATGTTTATCTTTTCAATAGTTATTAAGTCATGAAAGCGTCTTTGAAATTCATCAGCCAAGGATGTGATATCTGCATCATACCTATGCATTTGCCAATTGAAGCTTCTTTCTGGTAAACTTGTCATGATTTCCTGCAGCGATGGGGAATGTGTGGTATTAGGCTACATTTGAAAAAGTTCCCTTTGTAAATGTTGCGGCTTGTTCCCAAAGTCCTTGATATGTGAATATAATTTCCTTACTACTGCATTGTGCCCTTTGAGAATTGTGTTAAGAAGGTTTATATAGTAATAATAATAATAATAATAAAATGATGATTTATATAGCGCTGTATCCCAGCAAGGAGCCAGGCTCACATCGCTTTACATGGAAACAAAAATACATATATAAATAAAAAGAAACATTCATAGCATATTAACTACATAAATAACAATACGGTATACTCAATACATCAGCTACGCTAATCAATTACAGAAATGTGGTTTTATTATTTTTGAAAATAAATTTTAAAGAGATGTGTCTTAAGTGCAGTCTTAAATGACTTAGCAGTTGAAATGCTACGGATGTGTAATGGAAGAGAATTCCATTGTTTGGCTGCACAAAAGGAGAATGACCTTTCGCCAAAAGATTTAGTTCTTATCTTAGGAACACAGAGAATGCGTGTATCCGCAGAGGAGCGTAGCTGACGACTTGGTGAGTAGACTGACAAAAGTTCAGTAAGATATGAAGGGCATGAGTCAGAAAAGAAGATCTTTTCACATCAACCGATAATGCAAACTATATAAGACAAGCCTCAGATAGTTCTGGAAATGGTTTTTCCTTATCTTCCATGTACTGCTTAATTTCTTTTTTAATGTGTAGACGCGCTGAAGTGCTGTCAACTGACTAAACTATCTTATATCTTTGTCATACATAAAATGTTTGTAATCTCTCTGAATGTCAAGAAGATACTGCTAAAACTGGCTGTTAAACAGGGTTTTAGAGCAAATAGAGATCCTATCCTTTATCACTTGCTTAAGGACATGATCACATGAAAGGTGTTTAGCACAAAGAACGTCTTTATGAATGATACAATAAAGTTTAAAAACTTTGCCAGCCTGACTAAGCTGACTGTGTTACAGACAAGTTTTGCTAGTCAACTGTGCTCACGAGTCATGGCGATAGCCATCAGCAATAAATAAATATATCATTTACTTGTTTATTTAACGTCACAGACAGCAGAACAAACAGAACCAAATACATTTTTTTTCCTTGTCAGTCTTTAAGTTTAAGACTGAAGTCTAGTAATTGGTGAACAATACAATGTTATCGACTTTTGCCATACTTTGATGTTATCAAAACGGTAAAATTTGTCGACTTTTCTTATATTTAATTTTGCTAAAAAATAATACGTTAGTTAATTAATAATTTCAGATGAGGTCGCGGGCCAGTAAAAATTGCTTCGCGGGCTGGTTTTGGCCCGTGGGCCGGACTTTGGGCATCCCTGTCTTATATGTTACAGACGCTCCTTCTGTACAGAAGATCCCAACGGTTTTTCCTAAAATATCGGCTGTAAATCGAAATTCCATAAATAACATTCATATAGTCAATGGTGGAGATTTAAGATTACTGCTTATAGAGCGATTTTACATTTTAAGTACATTACTATCGCTAGTAAATCATCATTTTACACGCTTTTATTTTAGTAACTCTGTTTGAATGTAGTATCAATCCAACCATCCTTCAAATCTTGTACAATTATATCACTCTTGATGGTCTTAGGTGTCTCAAAATTTTACCACTTATGGATTTTAGAGGGCAATGCATTGTATCAAAATTTCAGATCGATTGAAAGTACCTTAGAAAGATTAAATTCATTTTTAGTTTTTAGTCTATATTTGGTGCTATTTTTCACACAATGCCTCTCGACATTGTAATTTTCAAGGTGAAGGCGGGGATGCCAGAACCAATGAAAAAATAGGGGCATGTCCTCTCCAGCCAATTGACTTTAGGTGAACATGTGAAGACTGTGTGCGAGCATGGACTTTGGTCACGTGATTATAATATTGCTCTGTAATGCAAACACCGACGATGTTTACATCACGTGATGTGCACATTCAACTAACTTGATTTTCATTGGCTGTTGGAATTGAGGCGTGCTTCATACTCCGTGATAAAACAAGGAGAGCAACACGAGTTTTGATTATTCAAACATTCTTTTAAACAATTATGTCCCTTTTAATACCCACATTTGTTTAATGAGAGTTTAAAACTAGACACAGAAACAAATTTAAAAATAAAAAAGAAAAGCTTTATTATTTACATACAGAAAGTGCACTACAAAGAAGACAAAAATTCTATGATTACAGGTGAAATCCTTGAGCCCATCCACTGCACATAAAGTCGTGGGGCGCTTCTATAGATAAACAGATAATAGCTCAAGTGAGTTACTTACTGCCTGTTTCTGTAACACTAAGTACAACAGTCCAAGCAGTTAAGAAAATATGGTTTGTTTCGAGCCGTAAAATTATGAGGCAATTATTTAAGGTTATTTTTTAATTTTGGAAAAGGGAGCTATATAAAAAGAGGATTTAATCATTTATAATTTAATAAAACACTTTGAATACATTTCAGGAATTATGATAAGGATAATTACTTTGCCTTTTGAAAAAAGTGGCTCCATACAAACCTTAGTATTATAAAAGCAATCAATAAGATAAGTTATCTAATTTTCTGTGGTTGCGGTTGGAATGTGTTTCTTACAATGTCGGTTGTCGATAGAGTCAGTTAATCACATTTTAAAATTGGCAAGCAGGTTTGGTTGGTGGCAGGTATAAATTAACCACAGTGCGCATGTCTCGAGAACAACAATGCGTCAGGTTCCCCCCACCCCCCCCCATTCCCAAACGTTTTCTCGCGATATTTTCATTTCTACTTGCTGCTGTTAGTTCAGTTTTTCCCCCAGTATTTGCTCTATTCTTGAACACTATGTTACCCCGCGGCTCGAATCTAGTTAGAAATAATGTTTAAAAGTTAAATCTCCTGAACTATACTGAATCCTATGGACATTTTGTGTCTATCTGGTAGGCCCGCATAAACACGGTATAGATCTGAGAATTTAGTTCTTCTTTTAAAGCGATTCCCAGAATTATTGATGTCCCAAACATTTAAAGTAAACGCCTACAACATATAAAATACATACAGTTATATAATGTACAAAAAGTATTCATATAAAGAAAAACGTCAAGGCTTTACTCATCACACAGTATATGACTTTATCCGTTGTTAAAAATATTTAACTCTTCACTCTTCTGTTGTTAACACAAAGTTCATAAAATATTAAGAATCAAATTTCTTCCTTATTAACACAGTTGTTATAAATGATTGTGTCCACTTTCCTGGTATTAACAGAACGTTTATAAATGTGTAGATTTAACAGCTGTTATAAAATAAATGTCTACAGTCTTTACTTTAATATTATATATTATTTTCTTTCTAAAGTAATAGAGGACGTTAGTCTTTATCAATGAAAAATTGATGAGATTTTAATAAATATTTTAGTTTGGTCATGTGCAGTTATTGATTTTTTATTCAGTTCTAGGTAGCTTAGATTTTAAACTAAGCTTAAAATCATCATTAAAGTTTTAGTCAAGCGCGCAACAACAAACAAACAAAAATTAAATGGATATTTAGTAACCAGTGTCCTTTAATACTAGATCTCATTAATTAAAAATAAGACCTTAATTTTAAGTTGCAACTTAAAGTTAACATTTAACTTCTAGCCACCTAAGATGGGTCTCGTAGGAAAATCATACATAAAGACCGGCGCGTGTTAGTGCGGCGCTAAAAGAATATTACTGCACGCCAGATATGACAAAATTAATCTTTTTAAATCCTTTACATTAACTTGTGGTGTCTAAAAACTTTGATTCGATTTTTAAAACATTTTCTTGTAAGCTAGCTAGCTGACATTTTTCAGGCACACTCATGCATATGATAAAAATAATGTATAAAAATTTCAGATCGATCGAATGGACAGTAATTGAATTATTGAATTTTAAAAGTATTCTATTTATCACAATACATCAAGTTAATTTTTTTGATAGAGTGTTGTGGTGCGTAATATGTTCAACAACCTTTCATGTCGCGCAATGAGGTGCGCATCACATTGATATTACTTTTTAAAAATATATTCACGATCGGTGCGCAATAATTAAACTCGTTTTACTAGAATTAACTAGAATTTTCTTCTTTTTTTTTTGGGAATGTTTTGCCCTGCGTATTATGATAGTAATGTATCGTATATAAAGGACTTATAGTGACAATTTATATTTATTTTTTTTGTAACGTGTTAAAAAAATAATTAATTCCTTTTTAGTAACCGACGCCTTTAAACATAATCAATATGCTATAACTAGAAATATATATTTATAGAGTAAATCTAGGAACAAGAATCATTCGTTACTCACACATGTGTTCGTGTTCTACTTCTGGAAATGTCTATAATTAACAGTGTTTACACGTTGTGAAATACGAGCTGATTATCTCTGTATAACAGAGGCTTGTTTGTTTGTCCCTGTATCTTGCTAGTTGGTTCTGGGTCTTATAGTAGAGATGATCAATATATCTTTATGGTCATCTTAGCTTTCAGAGGGTAATTCTTAGGGGACTGGCACTGATTTTGTAAAAAAAAAAAAAAAGATCTTAAGGATGCGTCTCTGTAAAAAGCAGACTTTTGTACATTTGTACTTGTCTCTACGCCTTCCACAGGGGGAACCAATGTGTCTTAGTGGTTGTCTGAAGGTGACCTGTGACACAGAATAGATACTGGAATTAGTTCGTCCTTGAACCTTATTTCAGATGTTCGGAACTTATAGAATCAAATAATTCAACAGTCAACGTATAAACATTTAATAGAAATAATATTCTAAAGTTATTTACATAAAGAACAAGGTCAAGGAATTAAACATCACACGATATATATATCAAGAACTGTTAAAAAAATGTCTTCATTTTCTTTATACCAAAACTATTTCTATAACATGTATAATGTCTTCACTATTTGCTATTGCTACGCAACTTTCTTTCTTATAAACACAAATGTTTTAAAAATTGATGTTTCTACCTTCCTTTTAATGAACACTATTGCCATAACATGTTATTTGTTTACTTTGCATTTAATCCATTTTGGTATAAAACATAATGTGTTAACTTTTTTGTATTATTAACACATTAGATATAAAACATGATGTGTTAACTTTCTATTATTGACAACACAAATCAATAATCCGGCTATTTAAACAAATCCGGCCCCGAATTCGGCATAATTTCACATCATACATTCGGCATGCCAGTTGAGCCCTAATTTTTTATATTCATTCATAATGGCATGGGCATCTCCGTAATCTGGTTACTTAAAAAAAAATCTCGCTCCGGCCGTATTTTAAAATTTTGAATCTGGTATATCCCTACTCTTAAGTGGAAATTTTATATTTAAATACTGTTTAATAGTAAGTATATTTAAGTATTAAAGTGTCAGGAGTTGAGTTCAGTCCTTATCATTGAACATTGGATGAGATTTTAAGAATTGTTTTATTTTGATCTCTGGCAACTTTTAGCTATAACTATTTGTTTCCAAATGTAGCTTAAAGTTTACACCAACAATACAATCCTATTTAAGTTTTTAGTCAAGTGTACAAAGAGAGTGAATTGAATCAATTTCATTGCTCAGATCAACTTATTATTTTTAATGAAATATAAAATAATGAACTGACTTTATCAGCTTGTTTTAATTTTAACTCAGTCTATAAACTGGGTATAAATATTAAGAAAAACACACTTAATTATAATGTCCCCCAATTGAAGGGGGCGAAGTAAAGTGGTGTTCCACTTGAGGGAGATAAAAGATAGCTCATTTAATAAAGAACAGGCAGCGGCATATGAACAACTAGACATCAAATTATATAAAAATAATAACTAAACCTTTATAATTTTCATTTTCATTTTAAAAATTCCATATTAAAATAAAATATTTTCTTAAAATAAAGATTTCTAGAAATATTTTTTAGTAAATAATTTATTTAACATTTTAGATAGTAATTTAAATAATACTATAGCTTATGGATTTAAAAAAAAAAACTTTATGGAAGATTTAGAAAATTACTAACTCTTTAATGTAGCCACCTAAAGTGTCTATCGTAAAAAAATCGGTGCTTTTTAGTGCGCGCTAAAGGAATTTTAATGAAATATCGGTGCGCATTATATTAAACATGTTTTAGGACATATAACTAAAATTTTCTATTCTCGGATTGTCTTGCGCTGCGTATTATAATGGACATTATCATAGTGATGTCTCGTCTATAAAGGATTTATAGTAAAACAAATGTTTTTGTTTTTTTAATTTTAAAAAATTATTAGTCCAAAAATGTCATTAATTCAAAATAAAATAGTGAACACATAATTATATGTTCCACATTGATATGTCCATAATTCTATGATGCTAAACCCTTAATTTCACTAAACGATTTTTAACGCATAAAAAAGAAATCTTCGTGTTTACAAGTCAGAAACTATGTTCTAAAGACATTAAGTCAATTGTGTCCGATATAAATAGTTTTCCTTTTGAATACATTTTTTTATTTATAAAAACACTTATTGAAACAAGAAAACAACATAAAAATTATTTACAAACACATACACACACACACATCAAGATAGATAGACAGACAGACAGAAAGCAAACAGACAGGCAGGCAGGCAGACAGACAGGCAGATAGATAGACGCACAGCTGGATGGAAGGTCGGAATAATTGACTGATGAATGGATGGATGGATGAATCGATGGATAAATAGATGGTTGTATGGATAGATGGATGGATTGATGGATAAATGGATGGATGAATTGAAATATGGATAGATGGATGGATTATGGATATATGGATGGATAGATGAATGCATAGATGGATGGATAAATGGATGGATAGATGGTTGGATATATGGATGGATAGATGGATGGAAATATGGATGGATAGATTGATAGATGTATGGATGGATGGATAGATGTATGGATATTTGGATGGATAGATGAATGCATAGATGGATGGATAGATGGTTGGATATATGGATGGATGGATGGATTGATGGATGGATAGATGGATGTATAGATGGATGGAAATATGGATGGATGGATATATGGATAGATAGATGGATGGATAGTTTGATGAATCGATGGATGTATAGATGGATGTATAGATGGATGTATAGATTGATGGATAGATTGATTGATGGATGGATATATGGATGGATAGATGGATAGATGGATGGAAAGATGGATGGATGGATATATGGATAGATAGATGGATGGATAGTTTGATGAATCGATGGATGTATAGATGGATGTATAGATGGATGTATAGATGGATGGATAGATGGATTGATGGATTGATGGATGGATGGATAGATGGATGGATATATGCAGTGGTGTAGCTAGAACATTTGCCGTCAGGGCGGTCTCTAATTTGCTGCCCTTTATAGATGTCAACAATAAAGGACGACAAATGGTTGGGGGGGGGTATAGCATAGAGCCATAGATTATCATAGCTATAATAATGGAACATTTTTGGACTTTAGGGGAGCAGCTTTTGACGTCAAGGGGTCCGTTGCCTTTTTGATGTTTTCGCACATGACTTTTGCATTGCCCATGTCTGCAGCTGATTGTATACTGGAACAGAGCTTAAGCCAGTAGGTATTGACACATTTACGTGCAACCTTTTGGGCAAGTGACTTAGCTGTTTTAAAAGCATGCAAATTGTCAAGTGTAGGCTTTTCCTTGTAAGCCATAAGAGCTTTCCTTTTTGCTTCAGTGACGGGTTTCATCTCGTCCCAATGTTCATCAAACCAGTCCGTGTTTTTGTGAGATTTTTTGCCAAAGGCTTGTATTGCGGATGTATAGATTGTGTCTCTCAGTTGCGTCCATTTGGAGTCAATGGTGACGCTTGGGGACATCTTTGAGAGACTTTCCTTCACCTTGTCTTTGAACAGCTGCTCTATCGCAGGGTCTTTCATGCAGGAGGTATTGATGCGTGGACTTCCCTTTTTCTTTGTGTGGTACGAGTTTTTCCTCATTATTCGTACTTTGCTGGCGACAAGGGAATGATCCGTGTCACAGTCGGCACTGTGATAGCTGCGAGTGAGTAGGACGCTAAAGTCCAAAAATGGAGAAATTATTCAAGACCAGGCAGCACAGCTAAAACGGTGGGTTGAGCATTATCTGGAATTGTATTCAACAGTTACCACAGTCTCCAGCACCGCTCTAGATGACATCCCAGATATGCCACTCATGGAAGAACTTGATGTCGTGCCCACACAGGAAGAGCTGAGCAAAGCAATTGACAGTCTAGCTTGTGGAAAAGCGCCTGGGAATGATGGAATACCACCAGAGGTTCTAAAGAGTGGCAAGACAGCTTTACTCCAACCATTGCACGAGATTCTGTCCCTCTGCTGGGAACAGGGCTACATCCCCCAAGACCTAAAGGATGCAAATATAGTGACACTATATAAAAACAAAGGTGATAGGAGTGATTGCAATAATTATCGCGGCATTTCACTCCTTAGTATTGTAGGAAAGACCTTTGCCCGCGTTATACTAAAACGTTTACAAAGCCTAGCATCCCGCGTCTATCCAGAATCTCAGTGTGGTTTCCGGTCCGGTCGGTCTACCATAGACATGGTGTTCTCCATACGACAGCTCCAGGAAAAATGCAGAGAGCAGCAGATGCCACTATACATTGCATTTGTGGACCTTACAAAAGCCTTCGACTTAGTCAGTCGCAACGGGCTATTCCAAATACTGGCAAAAATTGGATGTCCCCCTCACCTACTTGCCATCATCAGACAGTTCCATGAAAATATGCTTGGCACAGTACAGTTCGATGGAGCTAAGTCAGAGGCCTTCCCTGTCAGCAGCGGAGTTAAACAAGGTTGTGTACTCGCACCAACACTCTTCGCAATATTCTTCTCTGTACTTCTTCGATACGCATTCAAGGATAGCAGTGAGGGAATCTGGTTACATAACAGAGCTGATGGAGGACTCTTCAACACTGCCCGCCTCCGAGCCAAGACCAAAACGACGGATGTCCTAATTCGAGAGCTACTATTTGCGGATGATGCGGCACTAACAGCACATACAGAATCTGGTTTGCAACAACTCGTGTCAAGCTTCTCCAATGCCTGCAAAGAATTTGGTCTGCAAATCAGCTTGAAAAAGACAAACATCATGGCCCAAGACACTCGACCTCCTCCTACCATAAATATCGATAATGAAAACTTGGAGGTTGTGGACAGCTTCA
Organism: Radix auricularia; assembly: GCA_002072015.1. Classification (NCBI taxonomy): domain Eukaryota; kingdom Metazoa; phylum Mollusca; class Gastropoda; family Lymnaeidae; genus Radix; species Radix auricularia. The sequence continues at coordinate 91,700 of MUZC01000165.1, read as the reverse complement.
CCTACTTGGGATCCAAGGTCTCCAATACACTGTCCATTGAAGAAGAAATAAACAGCAGAATTGGCAAGGCAGCCGCAACAATGGCTAAACTAAATAAGCGGGTCTGGCAAAACACCAAGCTAACGGAGAAAACCAAACTGTGCGTCTATCGAGCCTGTGTCATCAGTACACTACTATATGGGAGCGAGACATGGACCACTTATACATCACAAGAGCGTAAGCTTAACAGCTTCCATTTGAGATGCTTGCGCCGCATCCTTGGTATTAAATGGCAAGAAAAAGTGCCTAATAGTGAGGTACTAACGCGTGCCAATACCCAAAGCATGTTCTCAATTCTTAGTGAAAGACGCCTGAGGTGGCTAGGACATGTCAAAAGAATGAGCCCCGGCCGCATCCCGAAGGACCTCCTATATGGTGAACTTGCTTCGGGAAAATGGAAAACAGGTCGCCCACGCTTGCGATTTAAAGATGTCTGTCAAAGGGACATGAAAGCAGCCAAAATATATACAAGTGACTGGGAGTGTAAGGCAGAAGACCGATCTACGTGGCGCACAGTTGTCAAAGAGGGCGTCATAGTAGCCGAGGAGCGAAGAATGGAGGAGGCTGCAGACAGAAGAGCTAGGAGAAAGGCCAAAACATTTGGAAGCACAGAACTCGTGTGTAAAAACTGTGGCAAAGACTGTCACTCAAGGATAGGACTGCACAGTCACTCGAGGAAATGCAACCCAACCCAACGGTGATGCACCATCGTCTCGCGAGACGGAAGGATGCCGGAACAATAATGGAACATCAAATAGCGACAACAAATACTGTTGCTTCATACTGCTTATTTTTATTTTTGAGAAATCGAATTATGTAGAATGTAAATTGCATATACTTAATTATTTTTTTTTTCTTTCCCATAGAATATTTACTATAAAAAAACAATTAAAAAAAAACCTAGATTAATACTATCTTTGAAATAAAAAACCTAGAAACCTAGACGAGGTAAAAAAAAAAAACCCTAGATCTAGGTTGTTTTTTTTTTGTTAATTTTTTTTTTTTTTTAAATTTATTTTTTATTTTTTTATTTTAGATCTAGGTTGAAAAACCTGATTAGGGAAGCAGTAAGTAAGACTCGGAAAGTAGACTTATATATAAGGAAAGTAGATATATTAATATTAAGGTTTATTTTTATTCAAATAAACTTGATTTTAAAGTAATATTTTTTAAAAGTAATTTTGATGGATGATATTTTACTGAAATTTATTTTGAAATTTATAGCGGAAACAAATTTGAATAATAATTTCTCTTATAGACTTTTCAATTTCAAATTACAGAAAAGTGAACAAAATATGGATTGTCTTCTCTTTCATCTTACCGCCAAAATGTATTTCTTACAAAATCATGTAAAATATGTCAGAACCGGTGCGTTTTCGTGCGATGCCGAAAGGGATTTTAATGTACGTCAAAAATGATATGATCAATTACATCAAACAAATATAATTTTCCGTCTCTTATAGTCGAGTTAACTTTATTGTATCATTCAGCTCATTTGAAATAGAATTCTGTAAGTTTTTAATTACATATAAATAAAAGGCAACTTAAAACATGTTATTTTTTTTTATTTTGTGCTATTATCGATTAATTTAAAATTAATTGTTGATTTTTTTAAAGTAAATGGTTAATTATTCGAATTTTTTTTTATTATAGATATTGATATTGTATATATTAAAACATTATTTAATTTTATTTTTATTATTACTAACATTTTTATTGTAATGACTACATTTACAAAGTTTGACCGGCCAGATTAAAATAAAAATTAAATTTTTATTTGTAAAATATTAAATCAATATCAAATAAACCACCTTTAGACAACATGTTTATGATAAGAACCAAATCTAACATTTCCTACAATATGAACTCAATATACTTTAATATTTCTATCCAGTCTATATTTACTGTAAGTAATGTTTGTCCCTTAAAAGTAAGCAAACATAGTGATTGGCTGCATAAATCTGTTCAATCTGCTCACATTTATAAATAAATCGTATTTTTAAAAAAAAAATATGTATGATAATGATAGCTCTTCTAAAATATTTTTTGTATCACAGATCAAAAACATGGCGTTTAGCTTTGTAGTATGTAATGAGTATCAGAGATCAAAGACATGTTGTCTAGGTCTGTAGAATGTAATGTGTATCAGAGATCAAAGACATGGTGTCTAATTTTGTAGTATGTAATGAGTATCAGAGATCAAAGACATGGTGTCTAGCTTTGTAGTATGTAATGAGTATCAGAGATCAAAGACATGGTGTCTAGCTTTGTAGTATGTAATGAGTATCAGAGATCACATCAAAAAGATCCCATAATACCTCACAATAGTATGACATACCCAAGTAACAACATTTTGAAATAGGGATTTAGTGGAAGGAGAGATGTGTCATATTTAGTGGAAGGAGAGATGTGTCAGATTTAGTGGAAGGAGAGATGTGTCAGATTTAGTGGAAGGAGAGATGTGTCAGATTTAGTGGAAGGAGAGATGTGTCAGATTTAGTGGAAGGAGAGATGTGTCATATTTAGTGGAAGGAGAGATGTGTCATATTAGTGGAAGGAGAGATGTGTCATATTTAGTGGAAGGAGAGATGTGTCAGATTTAGTGGAATGAGAGATGTGCCAGATTTAGTAGAAGGAGAGATGTGTCAGATTTAGTGGAAGGAGAGATGTGTCAGATTTAGTGGAATGAGAGATGTGTCAGATTTA
>MUZC01000165.1:47874-81896 GCA_002072015.1 Radix auricularia | reverse complement strand
AGCATGGGGGTTGATACAACATCCAGGGATGATAACACAAAGATAGCGACCAAGAGACCACGATTTTCCACCCGACCGACCAAGAGACCACGACAAGACGACAGACATGACGTACAAGTTAATAAAGGGAGCTAAAAGAACAGAGTAATTTGTTGTGTTTCTTACCGGAAGTTAAGATCTAGCCTGCCAGATTTATTTTACACTTTTGTGTCTTTTCTTTGCATTTGCTTCTCAAGATTTTGTGACTTGCTGTTTGTTTCTGTTTTATCTTTACTCTTTAAAAGGCAATGCTCATATTATGTGTATAGTACCCCAACCTTTGTGATATGCTATGATGACAAACATAATAAACATTAAAAAATATATAAGTTTACATTTAGAGATTGCAAATTTCCCTCTAAAAATTTAGAACAAACTATTTAGCAAAAAAACTGTTTTTAAAATAAAGTTACAGTTTATTGTTTATACACATTTCACACACACATTTTGTTACTGTTGTGAAAAATGAAAAGAATGATCTCATTTAAAAGTGCCCATTATTTAAGTTACATCTTCTTCTATGAAAATTCAACTTAAAAGAAGGTCCAGAAGATTTTGTTTTATCAACTTAAAAGATGGTCCAGAAGATTTTGTTTTATCAACTTAAAAGATGGTCCAGAATATTTTGTTTTATCAACTTAAAAGATTGTATAGAAGATTTTGTTTTATCAACTTAAAAGATGGTATAGAAGATTTTGTTTTGTCAACTTAAAAGATGGTCCAGAAGATTTTGTTTTATCAGCTTAAAAGATGGTATAGAAAGTTCGTAAAGTAATTCGTATTTTAATAGTTTTATATAGCCACCAGGAACCATAGCTTTAAGGAGAACATTTTTACTAATTTTATTTTGATTTACCAACTAATGTAAGAATGTCATTGATTAAATGCTGACAACGTTTCTTTTGTAGTAGTTTTATGTCAACAACTAATTGAAGAACCAAAGTCTAGTATAACGAATGTTAGATGTATGAAAAGTAGGTTTGTAATGTTTAATTTAAATGACTTCTAAGAAAAAAATCTCGTTTAACGAATGTTAGATGTATGAAAGGTAGGTTTGTAATGTTCAATTTAAATGACTTCTAAGAAAAAAGGTCTAGTATAACGAATTTTAGATGTATGAAAGGTAGGTTTGTAAGGTTTAATTTAAATGACTTCTAATGTATTTAACTTTAAAAAATAATAATAATCCAGACCACGAGTGTTTCACAGTAACGTTGTAACTGAGGTACTTATGGTCTGATGCCACAGGTTGCAATGCTTTTTAAACTCAGCTTAACTCAGGGAATTCATAAATTTAAGCTTTCAATAGATTTACTTAAACGTTTATTACGCTACTTACTACAAAATTAAATAGCAAAATATGTATTTAATATTTCAATACTTGTAAACTGTCTTTAGTAATGACTTCTGTGTGAGAAAATTTTTAATTTTTCTCTGATATTTCCAGATATTTAAACATATTTACGCGGTGTTTTATTAATAAGTGTTACTTGCCCTAATCAATGTTTTTTAATATCCATAGAAACCTCTTAGTCTATTTCCGGTGGTTTAGTCACGTGGTAATCTTATCCCCTGTTAATCCAAAACCTTTCAGCCCTACACCACACCTCCTTACTCAAAGAATTGCTGACGTAGAATTATTTTGTCCATGTGAGGCTATAGGAATTAGACACGATACAAACATAAAACATGTCAACAAATGGCTGAAAGAAGTACATTTTTATAGCATGCTAATCACTTCATCAAACATGCATGTACATTTTTATAGCATGCCGATCACTTCATCAAACGTGTATGTACATTTTTATAGCATGCCAATCACTTCATCAAACATGTATGTACATTTTTATAGCATGCCGATCACTTCATCCAACATGTATGTACATTTTTATAGCATGCCGATCACTTCATCAAACATGTATGTACATTTTTATAGCATGCCAATCACTTCATCAAACAAATAAAGAAAACGTACTTGAGAACTTGTGTAAATAAAAAATTAAAAAAAAAAAAATTACATTAAATTTTTTTTTTTAAAAAACATGTTTATTTACATCCTCACTTATTATCGCACATCTGGTATATAAAGAAAAGTTAGCACATTATAATATTATGCGCCATATTGGTTATCGTTTATCTCGATCATCGGTTATCTCTATTCTTTTTGGCTAACACATAGGCCGTCGAAATAACAGGGTTTAACACACAAAATGAAGAAAAAAACATTTGCAACAAGTGGTAAATATGTGTTTTAAAACATAATATTCTACACATTATTGGCTTTATACATTATATTATATTAATTATACTATTTTACACATCTGTAAGAGTATTAAAACTGATAAAGACAGCTAAGAATATTGGTAATCTGTCAACACCACAGATAAAGAGAAATAAATCTATCCAGTGACGATTCGACACAGGAGGGTTCGACCCTGCCAGGTAGACCCCGGAGAGTTCGACCCCAAGGAGTTTCGACAGCGGACGTTTTGACCTTTCGACAGTCTTTACTTTAGGATTTACTATTGTTTTCCTTCTAGAATAAATGATGAGTTCAGTCCTTAGCAACGAACATTTGATGAGATTTTAAGAATTGTTTTATTTTGGTCTTCTACGTGGTTTTACTATACTTTTAAGTGAACATTTGATGAGATTTTAAGAATTGTTTTATTTGTTAAGATTTTAAAAATTGTTTTATTTTGGTCTTCTACATGATTTTACTATACTTTTATGTGAACATTTGATGAGATTTTAAGAATTTTTTTTTATTTTGGTCTCGTGCATCATTTTACTCTACTTTTTTAAAATGTAGCTTAGAGTTTAAACCAATAAGACAATCATATTTAACTTTTCAGTCAAGTGTACAAGCAGAGTGAATTGAATCAATTTCATTGCTCAGATCAAATTAATATTTTTAATGAAATAAAAAATAATGAACTGACTTTATCAGCTTGTTTTAATTTAACTTAGTCTTTAAACTGGGTATGAGGATAAAAAACACACAATTATAATGTCCCCCAATTGAAGGGGGCGAGGTAAAGTGGTGTTCCACTTTAAGAAGATAAAAGATGGCTTCCCCACTTTCTGTGTAGGCAAAGGCGTATGAATAACTAGACTTCATATTATATAAAAATAATAACTAAACCTTCATAATTTTCATTTTCCTTTTGAAAATTCAATTTAAAAATAAAATATTTTCTTTAAAAAAAAGTTTCTAGGATAATTTTGTATTAAATCATTTATTTAACATTTTAGCAAGTAATTTCAATAATACTATAACTTATAGATTTTTTTAAAAAAAACTTAATTGAAGTTGAAAAACATACTAGCTCTTTAATCTAGCCACCTAAACTGTCTCTCGTAAAAAAATTCATGGTTAAGGACCGGTGCTTTTTGGTGTTCGCTAAAGGAATTTTAATAAACTATCGGTGCGCATTATATTAAACATGTTTTACGAGACATAACTAAAATTTGTATTCTCTGATTGTCTTGCGCTGCGTATTTTATAATGAACATTATCATAGTGATTTCGTGTATATACAATCTATATAGGATTAACAGCAGAACAAATTTAACTTTAAAAAAAAAATTATTATCAGACCAAAAATATGTATAATTCAAACTAATATAGTGAACACATAATTATATGTTGTACATTTATATGTTCATAATTCTTTGATACTAAACCCTTAATCTCCACTGAACGATTTTTAACGCATAAAAAAGAAATCATTGTGTGTACAAATACCAACTTGTATTATAAAGACCTTAAGCAAATCGTGTCCGATATAAGCAGTTTTCCTTTTGAATACATTTTTTTATTTATAAAAACACTTATTCAAACAACAAAACAAAATAAAATGTAAAAAATATTTACAAACACTTACACACACACACACACACACACACACACACACACACATTAAGAAAGATAGATTTACATACATAAAGAAAGCAAATAGACAGGCAGGCAGGCAGACAGACAGACAGATGGATAGACCCACAGCTGGATGGAAGGTCGGCAGAATGGACGGATGGACGGATGGATGGTCAGATGGATGGTTGGACGGATGAAAAGATAGATGGATGAATGGACGGACGGATGAATGAATGAATAAATGAAAGGATTGATGAATAGATGGATAAATAGATAGATAAATAGATGAATCGATGGATGGATGGATGGATAAATGGATGGATGGATAAATAGATGGACTGATATATTGATTGGTGGTTACATAGATGAATGGATAAAAAGATGGATAGAAAAACTGGTTGGTTGGATAGATAGATGGATGGATAGATGGATGTATAGATGGATGGATAGATGGATGGATAGATGAATGGATATATGGATGGATAGATGGATAGATGGTTGGATAGATGGCTGGATAGATGGATGGATAGATCAATGGATAGATGGATGGATGGATGGATGGATTGCATAATAGATGGAAGGATGGATGGATAGATTGATTGATGGTTACTTAGATGAATGGATAAATGGATGGATAGATGGATGGACGGATGGATGGATGAATGGATAGTTGGATGGATAGATGGGTGGATACATGGATGGATAGACGTATGGATAGATGGATGGATAGATGTATGGGTGGATGGATAGATGGATGGATAGATCGATGGATAGATAAATGGATTCATAGATTTTTGGACGGTATGATTGGAGGATTGATGAATGAATGGGTTGATGGGCTGGCGCTAGGAAGGGCGGGTGGGTGGCTGGGCGTTTCGATGGATGTATGGATGAATGAATTGAAAAATGCATAGAAAAAAATCTCTCAATCGACAACTTTTATATAGAACGATAATACGTAGTATTTCAATTGCTAAGTCATTCAAAACTGAACTTAAGACAAATCTTTCCAAAATTTATTTTCAACATTAATGAAACATTTCTTCTAATAATTCACGTAGCTAATGTTTAACGTATTATCATATATGTAGTTAGTATTATATGAACGTTTATTTAATAAATTTTTGTATATGCTCTTTGAGCCCGGCTCTTTTGCTGGGATAAAGCGCTATATAAATTATCATGTTATTATAAATAGTTTTATTTTTATTATTATTATTATTATTATTATTATTATTAGTAGTAGTAGTAGTAGTATTATTATTATAGTAGTAGTAGTAGTAGTAGTAGTAGTAGTAGTAGTAGTAGTAGTAGTAGTAGTAATATTAGTATTAGTATTAGAAGTATTAGTATTAGTATTTGTATTAGTATATGTATTAGTAATATTCTTGTTATTGTTGTCGTTCTTTTTTATTGTTGTTGTTCTTCTTCTTCTTACTATTATTATTATTATTATTATTATCCCAAATTAATTGGTCGAAGTTAGGTGGTGTCCCACTTACGGGATTTAGTAGTTGAAAGTTAATGAAACAAATAAATATAGTGAGTACATTTGCTCATCTATATATATACATGAAAGGTTAATAAAATTAATCAACAACTTCCAGTATTCAAAATAAACATGAGTTTATAGTAAAATTTACATTTAAAAAAATAAGATTACTAGATATAATGTCAAGGTACATAAAATATAAAATTTGTGCACATAATGTTAAAAATACAAACTCCTATCGACTTCTAAATTAAATCATAACCAAAAATGAAAAAAATAATATTATTATTTCTTTAATCTTGCGGCAAAATTTCTCTTTCTTACAAAATCATGTATTAGGGTCGGTGTTTTTTAGTGCGGTGCAGAGAGGAAATGTAATGCACACCAAATATGAGAAAAATCAATCTCTTAAAAAAAATAATGGCTGTATTCTTGAAATTGTTGATTACACACAAAACATTGTATCAGAATTTTTTATTTTTTTTATAGAGATTACTTATTGCTGTCAGAGGCCTAAACTTTCATTTGAATAATGATAGATATATAAAGAATTGTTTAAAAGTTTTTAACTACATAAATAGATGGTTCTTAATCTAACTCAGTACATAAAAATATTATTTGTAATTGAGCATTAAGTGTCCGATTTCCATTACAATATAGAAGCTTATTAAAACAATATTTTTTAAAATTAAACTTTAATTTTTATATTTTTATTCTAATTTACTCAATCATGACAAATATTCACATATATTAATATATGATCCAGTTTGAAATCTTCAGTGATTTTTATCTTTACATATTACAATACTTACGAGATACTCAGAAACACGTCCTATGATAGTAACCGTACATTTAAGGCAATGAAAAAAATCCCCACTATATTAGTTTTTCAATGTTATTTCAATGTGAAAATACACCAAAAGTACAAATACAAACATGTTGTAATACATCTTGTCCTTAAACTAGTGAACTAATGGAACGTAAGACTTTTAACCTACTCTACGTTTTTATTTTATAAACGTAAACAACATCTTGAACAAACTTTTCATACATATAATTATAAAGTGGGTTTAGACTGTTAACATCACAGCTAAGTTCTGACAGGAATATATGACAACTACATCCTAATCAGAAAAAAACTGTTAACATCACATCTAAATTCTGACAGGAATACATGAAAACTATATCCTAATCAGAAATAAAACTGTTAACATCACATCTAAATTCTGACAGGAAAACATGAAATCTATATCCTAATCAGAAATAAAACTGTCAACATTACAGCTAAGTTCTGACAGGAATACATGAAAACTATATCCTAATCAGAAATAAAACTGTTAACATCACATCTAAATTCTGACAGGAATATATGACAATTATATCAGAAATAAAACTTTTCGACACATGAATAATGACATTAACTAAATTCAAGTTAAGAAAACTGTATATTTTTAAGTTTAGTAATATCTTAATTTGACTCACTTTTCAAATCACACGTTAATGATATGATGCTCGATCCCTCTAAGCAGGGGACACACTTTGAATTAATTGTTGCAATATTTAGCCCTAAATACTCCTGTTAAGTCCAAAGTAATATATATATATATATTATGTCATTTAATTTTTACAACGAATTTATATTTAGCCTAAAATCCGAAGTTTAGATAAGAATATAAAAAAACAAAAAACTTTCAAAGTCAATCAAACTACACATGCCAGTTTCTCATCACTGCCAACCTAGACACGCTTCAGTCAATGCCATTGACAGAAATGATGTGCTCAGGAAGTGTACATAATACAACAAAAACTGACATTTGTGTAGATGTAGTTGGAACCAGCCTCTACGAAAAGACCCAACAGTCTATCGAGATTTTTAAAATATATATATATATATATATATATTTTATTTTTTTTTAAATTGATCACATAGAATCATTTTACATCAATGATAAAGTGTATCCCTAATATCCCTAAATATTAATAAAATACATTATGTACATTATAACACAAATAATAACTAATACAAAATTTTTAAATATCATAATTTAAGCATTCACATAGAATCGAAATTAAACAAATATGGTTATGAATTTAAATGACAAAATTTGTTTCTATACTTACAACACTTCTGATAGAAACAAATCACATGATCACTAAACATTTTTCAGAATTTTCAATTTATCTCAATTTATTATAACTCATTTAATAAGGTTTTTTTTTTTTTTTTTTTTTTTTTTTTTTGGTCTAAATATATCTAATGTTATGTCGGTGTATCGTATCGTATATATACCGACGCTCCTTCAAAGCAGAAGATAATTGCGTCCACAGACGACAGTAATGCAGCGGTCACAGGTCACGGCTATGAGGGTTTCACGCAATACCCAGCCGCCTAACTTTTGTTAGGTACCCATTCGGAGCTGGATGAGTCAAAGACACCTTAGGCCCCGGGAACAAGTCATTGAATGGATTAGAACCTGTGCCATAGGTGCACTAGTCGAGCGAGCTGCCACTTGACAACCTCACTGCTCGAATTTGATTATAACAAACTATCTACAGTGTAATAGCACACATACTGTTCCAATTTGATTATAACAAACTAGCTACAGTGTAATAGCACACATACTGTTCCAATTTGATTATAACAAACTATCTACAGTGTAATAGCACACATACTGTTCCAATTTAATTATAACAAACTAGCTACAGTGTAATAGCACAAATACTATTATGGTACTGGATTTTACATTTTGTCGCAAATTCGAAGACCTCAGACAAATAACCAATTCTGGGCATATAAATCTTAGACCCTATGAAGATTGGTATTAATCTGGTCTAAATTTTTATCTAAATATTTGCTTCATCTTCTTATTAGTATAATATAGATCAAATCATATTTAGGTAGATAAAAAATAAGACGAAAACGCCCTTATGTATCCTTAAATAAAAAAAAACTTTAAAAAAAAAATAAGTATTTAAATATAAATTCCTTATATAAGAGACATAACTATAAGGATGTTCATTAAAATACACAGTGCAAAACAAACCGAAAATACAAAATTTTACTTATGTCTCGTAAAACGTTTTTATAAAATGCGCACCGATTGTAAATATATTTAATTTTTAAACAGTGATGTCAATATATACGCACCTTATTGACGACAAGAAAAGTTGTTGAACTTAGAACGCTCAACAACACTCCATCTAAAAAATTAACATGATACAAAGTGACTAAAAAAAAAGAAATTTTAAAAATCAATAATTCAATTAATGTCCATTCGATCAATCTGAATTTTTTTAAAATAATTTTTATCATCGGCATGAATCTGAAAAATTTCAGCTAGTTAGCTTACGAGAAAGGGAGTTAAAAATCCATCTAAAGTGTTTTCTTCAAGTCAGTACGCACGCACGGTCACACGCATTGAACCAGACACCACAAGTTAATAACCATTAAAATACCTTTAAAGGAAAAAAAAACGTTCTAATAGAATGTATACGTCCACTTTATTGAGACATTAGTTTGCATAAAAATACCATTGCTAAACTAAAAGTGATTAAACTTTATTATTCGATAAATAAAGTAGAACAAGATGTCATAAACGTTAATGACCGTTTAGAAATTACAAAAATAGTCATTTATCTGTGTAACATTGTTTATTTTTAAATACAGAATTCATGTAGTGTTTATGTCAGTCACTTTTAAAAAGAATAAAATTACGTCATTTCAATCAATGTTTTGGAATATTGCCCTATCATAGATCGTAAAAAGAAGCATTTTAAAATAATTTGTTCATGACATAAAAAAACTCTCTGTGAAAAGAGTTGAACTTATTTGACTAAGCTAAGACACCATGAGAATGACTTAATATTTATTCATCAATTTAATGCTATACATAAATATGTTTTCAAAGGGGTATTTTCTGTTCTGGTGTTTGATATTTCTTTTTTCTACCGACAATATATCACTGCCCCTATACTGTGCACACAATTCTTTGTTAACTGCAATGGGGCCTTAAATAGGCCGACTTTGAGATTCAAAAGGAATTCTAAGTATAACATTTCTTGAAATATACACCAATACATTTCATGAACAATAATTTATGAAGTTTAAAAAGCACTTTAATATGACTTTATAAGAACACTTTAGTTTTGTTTTTATTATAAGGAAAGTAATAATTATATGATGAACTGTATTTGTTTTAAAATATAAAATAAAAACTATTTCGTGTATTTGCACCGAATCAATTTTAAGCAAGATTTCGAGAACTTTGAGCTCAGTGCCACATAAATAAAAAAGTTCATCGAAGCGTTCATTTGAACAAATAGCTGAGCGAAGTTTCCTATGATAATAGATATCGCACGTGGCATAGGAATAGCAGCTAAATTTATATAGGCATCAAGACAAGCATTTGGTATTAATATAGAAAAAGCCATACAACAACAAATTATTAGAGACATTTTAATAGATAGCATTTCCTGAATTCTCTTGTTTTTAGATGTTGACAGATTACCAATATTCTTAGTTGTCTTAATAAGTCGAATTATTGTTAAAAATGTGCATAAAAGAATAGTCACCATAGGTACAGTAGATCCCAAGGCTGGTAAAATACTATATGCCATGATTTCCAAGATCACCCTATTGCTGTTAAATACATCTGTTTCATAAGCAATAATCCAAGTTTCATTGAATCGTTGATTAAATCCAACCTTTAAGTAATACCTTAAGAGATAAGGGCTATAAAGTAGAGCTAGAAATACATAGACGAATATTACCGCAAACTTCATTCTTGTGGCAGTTACAATTCTTGATACATGAAATGGAAAACAGACAGCAATCATTCTCTCAACTGATATAACGGATACTAACCAAACACTTGTACACATGGAAAATGAGCTGAATATTTCGGTACAAACTAAATAAAAGACATACAGTTTGTAAGCCAAAATTATGTTTAGTCTGAAAATAATCAAAATACATCTCAAAAATGTTTCCGAAAAAGAAAATGTGAGATCTGACAATGAAAGTCCCATCAGTACAACATTTGTTGGATCATTCATGCCATGTTGGTATAGAATAATCATGTTTAATGTATTTGTGACTATTCCCACGAGACCAAGAATGAATATAATGTTGCATCTCATAACAAATTCAATGATTAATGCAATGTCGTATAGCAAGAGACTATCGTTACTTGAAATATTTGTTAAGTTCTTCAATGTTAAATTTTCATTGAGATCTTCAAAACTTGAATTTGACATCTTCTTTGTGATCTTAAACTGAAATAAATTTTTTTATTTCATTTGAAATGTTGTTTGTCTCAAAAGTTCTCGCACTTTTAATCTATTGAATATTAGATCAATATAGCATTAAATGTCACATTAATGTAACGAAGTGATTATTCGGTGATTTTTACCAATAACGCCCAGCGTTATTCGTAACAATCTCCGTATAACGTTTGGCGTTATTCGGAGATTTTCCCATGATTCATAGCGTTTGACGTCACTTCTTGCCAGCTTGATATAAGATTCTTAAATATTTCAATTAGGTATGAAATTCTGTGGTCCAATGGATAGTACATATTATATTGTTTTGGTTTTTGACAGTGGTCCGAGGTTCGGGTTTCGATTGCGACACTTTGTTTTTATTTATTTTTAACTTTCCAATTTCATTTTCAATTACTTTCACGTTGGGTTTATCTTTTATTAGTAATTTTAATATGCTAAAGTTGTTTTTTTATGCACTTTAGAGTTGGGAACCCCGCGATTAAGCTTATTAGGCTTCGGCTGAGACTTGAACTAAGACTAAGATTAAGTAAGTCAAGTACTAGTAAGTAGTAAGACTACTACTACTACTACTAGGACTAGGACTACTAACTAGTGAACGAACTTTCCCCACTTGTGATTGTGATGATGAAGTATGAAGATTGATTAAATTAATTTTAAAATCATTATTCTTGGAGTTTAAAAAAAATAATAATAGAGTTTTATAACTTATAATATAAGCATTACTAACACTAACATTGGTCACTAACAATGACAATTCTGACAAGACAATGACAATGACTTCAAACGGCTAATGGTAGCGGTAATGAAACTAAATTAGGCCTAATAATAAATAATAATACAATTTATAACTTATAATTATAATATAAGCATTACTAACACTAACACTAACAGTGGTCACTAACAATGACTTCTAACAGTAATGAAACTACATTAATAATTTTAATATTAATTTATTCAATCTTCATAGTCGTCAATGTCAGTGAGCGTACTTCAACTTCAATTATCCATAGCCTATAGCCTATAGCCATTTAAATCTAGTAGGGGTACAACAATTTTATCAAAAAATTATTATTTTTTAATACCAAGTAGAAAATTATTGTCAACCAGTCGCACATACTCCAACTCCAGTTCCACACAGTTGATAATAATATAATAATACAAATGGTATAATAGGCAGCGAGTTTCAAAATTATTCAAGCTACAACTGGTGGACTGGTGTTCAGATTATTTTTTTTCTAAAACTAATGGGCTAAAATCTCAAATGCAGTAATTATCAGTAAAATACCACTTAAAAGATGTGTACACAGACTATAATACACATCTAAATATATCAACATTATCATTAATTGAGTAGTTATTATTGGCTATTGGGGCTAAAACTAATGACAATGAAATCAATATTACTATTTTAACAGTATTAGTAATCAATTAGTACAGCTAACAAGACTAAGCATTATTTATTTGATTTTTTTATATCTATGACAGCTACAAATAATCCTAAATTATAATGATACTAAAGTACTGATTGTTTTTATAAATAGAAATCTCCGAATAACGCATGACGTTATTCGGAGATTTTTACGAATAACGCCTCCCTTAATGTAAACTATGATATGAAAAATATTATGTGTTTTTTTGTCCTTATTAACTAATTTTTAAAAGTGTATTTTTATCACATAAATTTCAGCTAGCTTAAACTAAAATAAAATCTTGAGAGACTTAAAATCTTCAAGTTTTTATTTCTAACTGTACAAAATGCAAATAGTTTTTATATGTTTATTCGCTTGTTTTGTTGCCGTACAATTTTTAAAAAAATGTTTAGTACTAAAAAGAAGAAATAATTATTTTATCAGAAAAACCTTGAATTTCTGAAAGCAAATTATCCAATTACAAAAAAAAGAAAATTAAAGGAGTGGTTTTGCTAAACAGTTGTGGACGCTTTATTTCATTATATTAATTATGAAATTATTCCTATCTTCCCAATAATGATGCGATGCAATTATTTTGAAACGACAACTTACGATCAATAAAAAAAAGTTTTAAAAAAATAAATAAATTTCATACTTATAAAGATAATAGCATAGCGTTATGTAAAATATATTTATTTATTTTAATTAAACACTTTTAATTTCACTGCAAGAATTTTTTACGCCTTGTAAAACCTAATTTACAACACTTTTAAAGCTTGAAACGATGCATGTTTGTTATAAAAAGTCAATAACAATACTTATATAATATATTAAATTTCAAATAACACAAAATAAATGAATAGCATAACTCAGTAATAACACAAAATAAATAAATAGCATAACTCACGTTAAGAACTCTACAGTGCATTTCAGACATTTGAAAAAAGGCATACACTATTTGTTAGAGGTAAGAACTAACTGTATTGGGTATTAAATAATTAGTTTTCCTTTTTTATGACATGATAGAATGGAACCTAAAACTTATCAAGTTTTGTAAACTTTCACCGACTTTAATCTAGTCATTCAATAAGACACTACAAGTATTTAATTCCGTATATTAACTTCACTGCCGGTGTTGCAAAATAAATCCTCCCCCATACAAAGTCTACCCCCGGCGATTCCATTTTAAAACAAGTTCTCCCCCGGAGAAAATATTTTACTCCCAATTAAAATAAATTCTCCCCTACCCTGTAAAATAATGTCTCCCCCAAAATAAATCCGCCCCCATCACACTTTCGTTATTAAACAAAGAGGTCATTGAAAAACAAAAGAATATGGAATACTTACTTTTTTATTGCTGTAATATTCATAATTGTTTATTATAATACTCTTTATGGTAGTGGCGTAGATATACAGACATATGAGGGGTTGAGGATCGTACTGTTTTGACACTTCTCAGGGGCGTAATTTAATTTGAAAAATTGCTTAATTACTTTTTTTTTTTCCACTCTGCACATTGACGCACATATATTTCTTTGGTGTATAAGGGAAATTGTTTTGTTTCATAAGGCAAGGATTAAGTCTTTGAAGCCATGAGTTTTTGTTGTTATAAACGGCAAAGTCACACAAACGCCATGCTCTCAGACATCATTTGTTGAAGTCGGGTGGAAAGGGGGTGGGAGTGACCCAATTAAGTAAAGGCACGGGGGTGCAAAAATCAGGCTATGCAGCTGACCTGTTTAACCTATAACCTAATTATGCAGTTTTTTTTAAAACAAATTATGTGAATGAAGTGTGTTTAGAGAAACAGGGGCGAGGCTTAAATAGAGGTTTGGTGCTGGTGGTGCCGTTCGCACTGGGTCATAATATAACAAGAGGTGACATTCCTGTTATGTGGCACTGGAAGAATCGGAGGAGTTTTATTGGTTTAGTCGTGATGGAGTGACACCTTGGGCTTATAGCAGTGAGTTACGCAAAACGTATTGACGCTTCTGGGGAGACAGCTTCNTATATATATATTTATATATATATATGTGTGTGTGTGTGTGTGTGTGTGTGTGTGTATATTTACAAGTTATTCCTTCAATAAATTTATTAAGACATTTTTCACTATCAAACTGTCAATTTTATAAATCCAATAATTTACTAAACATTGGCTTCTGGTTTTTAAATTACATTATTTTTCAACACTGATTTATATATGCCTCAATAAAGTGTCAGATTTTTTCTATGACCACAAGCAAAAATCACAACTGATTATAACAACACAGCCCTAATTACAATCAGCAATACTTTCATCACAATAGCTATTATTTCAAAGTGTATCTTTCAAATATAATAAAAAGAAATATTTAACATACATACACACATACATAAATACATGCAAGCACACATATATGCATACATTCACCCATGCATCAATGCATAGATGAATACATACTTATATACATATAAATACATACATTCATACGTACAAACATAAACATATTTACACACAATACATACATAAAAATACGTATATATACAAACACATTCATATATATAAACAATTATATGGATATAAAAATTATTTTATGCTTTGCAGATGCTCCTTCTGTACAGGATATTATTGATAGCTAAGCTTTTCCGCCTTTTATTTGTGGTTTATGCCTATTTTTGCAGTTTTAATTAGGGTTATAATGGATCTACCCTTTGGTTAATCCGGAATCCAGCCATGTTTACAATTCCGGCTTCGGCTTCGACAGAATTTCAATTAATAAATCCGGCCTAATCCGGCAGGCCAATAGACCAATTAAACATACATATTTATAATAGCTCCGGTTCTGGCAAATCCGTAATCCCTCCATGTTTACAAAATCCGTCTCCAGCTCCGGGTTCGGCCATATTTCACTATATAAATCCGGTCAAATCCTAGTATTAATATGTGTATACATATATATATATGTGTGTGTGTGTGTGTGTGTGTGTGTGTGTGTGTGTGTGTGTGTGTGCGCACGAGTGCGTGTCTGTGTCTGTGTGTGTGTTTTCTTTACATTAAAATAAAATTACTAATTCATTGCATGACATTACAATAATATCTGGCACTAACATAAATAAATTTAAAACACTTAAATAAAATAGCCTAAAAACATATACGTTCAAAAATTAGAAGTAAGTGATAAGCTTACAAAATGATTAAGGAACGTTTTAAATGTATTAACGTTCCACGTTCGCTTAGTCTATGTATGGCTGTTCTATCTTTGGGAAACAAGATGACCCTCATTTCACACACATACACACACACAACAGCGCATGTCATCAATAAAAAAAGCCCATCTCTAAGCTACACATTCAACCTCTTGGGCTCTAGGGTAATTGACTTTATACCTAACGAATTCCACGGCACGGGAATTTCAAACTAGCTAAACGTTCGCCTTACCTAAACCCAGATATCTACGGTACTGTTATCTGAGCTACAGGTTGCGCAATAAATTTAACGTATCGGTAGACTCCAACCCTAGCGACAACACTCATTGTTTAAACGTGTGACCTAATTTTTGTGTGTCTAAATTTTAGCATGTGCGGTGTTTCTTGAGACGGGGCTAAACAAACAAGTAATCCAATTTAAAAGCTTTATTTTTTTAAAAAAAGTAAACATTAACTTTTTTTAATTTTACAAACATTGGCTACTTGGATTTGGAGATATACAGACACTCCTTCTATGCAGAAGATAATTGCGTCCACAGACCATGAGACATGATCTGTTGGAAAGTCATGCAGCGGTCACAGGCCACGGCTATAGGGGTTCCACGCATTACCCCAGCCGCCTAACTTTTGTCTAATTAGGTACCCATTCGGAGCTGGGTGACTCGGGGACTCCTCAGTCCGCGAGCACAAATCCTCACCTTCGTGTGGATTCGAACCCGTGACCATCGGTATGACAGTCGAGAGCGCTACCTCTCGACCACCACGTCCCACGGATTTAAGGGCATACACCCTCTTAACCCACAAATAGCTACGCCCCTGACTAAGATTATGATTGTGTAATTCCAAATAATCATACACAAATGCATGAAGAACAAATACAAATTATGTTGTAAGTCATAAAGTTTAATTATACAATTATTTATAATTTCAAAAAATTAAGGGGAGGGTTTATTTTAAGAGAGGAGACTTTATTTTAAAAAATTTTCTCCGGGGGCGAAATTGTTTTAAAATAAACTCTCCGGGGGAGACTTTATTTTGGGGGAGACTTTATTTCGTGACACCGGCTCTCTTTCTCACTCTCTCTCTCTTTCTCTCTTTCTCTCTCTCTCTTTCTCTCTCTCTTTCATGGTCTCTCTCTCTTTCCTCTCTCCCTCTTTCCCTTCTCTCTCTCTCTTTCCTCTCTCCCTCTTTTCCTTCTCTCTCTTTCTCTATCTCTCTTTTTCTCTCTCTTTCTCTCTTTCTCTCTCTTTCTCTCTATTTCTCTCTCTCTTTCTCTCATTCTCTCTCTCTTTCTTTCTTTCCTCTCTCCGTCTTTCCCATCTCTCTTTTTCTCTCTCTCTCTCTTTCTCTCTGTATATATATGTCTATCTATCTATATATGTCTTTCTCTCTCTCTCTCTTTCTCGCTCTCTCTCTCTTTCCTCTCTCTCTCTCTTTCTCGTGCTCTCTTTCTCTCTTTCTTGGTCCGTACGTCTGTCGCGTGGAAGACCTGAAGTAAAAAATGACAAACATCACTTTATGCCATTGAGCTTAAAATTTAGCACATTGATAGTGTCACCTAACAATGCATTGTTTCAACATTTCATTTCGATCGAATGTAGAATGTACTGTAATTAAAGTTATGCACTTTTAGTTTATCTCTATATAATTGTATGGTAACCGTCTGTTGTTGACATTCGCGTGTTTGCTGGAGTTCAGTCTCGCAATGGGTGACCATACCCCACCCGTCCCCTTTATGCACCAATAAATTTCAGTCACGTTCAGTCTGTAAATGTTTCTTTTTTGCGCAGTGCATATTATTTGTAATAATATCAATACTTTTAATTATGTCTCATTTATATGGGATTTATTATTTTTTTAAATTGTTTTTTAACGGGTTGTTTTTATTTTGTGTATCTTACGTGGTGGACTAGCTGTTTAGTGCTGGGCAGCCGAACCGGTGTAACAGGCTAGATTAAACCCTTGACCAGTATATACCCGGGTATAATCTGGCCTAGGCTAGAATATATCCATCAAGGCAAGAATATACCTTGGACAACATGAGCATATATAGTATAAATGATTAAAAGTTCTTAATTAGACATTCTATTGCTGTTTTAGCTTTGCCAGAGAAGATAACCGTAACTCAATTCTTAATTAGGAGGGTTTTATTTACAATAAAATAATAATATTAACATATTTTCTTTTATTACGATGTCTGCAAATGTAAAGATAGAATCAGAGTTTTTTAAAAATATTTTCTATTTTCAAAAAAAAAAAATATTATTTTTTTATTAAAAAAAAACATTTTGAATACATGAATTGATTATTTAAAAAAACAAACAATTTATTAAAGAGATATGGACTATAATTGTAGCTTTTCAAACGCTTGAGACAAAAATTACATCGTAGACTTCGCAAATTAATTAAATCAATTTTTAGCGCATTTTCGAGATGTCGAAATCGCTATTGCCCCCGTTTTGTCCGTCTGTCTGTCATCACCATGATCACAGGATCCATAAGTCCTAGACCCATGATGTATATATGTTTTTTGTATGTCCTGACCTGCCATTGGTGCATCAACACTCAGTTACTCGATCCGTTAAAAAACCCCGTTAAAACTACCAAAAAACTTTGCGAATCGAGAGTTAACACTGGCACAAGGAACGGGCGCCATTGCCGGAAGTCGAATACATAGTTTTTCAAGCATTCAAGAGTGGTGTGAAATCGTGCAAAAGAATTAATTAGTGTTTTTTTTAGTTGACGTCATTAAAATATGTGTAAAAGTTTAGAGATTTTTACTTCACCATTTGTGGTGACTTGTAGTTAGATTAAAGAGAAAATAAAAAAATTATAAAATGTAAAGAAATGATTTTTAAATAAATTTTTTTCAGATATATTCATTACACAAGAAAATTCATAAATATATGTCTAAAATCTAAACACAATTAGTGATAACTACATAATGCTGATATCTAACATAAGTACTGATACACAATACGAAAATGCGCTAACACGTCCTGAGTCCAAAAAGGGACCAGGCTTAACATGATTTTTTTTCATTATTTTGAGTATTGAAATAAATATTTTGTTGAAGAAATGTGAATTAAAATAAACATGAATGTTTTTTTCTTGTTTGTGTTTTTTCTTCTCACACATTTTAAAATTTACTGGAAACAATGTTTTAGGCCTATCTTTATTTTGGTTTTGAAATATTAATCATGACATGGCGCCAATCCCACCCTCCACATACCCTTTTATTAAAAAAAAAAATCGCTGATCTTGTGGTGATAAAGATGTGAATATTGTTTGACAAGTTGTCTAGGGGTATATTATTTAATTTATTCTCTCCCTGCCTACACGAGCATACTTTAGTGATCTCTCACAATACGATGATCAACAACAAGATGGTGAAAATGTAACAATAATTTATTTTACAATAATTACAATAAGTGGAAACTAGTTCCGTTATGGCCAAAATTCATCACTAGGCTTAAGCCAGTCAATATTATAGTTATAGAGTTAATACTTAAATTTTTAGGAAGGACTGCCCCGCTCCTTGAACGGTTGGTTCTGCAATTCTGTCCTATGGGTTGCTTCACCTATGGTTCCAGATGACTTCGGTGATCACGGATTGTGAGAATAACCGGCTTCTACACAGGTGATGTGTAGGCATCAACCAGTGCGGTTGGCTTCTTGTTGGCTGCTTCACCTATGGTTCCAGATGACTTCGGTGATCACGGATTGTGTGAATAACCGGCTTCTACAACTATAAGGTGTAGGCAACAACCAGTGAGGTTGGCTTCAGCGTTACGCTTGGAGTAAGCTGGTAATGATGATTTGTCCTCCTCTGGTCCTGTCGATCGGTGCAGGGGTAAGGTAGGGGTTGGATGCAAGTCGCGGGGATAGCGGTGAGTCCAGCTCCTGATCCAGGTATGTCGTCACTTCGTTAGGGCGGTTGCTGTCTGGAGTTCGGGTTATCTCGCAGCACAGGCGGGTGCCTAAAAACCAGAATAGATTCTGGCTACGAATAACTGTGCCGGTTTTCTCACAAAACTTGCATCTTGTAAGCTCATCACTGGCAATAGGAAATCGATATTTAGAACAAATTTATATCTAAAACTCTGGCCAAGTTGTTGTTGGGTGTTATTTTTCATTACTAGGCAATCTGTAGGGGGTACAACAGATCTTTTAACACATTTCATGTCCTATTAGGCATTTATATAATTTAGAACTAATGAATCACTGCTCTAGGCTTTTTTATCAGGCTGCTAGCCCAACCCCAGGAAGAACTGGTCAATTAGCGAAGTAAGCTAATATCACTAAACAAATCTCTTTACTTTAATTATTGACAGACAAAATCTTTGGCAAAATCAATCTAGTAATCCCAGCAACAATAAATTAGCATATAATATTCTTCATGTGGGTAAATTATATCATACCGTCTCGTGTGCCATTTAGGCATTTTTAAATTTATGAGTGCAGTTAAAATAAGGCAACGTTGTAGTTTCTTCAAGTATATGACTTCACAGAGAAATTTAATTTTCTCAAAATAACTGAGGTTTTTAATTTTTTTGAAACATTAATATATGTTGTATTTTATTTATTACAGCGCTAATTTATAAGTCTTGTAATTTTCTTAGGCAATGTTTTTTGTCTACAAACAACAAGTAGTTGGAACGTGACGCAACAATCTAATGTGTATACTCGATCTATTGGCCCTTCGTTCATAAGTCGAACCCTCTCTTTAATTTTCTTTAAAATATTTTTTTATCTCCTAAAAAATTCAAATAGATGAAAAATACTTTTATAAATGTTTTCAATCGGAAAATGTATTTTAACATGAAAAAACTCTGGCAAGCAGGGAGATATATAAACAAAATATACGTATCATTACCATATTATATATCACTAGTTCAAAAGCCAGCTGAAGCTGGCAGAACGAAATCCCACAGAAGGGATAACAAAGATATTACAAATAACTGTAATAGTAAAAAACCACGTGGCCTTTATTGCCATGAAAAGATTACAATATGAACAGAAATAACAAAGAAATGTATGAAATATTGTAATAGAAAATAACATTTGGCCTATATTTCCATGAACACAATACTATATTAACAGCTAAATCTGAAATTGACGACGATCGTCATTGTCAGGATACAGAGCCCCAGATCTGTGGTAAATCTGTCCATGGATGCGAAAGCAGTAGGGCCCGTATCCGGGAGAAGGAGCGACTTTAGCACACATTGACGCAATGGCTAAGGCACTATGTTGTCCATGAAGTTTAGGGAGTGCTCGTGTGCCCCCGTCATGAGCGGCCTCAGTAAAAGTGATATGCGGATGGGATCTAGCGTCACTATTCCTTTCTGGCAGCAAGTGGTAAATAATTTGTCCGCAGGATGTTCGGCAGGAAAATGTTTGGCCGCGCAGAATGTGCACAGCAATTGTAAATGTTGCAAATGTTGCTTGACGTTGTCATTCATGAAGTCACATCCGGAGGCTCCATCCAGATGAGGTGCAATTACTTCCCGGAGTGTATCTGACCGATGTCGTTTATTAGTGGCTGCTACTTCCCGTCTACGGGACCGTTATTCGTCGGTTGCGCTTGCTCTTGGAATGCGATCTTGTTGGTTTCGCATTTCTCGTCGCAGGGATGCCTCCTCGTGTGTTTCTGTTCTTCTTCGATTCCTGTTATGTTCGTTTCTGAGACATTTTCTATCGGCAATTTCGGCTTCATCGAATGTTCTTTTTTCTAGTTAAAGTTGTCTCTTGGCAACACGCGAAGGTTTGTAAATTTGTGGAGTTGAAGAAGAGATAATAAAGCAATGCAAACGTGACATTGACGATGGGTACAGGCGTAGGAGAACGCTGTCATACCTTGAATGCGGCGCAGAAATGAAGTTGGCAGTGGGTCAAGAACCGAAGACCGACACACCGACATCAATCGGTTGGTGGAGACTTACATCATGATTTATAACGGAGACAAACACGCAGAGGCTGGTGGCCGATGTTAGACTCAACACAAATGTGTGTTTGTGTTTACACAAATGCTGACATCACAGGATCGTACGTTGTTTTGGTAATTGACGTTCTGAGCTAAAACAATAAGACAATATAATCTACGGCCAATATTTTTAATTTATTTTTTTACTAATTTTGCGCCTGTTTTGAGAATCTTTTCGTGTGCCTTTGGACGGGGAGACATACTTAGGGCGATTATGTATTAGATGCCCAGTCACATTTTTTCCTTATTATAAGCTCCATTTAGAGCTTTTAAGGTTTAGAGACAACCTTAGCCCTTTGCCGTCATAGGAACTCGAACTATTTATTCTCGCTCGACAACCAAACACATTTTACGCAAAACCTATCCACACCCTTTTTATCTTATCTTATCTTAGATATACAGACGCTCCTTCTATGCAGAAGATAATTGCGTCCACAGACCATGATAGATGATCTGTTCGCAAGTGATGCAGCGGTCACAGGCCACGGCTATAGGGGTTCCACGCATTACCCCAGCCGCCTAACTATTGTCTACTTAGGTACTTATTCGGAGCTGGGTGACTCGGGGACTCCTCAGGCCGCGAGAACAAATCCTCAACTTCGTGTGGATTCGAACCCGTGACCATCGGTATGACAGCCGAGAGCACTACCTCTCGACCACCACGTCCCATATGTATTTTAAAGACATGGTTGACTTACAACTTAACAATTTTACTGTTTTATTGTCGGGAAAGAAATGATTGGTTATTAAAATGTCATGGATCGTGTTTCAACAATAAAGTTAATGGTGTCAATTGTTTGCAGAGATATTGACAAGGACTTTTGTTTTCAGAAGTGTAGTCAAGTCCCCTTTTCAGATCATGATGGACCGATTGGGTTCAGATGAAGAACCATTGACACGTTTTATTGAGCCACGGCTTACGACCAAGGGATTGTGTAGCTATTACTATGGCCAGCCACCTCTTTCTTCCCCAACCAATGTCAGATACGAAGAAGCGTCGAGGTTGAAGCAAGTGACTCTCATTAGCCTCTAAAGGTCAGTACATTGCGCTACAGCTATATCACCGCTCCCATATTTTTGTTTTGGGAATTATTTTTTTTTAATCTGAATTTGTAATTTTATTTTTATTAATTTAGTTAATAATATTTTTAAGGGGTTTGCGTTTTTTTCTAATTTGCAGTGAATGAGTGAAAGTAGCAGTCATTGCATCATATTAGTCCGTATTATGTAATAAGGACATTCAGTGCATTACATTTATCGTCTTCGTTGGTGCTCTAGGATTAGTAAGAGAGGCTATGACAGGCATGACATAGAGACAGCAATATTCTCTGAAACAGTATAGGGCGTAATATCATGGGAAGTGTGTCCAGCAGATTTAAGTGGTTTTATTTTTAAGAGAATTTGGATGTACTTTTTTTTTTAATTATAATATTTTTTGTCTTAAGTTTTGAGGAATTATACTTAGCAGAATCTTGCTTACCAGAAAAATTTAGAATGTTGTGCATATATTGAAAGGGTTTAGAAAAAAAATCGTTTCTTGAATACTTTACAATTATGAATGACGATTTAATTCGTGAGTTTTAAAAAATGTTGAGGCATCATTCATGGGCTGATTTTATGCCTTAAAGACATTGGAAAAAAAATCTTTATATTAATTTTTTATAATATTTTATTCTATTTTTTTCAAAAAAAAAAAATCATGACAAAACTTGAATCTTAAAGCATGCTTTCTGGTAATTTTGATACTGGAAAAACATATTCATTACAAGTCACTCAGGTATTAATAAGTGATATTAGTTTAAAAGTAGTTTTATAAAAAAATCTATTTTTTGTAATAGGTTTTTAGCAACAAGTAGTTTAAAGAGTAAAAGAAAAACTATTATCTGTTAAAAAAGTTGTTGTTATTGAAGATTGAGTTTACAATCTCGGATATCTATAAAGCAACATTGTTTGGCCTTATCTGTAGTATAATTTGTAGCAAATGAAGTGTGTTAGAAGGGCTAGTAATTAAATAATGGTTAATGCACGTGTAGGTTTCATAGGCATAGCAGTTTTATGGGTTATAGTAAGTAATATGGATTCAATATTATTGAACGAGTTGTTTTAGTCGTTTACAAAACGTTTTGGTTTCTAATTTCAAGAAAAATTATGAAAACTCATAGATATGAAGCAATTGATGATTTTCTTAAAATGCAATAAATATTTATTTAAATATTTGTTTTTTTAATGTTTGTGTAATCTTATTTAGGAAAACATCAAAAGACTAGTACATTACCCTAGTGACAGATTATACTTTTGGAATAGCTTTCTAACTAAATGGAAGATATAAAGATTAAAATTTCATTCAGCATAATTATAATACTTTTAAAAAGAACCTTCATTTTTTTTTGTAAATAGGTGCAAATACGGTAGTTACACTAATTGCATTTGATTACTAATACAAGTGATCTAACCATTGAAAATTTCATATATATTTTATATATTACTAACTATATACAACACGTTTTTCTTTCATGTGATCATAATGACGTCTTAAATTTTACATTTTTACCGAATACAATACTAAATCGTATATTTGAAAAATGGAATTCAAATCAATAGGATTTTATTCATATAAATGAATTTATTCAAAAATAAAAAGGTATTTATTGTAATCTAAAACGAGTGCCCTAAGATACGATTTATTTTAGATGCGAGCACACTCAGGAAATGATGATTGAAGAATTATGAGTGTTAAACTCGCATCAGCATTCGGAGGCTTTGAAAGAAAGTGGTATTTAGGAAAAGCCATATGTGGGTGAGGTCATCACTAAAAGTCAGATAAACGAGATTTTGATAATGTGGCAGAGAGTTTTACAATTCGTATAAAGAAAAAACCCGAAATGTTGCAACGTGACGTGCATCTGAGCTAAGTAATTACACTGACCTAACTCATTTCCGCAGCATTTGAAAGCGTTCCTTAAACAATGCTCATTGAGCAAATTTTTAATATAATTTTTTTTTAATTAAAAGAGAAATGATGAAAAGTGACAAGTTACTAAAATTAAAAATACAGTATCATATAAGTTGTGTATGTACACGCCTTTATGTACACTGTAGACTTTGTAAATCCAGTTATTCGTGCTTTACATTCTCTTTTATCATGTTTTAATACAATATTTCTTATTTATAAATAAATTTTTCTCATTAAAAACACGTAACAAGAACAATTAAGAGTAGCAATGTGTGACTGGACGGATTTAAACGCATGCCAATTATTTCAAATGTGAATTTAGCAACTCCCCAACGTTTTATATGTCTACCTAGATGGGCAATAAGGGAATTATAGATTTTGAATTTTTATAAATCTCATATAAAAATATGTTTTTTTGAGCCCCGGCCCCCATGAGTGTGTATTTAAACATTCTTTTATATCTACTTTCGTCATAAGAGTGCACTTAACAATTTAGCAAAGTTTCATGCTCCTACCTAGACGGAATATTGGAGAATTAGTGATTAGTCAGTTTTTAATATAAGAAAAACTATATTTGGGCCCCTGGTCCCCCCATGAGAAGGAATTTTAACATCCTTTTTGCCAATTTTGGTCCGGAGTGTAAATTCAAAAAATTAACAAATGTTTCATGCTTCTACCTATACGGGAAATAGGAGAATTAGTGATTTTCAATTTTTATATAGCTCATATTAGTAAAAAAAATTGTGGGGGCCCTAGCCCCCATGAGTAGGAAATTTAACTTTTATTTCCAATTATAATTGGGATCATGTACTTAACAAATTTCCAAAGTGTCATGCCTCTACCTACACGTGAAATAGGAAAAATGGGATTTTCCATTTTTATAGAGCCAATATAAGAAAAAAGTGTTTTTGGGCCTCCGGACGGACATGAGGGAGAATTTCTTTTTCGCAAATTTTCATAGTGAGAGGGCTCAGAGGGTACCCAACAACTTCCCAAAGTTTCATGCTTCTACCTACACGGGAATTTAGAGATTTAGTGCCGAGTCGGTTTTTAATATAAGAAAAGCTATTGTCCCTCACGAGAGGGAATTGTAACATCCTTTTTCCCAATTTTTGTTGGGAGCGTGTACTAACATTTTTTTTCCTAAAATTTCATGCTTCTACCTATACGGGAAATAGGAGAATTAGTGATTTTCAATTTTTATATAGCTCATTTAAGGAAAAAACCGCTTTTAGGGCCCCGGCCCCCATAATTGGAAAATTTAACTCTTATTTCTCTAATAATAATTGGGAGCGTTTACTTAACAAATTTCCAAAATTTCATGCTTCTACCTACACGGGAAATAGGAGTATTGGTGATTTTTAATTTTTATAAAGCTCATATAAGGAAAAAACCATGTTTGGGGACACGGCCCCAAATGACCGGAAATATTTTTTTTGGCAATTTTAATTGGGAACATGTACTTAACAAATGACCAAAGTTGTATACTTCTACCTACACGGGAAACGGGAAAATGTGTGATGTTCAATTTTTATAAAGCCCAAATAAGGAAAAAAATGTTTTTGGGCCCCCGGCCCCAGATGAGCGAGATTTTAAAAATTCTTTTTCACCAATTTTCGTCGAGAGAAGGTAACCAACAACTTCCCAAAGTTTCATGCTTCTACCTACACGGGAAGTCGAATAATTAGTGATGAAACAGTGAGTGAGTCAGTCAGTGAGGGCTTTCCCTTTTATTAGTATAGTTTTAGTATCTATGTATATCTTATGAAAGGGTTTAGCTGCGGATGAGTGTGTATATATATGTATATTATATATTCTTTGTCAGTGTGCAGGATTTTATTTGAAAGAGGACTGAAGTGTAAACGCTTTTATTGCTGGAAGTAGAAGGCAATTAATGGCGGTTGAGATTGTAGGCCAACATGCTTGCCCTATGACATTGGGTAATTAATGTAAACAGTGTTTTTAGCCTTCCCCGTTACCTATGTCTGGTATGAGACCCATTAAATGTCTGACAAAGATATCAAATGTTAAATAGGTTCTGTTGTCCCTAAAGTCAATTTAAATTATGGTTTAAAATTGAAAAAAGTCTGGAATGTGAAATACACTTACCCTAATTTACCAAACAAAATTAAGTTACGAAAGCTATGTGCATACATCAAATCATTTTATACACGGGTGGGTGAATTTATATGCCCATTACCAAAAATATTAAAATGTATGTAGACATTATCCCCTAAGTCGTGGGGTCCTATCTACATGACTCAGATGTTAAGAGGAGCTACTTAACTATACTCTTGATGTGTTCAAAAGTTATATTCCCTACATATTACAAGTACAAGACATGCTTTGAAAAGATCGCCACTTGTTGAATTCTGCATTTTGTTATTGAATATGAAAGCAATCTATTCTCTGACTTAAATTAGGCTGACATTTGATCATGCCATTGTTTGTTTACCGCCTTCAAATGCTAAAGCAAATCATCTTAGATGTATGCAAGATGTAAAACTATCTAATAGTTTGTAAACTTCTCTGCCAGGGCATTCTTTTGACCAGCCAAAAATGTTTGAAGTTCTTTTTTCAGAGCCTACGATCTATTGAAAATTCCGCTTGAAACAACAGTATCTAGGTGTGATAAAATAGGTCTTTAAATTTCACCTACGTTGACATAAATCAAGAAACAGTAGCATTTGCTGTACATGTCCTACAATGAAACTTACAATCCAGATAACATCATGTATGACACCATCCATTTCAGGTTACAAATGTTTCCGAGTTGTACGATGTATCAGACAGTGCTAAACATCGATTTTTGTATTTTTCTTTTAAAAGCCAAAAGACCAAGCACGCTATACATTGCAGCTGTAGCTCCGTCAACAGATACATCAATACAATCGTTTAATTTTAATTTAAATTGTCTAATAATCATTCACTTTAATAAATATATCAATACCTTGACATGGCGAGGGGAGCACACAAAAAAGTTCTTCGAATATTTGACAACCTTTGAAGAGAACATATAGCATAAAGTGTGCATTACTAGAGACCTCAGTGATCACTTTGATCGGAATATGAAGGGATTTACTCGACTTCATAGAAAGCTTTATTTTGATGAGGCTGGTTAAATAGTTGGCTTGTCTTCCAAGCCAAAACGGACACATGATAAAAATATAGAATTGATTTAGTATATTCCCAAAAAGTCTGCAATGCCCGCAATAAATCCTTTTTTATTTCAAATGGAGCAGTTTACCCCTGTTTGAAGACCCCTGTTTTTAAAGCTTTAACTTTTATAAGACATTTAGATTTTAAAATTTTTAGAATAAGCATTTAGATCATTTTGCATATAATCATTTTTTTGTATGTCTTTGAAAATTTTGAACTCATAGCAACATAAATAAAGAAATTAATGGAGGCGTTAAATTGTATGGCAAACTGTATGAATGATCTTATAAATAAATATTCCATTTGTCCTATATATTTATATTTAATGGTTTCATAAAAGTGAATGCAGGAATTTGGGACTAAAATTGAAAATGCCATACAACAAAAAATAACTAAACATATTTTAATAAATCTCATTTCTTTGACACGCTTTGCTCGAGATGTGGAAAGATCTCCAATATTTTTCGTTGACAGCTTCAGTCGCGCTATTGTTGTAAAGGTGCAAACAATTATAATGATCATAGGGGCGGAAAGGACACAAGCAGGTAAAACTTTATTTTGAAAAATATTCAACCACCACTCATTGTCAGTGAATTCTCGTCTTGTATACAACATCATTCCAGTTATATTAAATCTAGGATCAAAACTCCATTTCCAATAATATAAAGTCCAAGATGGCATAAAAAAAATTAACATGATTATGTAAACAAAAAGTACAACAATTTTAATTATTTTTGAAGTTATGATCCTTGAAGCATAAAATGGAAAACATACTGCCACCATTCTTTCAACTGATATGACAGCTACAAGCCAAACACTAATGTTAGTTGTACATCCACTTAAATGAGCAAATATAGTCGAATAGACCGCACTAAGGTTGTAACACAATACAAAGTCAAATTTTTCTGAAAATCTTACAATTCTATAAAATGATTCACTGCATGAAAAAGTTAAATCCGACACTGAGAGAGCCAAGAGTACAATATTTGTTGAGTCTTTCATTCCATGTTGAGATAAAACAAGAATATTTAAAATGTTAGTGACTATTCCGATGACTCCAGCAATCCAATTTAATACAAAGGTAAAAATAAAGTCGGTTGTCATTGCAATAATATAAAAATTGTTATTGTAAATGTTTGAAAAAACGGTTAAACTTTTATTAACATCTCCGAAAATACCATCTAAACTTGTCACGTTCATTGTCGTAAAACAAATGCAAGTGCTGCAAATTTTTTTAAAAGTTTAAAAATATACCAGGCCATTTATCTTATTGGCCTTAAAATTTAATGTCAATATTAATGTCTTTTAAAACATTTTCCACGCTAAAATTGATTCCGTTTATAATAATTGTAAATAAACTAAAATAGGTATAAATAGTTCATGTTCTTATCTAGTACGGTTGTGTAGTGATTGGAAATATTGGGAGGATGCAACAAAAATGATTGTGACTTAGAAGAGTGTGGTCGCTTTGATTGACAAAGAATAGTTTGTTTTTTAGCATACACTCCACTAACTAAAGTATTAGAAAATTGCTTTTACCGTTTGTTCCTAATGTTGTATCTCAAAACGCTTTCCCAGATATAAGTGATGGGTACGTTGTTGTTTGTCGTTGTGCTCCCATCTTAAGCTAAGAATGGCATCTTCGCATTATCATGAGCATTTACTACATCAAATCATTCTAGAAATTTCCATATCTTCCAGGAGCTATAAAAAGATTTTACAATAGTCGTTGTATATCTTTTACGTTTCGGTATCTTCAGATAGCAAGATTAATTAGATTTCTCTGGGGAATGCTAAGATGCAGACACGTAATGTATCATAGAAATAAACCATTTGTATAATTTAATTAAATTTAAATTTAGTCATAATAAAAATTAATTTATTTTGAGAACCCCTATTTTTAAAGACAAATTCAACGTCTTTATTTAGAATAAACTACCAGCTGTATTTTTATTGTAGCAATTTTTATGTACAATGTTGTAATCCTGCATAATAAAAATCAATTCTTTGTCCGGTCATCGATTGCTATGGTCCCTCAAACTCCTACAGACTGCAAGAGCCGATAAGAAAAATTAAATTAAAAATTAGTGCCCTAGGACAAAGAAAGAAAGCGCCCCCTTCCCAGGTTATATATATATAATATAATATAATATATATAATATAATATAATTTAGAAATAAACGTATTGCCATGCGACCCTATGCTTGTTGGCCCCCGGGCAAATACTTAAAGGAACAATGCGTTTGACAGCACTAAGTATAGCCATCATAGCCATCACTGTGTTAAATGTTGACTTAAGTGTAATGGGTATGCGAATCACTGTCGTTGATTTCGTGTTGACTGGAGTGTCCTTAATTTAAAAAAAAAAAGAAATATTTTTTATAACATATCATTGCAGCTTGTGGTGTCTTTAACTTCACTACAAAATAGTACCTCGTCTTATATTTCGTCTGAATTAATATATTTAACGAAGACAAGCAACTAAAAACACGAGCAAACGTCTGTTGATTCATCAACTTGCAAAGACCATGGAGGTGAAATCTTGATTTCAATCAACATTTTTTCTTTGATATCTATGAACATATAAGATATATGCCGATGAATGGTATTTAAAAAAAAAAAAGATTTTTCTTGCATATTTGCTTCACTGGAATCCCAAAAGAGTTAATTTTACCATCTTCATGATGTGATGTTATCTTCTGACATTGTGTAAGGTTTTTGTTTTGCTATTTCCAGTGCGACTTCATACGACGCTTGTACAAATGCTTGTTTGTTTATAACTTATATTTGGATAAAGTCTATGATATCTGCACATTATTTTGTGCGCAGGGAAGAAAGCCAAGTTCATGCTCTGAATGAAACTTCTCTAGATCTATGTGATGTTTTAGTTTGGAAGGTTTTATTGACTCGCTACTGAGAACAACTCTACACAGCACACATTGGGGTTTCTCTACGCCATTTATGTTCAAATTCGTAAAGTCTAATTTCAGAAATTCTTCTGAATATCATGTTTCCTTTCCATTGCTTGTAAAATTTCTGAATACATTTAATCAAAGTAAATAGTAATATTAAAAACATAACAACAACAACAAATTTAATTTATTAAATAAAGAAAATAATTACCATTGATTACTTAGTAACGATTAATCCACAACCTCATAAAGCTCACTGTATTAAAAGTTAAAAAAATAACATAATACTATAGCCGATTCCATGTGTACATCGCAAAATCTTTTCTAGCATTGGAGACTAAAACATCGAGATATTCTGTCTAGTGTAAATATTTTATTAAAAACTAAGAGTCAAGCAACAATAACAAACTTTTGCATGAATAGCATGATCGGAAAAGCTAAAGATAGTGCTAAAAAGGAAGAAATAATCGACAGCGTTAATAATATAATTTCTATATTAGGGTTGAGCATTAAATGCATTTAATTACAAGAGTTCGAGTTTCGCATAGAAAATTGGCATTATAATGATTAATTTTAATTGACAGTTGGTGATGCCCAGGCAACCTGTCGTGACTACTTTGTGGATAGCAAATCATTGGTTAGGAACTCCTGCTCTAAAACGTGGGACGTGGTGGTCGAGAGGTAGCGCTCTCGACTGTCATACCGATGGTCACTGGTTCGAATCCACACTAAGGTGAGGATTTGTTCTCGCGGCCTGAGGAGTCCCCGAGTAACCCAGCTCCGAATGGGTACCTAACTAGACAATAGTTAGGCGGCTGGGGTAATGCGTGGAACCCTTATAGCCGTGGCCTGTGACCGCTGCATCACTTGCCAACAGATCATCTCTCATGGTCTGTGGACGCAATTATCTTCTGCATAGAAGGAGCGTCTGTATATCTAAGATAAGATAAATAGTTTTTTAGAGAACAGATTCAGCTCTAAGTCCTACCTGTTTTTGTGTTCATATAAATGTAGCAATTATATAGTGCTAATTGTTTTTTTACAAAAATATTTAAACCAAAATTTTTTGTCAAAATGATCTCTAAAATTCTTAATAGATAGCTTCATTTTATACAGGTTAAGCATTCAAACTAAAAGTGGAATTCCCGAACTTAACATATATATATTGTTACGTATCTAGGCATTGTTACCTATTTTTTTTTTGTTGTTTTCCCTTGACCTGTTGCGGACGAGAGACGGGTGGAGGATTCCCGAGGTTGTCTGCCCCTTTTGTGTAGTGAGTTTGTTTGTGAGCGGCGGCGAGTTCAAGCCACACAGACCGTGTGACCGGTCCTTGACCTGTGTGTTTTCATCTGGTCAAAAATATGAGGTTTTCTTGTTCCGTCTCTTTAGAGAAGGTTCTAGCCCTGTCTTGTTGTTGTTGACTTGTCCTGTTCTCGAATAGTATTCGAGAAACTACTAGAGTTGTCTTGAGCTCGACGCGCGGTGGACTATAAAAAGACCGCCCGTATAACGTTGAGGGGGATAAGACATACGGAGACAGCCGAGAGACAGTATCGCGGAGACTGTGCGTGACCCCTGCGTGGTATCGTTAGTGTAAGTTGAGATTTTTCCTTTTCAAGGCCTTGCTGGTAATTGTAGTTATCTTTTAAAACTCTTGAAGTGTAATATTTTTACATGCCATTTTTGTAAAAGGGTTTAGTCAACCTCTCAATTCTGTATTGAGTAGATGTTTGTGTTTTTTTGTTGCTTGTAACTTATTGTGATTCCTTTAAAAGTACTATTTGATTTATATTTTATTAAACATTCAGTTGATATTTTACTTTCCGATTTCTTGTGTTATTCATTGTAAGTCTGTGGTTAAATTCAGACTTAAGATAGTGACACAACGGCTTTTTCTATTGTCACGTTCCCCTAGACAAGCCAATACAAATTAGAATAGATGTAATTCAATTCGTAATACGTGACAAAAGAAGATTGGGGCCTTCGTCCGGGATGTTTTTCTGAACCTATTTTCATCTTACTTGAGTAATTTTGTAAAGGCGAAGTTGCCGTTAAAATTTTTTTTTCTTCAAAGAGTCGGAAGTAAAATATCAATAGTATTGACGAAACTCTCGTAAGGTTTTTTGTTGTACTGATTGTGTACTGTATATTTACATTGTATACATATTTTTTTTTGTGCCTGTGATAGTTTTGTTAGTTGGCCATGGATATTCAGAGTTTTCTTGCAAATCCCTCTGTGGAAGAGCTTGATGCTTTTACTAGGAAGGAACTGGTCCTTATTTCTAAACAGTTAGGGTTAAAAATAAAATCAAATGCCCTTAAACAAGAAATCAGAGATAACATTGTAATCCATTATGTAAACGAGGAAGTGTTTTCTGAAGACCTTTTAGAAACCCTTAGACCCGAGGAGGGTAAATCAGATTTGGAACTTCAGATTAAATTAAAACAAATGGAAATAGAAGCCCAGCTAGCTTTAAAAGATAAAGAAATAGAGTTAAGGAAATTAGAGTTAGCTGCTAATGTGAGATCAGATTCTTCCCCTGCCAGTCATACTGCTGAAGCAACAAAATTTTTGAAAATAATTCCACGCTTTAATGAAGCCACAATTGACAATTATTTTCCACAATTTGAACTTTCCGTGAAAAATTTTAATGTACCTGAAACTTTGTGGCCCACTTTGCTGCAAACAGTTTTGACTGGTAGAGCTGCAGAGGTATTTTGTTCTTTGACCATTGAACAACAGAAAGATTATAATGTTGTTAAAGCCTTAATTCTTAAGGCATATGAACTTGTTCCGGAAGCCTACCGAAAGCAGTTCAGGGATTGTCGCAAATCGGATGGCCAAACCCATGTAGAATTCCTGCGGGAAAAGGAGCGACGCTTTGAAAAATGGCTCACTTCCAAGGAAATCGGCACCGACTTTGCCAAATTCAAGAACCTAGTGCTGATGGAAGA
Source organism: Radix auricularia (assembly GCA_002072015.1). Taxonomy (NCBI): domain Eukaryota; kingdom Metazoa; phylum Mollusca; class Gastropoda; family Lymnaeidae; genus Radix; species Radix auricularia. Next base: position 48,642 of record MUZC01000165.1, on the reverse strand, counting down.
GTTCAAGAGTTGTGTGCGGCTGGACGTCCGTACGCATATAGCTGATCGTGGCGAGGAAGATGTGCACAAGGCTGCAGTGTTGGCAGACGATTATATAATATCACATCAATTTGCCAAGTATACGACGGATGTCAAGCCAAAACAAGTCAAACAGCCGGAGTCCACTGCTAGCAACTCCATAAAGAACAGCAGTACAAATGACAGAAAACCTACTACAAGTAAAGCTACTTGTTCCTATTGCAAACGAGAAGGCCATAAAGTTGACGATTGCTGGAAATTGAGGAAGAGAAACGAAAGAGCTCCTTCAAAAGTCAGCGCTTGCACAGTACAGTGGTCGTCGAGGTTTACTCCCTCATCATCAAGTCATATCAAGAATACCTCGACACCACCTGTTTCAAATGTATTGACTGTACAAGACTCTCCGAAAATGTCTCCACGATGTTCCCATGACTCCATCAAGAGTTCCCATAATACATCACCCCGATGTTCCCATGACTCCATCAAGAGTTCTCATAATACATCACCCCGATGTTCCCATGACTCCATCAAGAGTTCCCATAATACATCACCCCGATGTTCCCATGAATCCATCAAGAGTTCCCATAATACATCACCCCGATGTTCCCATGACTCCATCAAGAGTTCCCATAATACATCACCTCGATGTTCCCATGACTCCATCAAGAGTTCTCATAATACATCACCCCGATGTTCCCATGACTCCATCAAGAGTTCCCATAATACATCACCCCGATGTTCCCATGACTC
>MUZC01000164.1:218498-231115 GCA_002072015.1 Radix auricularia | reverse complement strand
TTTAATATTTATAAAGATTCATCTCTGGTTCATTGAAAATTTCAAAAGTTTTCAAAAATTAATATGCCTTATCCTTAGGCTAAACATGTTGTAAACTTACTAGTAAAACCTCCTTCTCCTAGCAAGGGTCTCTATAAATTCTTCCTCTTCTTCATCCTGTGTCGCCATAAACTCCCGGAGGAATAAGTAAGACTGGATGAAGAGCCCAAAGACTAAGATGATATTAGCTAGGCAAATAGCAAACAATAGTGGACCCGAGATTTCCTCTTGGTTTCCGACAGCTTTAGGGGCTAAAACATCAATATGAAAATCATTTATTGGAGACGTTTCAAAATATAGATATATGCTTAAGTGCAAACTGTGCACAAATTAACTTTACGCCAAAACTTTCTTTACAGGATTTCTTTAGACATTAAAAAAAAAAATTAATGTGGCACTGTGCGCCCCAGAGCAAAGCGCAGGAGCCGCCCATCTCTACATACCCCGTCCCAAACACCATGCATTGTTTGGCACAAAACATCTGTCATGACCCCACCCCCCCACATGATCCTGGTGGAGTGGAGGGCTACACAGTCTGGGTTTTAGGTAAGAGGCAGTGACCAGAAGCAACATTTTAATGTCATCCAACTTGACTATAAACCATTTGACAAATAGTAATACTTCAATATACTGAGGTAATTTATAAACCTATTCAATGCACTAAATTTAAAACATGTAAATCAAAATTACAAAATTACAATTAAAAAACGTATTACGTGTGACAGTTAACTAAGCTACATTTATCATTTGGAGAAATGTTTTATCGTTAAATTTAATATAAGGTTTGAAGTACAGCTGCGGAAATTAACGATTAATTTCTCAACTAATTGGTAAAAATTGATATCGATTAAATTTTTTTTTTATTTCGTTTTATTAATAAATAATTAATAGTCTACTTATTAATCAATAATAGTTAATTTTTTACGCACAAGCTTCTCCATTAAAAAAATAAGTGTATTCTTTAAAATAAGCTGTTTAAAAGAAATGACATTAAATAATTAAACTTTTTTTAACTTAATTAATAATAACAAAGTATAAATTCATAGATATTATATGGAACTACTTATATTTAAATATATCTCCTAACAGTATTGTCAGGGGTATGAGAACCCCTGCGTTTTCAGTTGTAATATTGCCTGGTCACAACCTCATGTTTTGATCTGTGAACGAGTTTCACTTCACGTGGGGAGCGTTTGCTCAGTCCACGCAAGGTCTGTCCAGGGGCCACGGGTATATAACTCGTGGGTCTCGATGTGTCAGAGACAGAGACGGACAAGGGGTTATGCTGCGGAGACCAGCGGGTGTTGACAGGTCGCCGGGTGTCAGTAACACGAGGAATACCGGAGTTAGGGTTGCCGTGTTGGCTGGCTGGACTGTACGCCGGGGATATGTTATAACGAACGACTTGAGTTGAAGTCGTACATAGTTGTCAAGTGTATATGAATGTAAATAAAGGTTTGCTGTTGAAAAGGACTTGAGTTGGCTTATTGTGCAACAGCTGTTGGTGTGTAAGCCTCGGGACCTAAACCCTAGACAACGATACCCGACAAGCATCATATTTTTTCTCATTAAATACTAAAGTTATGGGCATTTTAATAAATTGCCTAAAAGGGCACAAAAAGAGAAGGAAAACAACGTAGGAAAAAAAGTGATTATGATGTCTTAGAAAATAAAATCATAACTTTTGAACCACTTGGGATACAAAGATAATCTTTAGGTTTTTGTTAATCATCAAACAATTTCTATACGTCTGTATTACTTTAATATTTTAAAAATTAATTTGTAATTTTATTCCATTTGACAAAACATAAATGCATTATTTTTAGTTATAACTATCTTTCAAAATTTTTACTAATTTTTTTATTTTTATAGTTAAAATATTAAGTTAAATTAAGATTTATTACTTTCCTTGAAATTTTCTCTTTATCATGTCATACATCTTTATCTTAAGCTTGAATCAAAATTATCGCTTAATTAATCGTTAATTTTTCAAAAGTTAACTATTAATTTCATTTTGATAGATAAAAGCCCTATTTTGAAGAGATGTGTTTTTAGTGCAGTCTGGAGTGTCTTAGTAGTAGGAATACTACCAATGTGTAATGGTAGAGAATGTCAATATTTTGGGGGAGAAATACTGTTCTTATTGTAGTGATCATTTTCTCCAGTCCCTTTTATAAAGTTTCTCAAAATAGATATTCCTACATTTTAAACTTAGTAATATCTTCGACCATTAAGAAATGGAGAAAAAAAATTGATTGAATATAGACAAATGTTATCGCATTACTCTAGAGATCGCTAACTAATTGGGTATTCACTGTTGACACGAACACAAACTTGATCAAGTTTCAAAATATTCAAATCTGTAAAATTAAGATCTATCCCTTGATAATTTAGTTTCATGGACATTTAAATATATAATAAGCTAAAATTTCCGATAATATCTTACCGTACATATCATAAATTTCATTACTAACTTTTTTTTTTACATAATGAATTTGAAAAATAAAATCACTACTATTTATAAAATTTCAACAAGAAGAAAGTGAATAATTAGATATCTTAAATTTTCAATATTATTTTTAAAAAAAAGTACTTGTCATGCTTTAACGGGAATAAAGTTTAAATATGATTTTGAACATGATTTACCTTCCACCATTGCAAACGTCAAGATATCAAAATCTTTGACGTGGTCCATAAACTCCATCCTGAGTTTGAAGGCGCCGCTATGAAAAGTCTGCATGTTGACTTTAGTCAGACGGATCCAGAAATCCCCGCCGGTGGAGATGTTAAAGTTATTCAACTGTTTGTCCTCCACATCCAGTTTCCACTTGTTCTGAGAATTAAAAAAGAAAACTACTATTCTCTAGATGTTTATGCGTACGAATTATTTAAGGCTTTAAATAAGTTTTATTTTATAAAATGTACATTGCTATTAGGGGCCGTCCATAAATGACGTCACGCACCTAAAAGGGGGGTCATACTTTTGTGACGATGCGTGACGTGGGGGGTAGGGGGTTGAAGAAATGTGACGTCACATCGAAAGGGTAACTTTAAGTAAAACTTCCACTGAAATATTTGGCACTTAAAATTTATTTAATGACTTTTTAAAAAATTCAATGCTTCTCAAAGTGCCGGTCGATAGGCTATCAGACGCCAATTGGCGTAAGGTAACAAGACACGAAAATTAAATATAATTATAATTATTAAGTTTGAGAATTCACAAGAGAACATAGGAAATCGTAACCCTGCGTCGTTTGATGTTGATATCAAAGCGTTTGTGATCAAACCGCAGTTTGGTTCACTCGCGGCAGGAGTCTGCGAACTTTTTTTTTTGGTCGGTTATCCCCCCCACCCCCCGAAACTGCTACTGGTGACTTTTACAAACAGGACAAGTGTCTAAAAAGATCTGAATAGGATTATATGTTGCTATTTTAAGTCAAAACGACACCGAATATCCATTTGGGGTGGGTGGGGGAGGGGAATCTATTTGACACAATAAGAAAAGTTTTCAGTTTGCTATAGTTTTTCGATTGTTTTTTTGTTTTTTTTTTGTCAAACGCCTCTGGCCATTCTAAATATAATAATAAATGTGTCCATTTAAAATTAGTCAAAAGTATTTACTAACTTTATTGAATGCATCAAGTTCTCGACATCGATATTCGAGAGGAGCACAAAACAACATTATTCTGACCTCAGTTTTTAAGGCATTTATTTTAAATTTGACAGAAAGGATACTTGATACAGTCAAGTCATGTTGATTAAGATTATTGTCACTTTTGTCAATATAAATGAAAGTAGGTTAGATTTAGATGTCTTCGTATAGTACGTAAATAAGAAATACATAGATAACAAATTTAACAAATGCATTTTCTGGAAGGAACCGGTTCAATAGTGGGCATATGTTACCAAGCGTACACGTATACATGACGTATTTGAATATATCTAGTGGAGTGTAGTGGGTGTTATATGTCCCAAATGAGTCTGCATTACCCCCAAAAATTCCCTTTAGACCCCAGATGTTATTTTAAAAAAGTATTATTTTAAAATAACTTTTTTTTTATAAACAAAGAAGTTACAAGTAATGATTTATAGTCAATGCTTACTTTGTATGCATTAAAATAAAATATAATCTAAGGATGTTATAATATTTTATTTTTTTTTGAAGGCCGGTTAAAAAAAGTTAAACGGTTTTAAAAAACGGCCCGTTTCAATAGGATACCTAAAAAAATATTAAAATTATAAAAGTTTATATTAACATTACTGTTAACCCAAAAGTAGCGGATTCTAGCAAATTTTCTATGCCCACAACGGTTGAGCATTACCCCCAAGAGTTCCCTTTTCACCCCAAATGAGATAATTTATTGGTGACATTATATTTACAACAGTTGTGTGACATACGTGAAATACTGAAGAAGAAATAATTGGGGGGGGGGGGAACAAAAAATAAACAAACTTGTGAGCTTCGGAGTTAAAAGTTATGATAATGTTGGATATTTTAATAATGTCATAGTATTTCAGTCCTCTACTTGCAAGAATTACTGTATATTGCGACGCACAAGATGAAACCCTACTTTCCTGCACAAATGTGGGGTTCATACAGAATGAGCCATTTTCCTCTTCCAGCGCATACCTAATAATTTTTTAGAAAACATGAGATGTGATATCAATGTGATAATTTTAGATCAAATGCCTTTGATGTGCATATACTTAGAAGAGAAACTGTCATTAGAAGATCGAAATCAATTTGAGGAATTGTCTTTTATCTATATATTCTAGGTCTATAAACAATGCAATGATTCTTGTAATATCAATAGTCACATTCGCGAGCTTAATCGTGAAGGTTAATCACATCAATGGTTTTTTACATTACCGCTGCATTGTTCGTTAGCTGTCTTGCTATGCCATGGCTACCAAACATTTTTTTAAAAATGTAATATATAAAATAATCCGAATTCATACTTAATCTTATAGGGCTTGAAGCTGTGTAGGTGCTCATTATGCTATCAAATAAGAATAGAGAAAATCATGTCAAAACGGGAAAAGAATGCAATGGTACCTAGTGAAATGGAAAAATTCTTGCCGGTCGTCTGATACGAAAAAGTTTGAGAATCACTGGCTTACAATTTATTTAATTTATGTAATATCTATTACATAGCTTCACTCATGTTACGATAATACAATGTAGACCTACAATTAATAAATACTTAAATGACAAAAAAATTATTTCATATTTTCAAATAGATAATATATTTTTTTTTTATTTAAGGGGGTGGGGGTCAAAGTTTTGTGACGTACTTTTTGAGGGGGGGGGGTCAACGATTTTGTGACGATGCGTGACGTAGGGGAGGGAGGGTGTAAAAAATCGGTCAAAATCGCGTGACGTCATTTATGGACGGCCCCTTAGCAAATGATATAATTGTTCATGCGATAAATAGATCTTTTTTTTTTAATTGAGAATGAAATCTAATATATAACATTTACTATTCAAATATGTTGGGTTTTTTAATTAAAATGTTTCGTTTTCATTTTAGAATGTAATGGACAATAACAAAAAATAGATATTTTTTTTAAACGCATTTTTGTGCATGGTGTGCATCGGTGCGCAAAATACAACCCCTGTTATTATTAAATACTTTGCGTACATTTCAGAAAGTTTAATATTTCGTATTTATCAAAAAAGGACAAGTTAGTTGGTCTTTTGAAAAATGGTTGGCGCCGTAGGCACCCAAAGAAGGGGGCGCCGCAGGCGCCACGGCGCCCCGGCACAATCTAGTTATTAAATACTTTGCGTACATTTCAGTAAGTGTAATATTTCGTATTTATCAAAAAAGGACAAGTTAGTTGGGCTTTTGAAAAGGGTTGGCGCAGTAGGCGCCCTATAAAAGTGGGCGCCGCAGACGCCACGGCACCCCGGCACAATCTAGCATTAAAAATTTTTACAGCGCTAATCACAACACGATGTTTCAACTAACTGCTGTAGACTGTCGTACATCGTTCCTCAGCGTTCCACATCCAGTGAGTGAGTGAGTGACCTGGGCTTTTATATTATTTATAAGCTCAATTCCATGATTTTCTTATTGTTATCAACATAAAAATAACTTTATTTTGTTGTTGGGTCACATATTCACCTTAACATTTATCAAAAAAATTCAGATTTCATTAAATCAAACCTCGATTTTTTAGAAAAATTCCATATATGTGTCAAGACAATACAAAGCATGTTTCATTTTAATGATGTCCATCAAGTAGGGCATTTCTAATTTAATAACGCATAATTTTATCTAAAATCTAAACCATAATAACAAACTTTAAAAGTTTCTTGTTATATCAAATATAACGAAGATCTTTTGTCTGATGGTATAAAGGAAGTGCTAAAAGATCTATCTTCTATTATAAAATAAATTATGTCTTTGCAAATGACTTAACGCTCTTGGCTCCTATACAAAGCTCTAAACTAAGAGATTATTGTGATGATTTTAAAAAAGGAATCATTTTTCATTGGATGATCTGACCAGGCCTAGGATGATAGAGTCACCATAATACCAGGCCTGGCATGATAGAGTCACCATAAGACCAGGTCTAGTATGATAGAGTCACCATAAGACTAGACCTAGGATGATAGAGTCACCATAAGACCAGACCTAGGATGATAGAGTCACCATAAGACCAAGTCTAGTATGATAAAGTCACCATAAGACCAGGTCTAGTATGAGAGAGTCACCATAAGACTAGACCTAGGATGATAGAGTCACCATAAGACCAGACCTAGGATGATAGAGTCAGGGTCACCCCACCCGGCAATGCACAGGGTCACCCCACCCGGCAATGCACAGGGTCACCGCGACCGGCAATGCATAGGGTCACCCCACCCGGCAATGCACAGGGTCACCGCGACCTGGAATGCATAGGGTCACCCCGACCGGCAATGCACAGGGTCACCGCGACCGGCAATGCATAGGGTCACCCCACCCGGCAATGCACAGGGTCACCGCGACCGGCAATGCACAGGGTCACCGCGACCGGCAATGCATAGGGTCACCGCGACCGGCAATGCACAGGGTCACCGCGACCGGCAATGCATAGGGTCATCCCACCCGGCAATGCACAGGGACACCGCGACCGGCAATGCATAGGGTCACCCCACCCGGCAATGCACTGGGTCACCGCGACCGGCAATGCATAGGGTCACCCCACCCGGCAATGCACAGGGTCACCGCGACCGGCAATGCATAGGGTCACCCCGCCTGCAATGCACAGGGTCACCGCGACCGGCAATGCATAGGGTCACCCCGCCCGGCAATGCACAGGGTCACCGCGACCGGCAATGCATAGGGTCACCCCGCCCGGCAATGCACAGGGTCACCGCGACCAGCAATGCATAGGGTCACCCCGCCGCATGGAATACAAGCCAAAGCGGGCGGCGATGCTTTCAGGTGTACCACTGTCTCAGCTTGACGAAGTTTACAGGTGCACCATTATCTAAGGTATACGAAGTCGAAATGTGCACACCTGCCTCAGGGCATGAAATCGAAAGGTGCACCATTTTATCAGGGGCTTGAATCCGTCAGGTGCACCACTGTCTCAGGTGTATGAAGTTGACAGGCACACCGTTATCTGAGGTGGACGTCGTCAATAGGTGCACCACTGTCTTTGGGGCAGGAAATAGACAGGTGCACCACTATTTCATATGGACGAAGTCGACAGGTGCACTTCAGTCTCAGGTTGAAGATGGTGACAGGTGCACCCCTGTCTCAGGGGCATTAAATTGACAGGTGCACCTCTGCCTCATGGGCATGAGACCGTCAGGTGCACCCCTGTTTCAGGTATATTAGGTCAAAAAGTTGCACCATTATCAGAGGTGGACGAAGTCGACAGGTGCACCACTGTCTCGGGTGCACGATGTCGACAGGTGCACCACTAGATTAGGCGATTAGGAGATTAGGCGTCATTGAATGCCGGCAGTTTAACCCCGGCTTTGGTCTTGTTTCTTGGGACATGCTTAGTTCTCATTTCAACCACCAAACTCTGGCCATTTTGGCAAATTTCCAATAATGGTCTGCTCTCTGTGGCCTGGGTATGTTGACAAATACTGATCAGCATGACAGTAAGCGATGCTGCTAAATGTTCTTATCTTTCCATCAGTACCTGGCGCGAGATAAAAATACAGCACAAAACAACACATCCTGCTATGGCGTAGTAAGATAATTTTTTTCAACATGTGTAAACCATGTCTTTAAAGTAACTACTTTTCATATGTGTTATTGAGATGCTGTATTCGATTTTCTGTTTTTATTTTAAAATAGTCAACGTTTATCTTATCATCCCTCATTTGGAATGCATCCCGCTAATTACGTTTTTTTCCCCCCTATATTTAGAACTCTCATGAACCAACATTACGAACAGAGGCGTCACTTGGGTTGGTGTCACCCGGGGTAGTAGCTCATGGTGTCACCCCCCACACGACTTACGCCATAGAACGTCCCCGAGTAATCGAGTGCCATATAACGGAAACAAACAGAATTTTTACATTTTGGTGTCATCCGGTGCGATCTGCACATCTCGCACCTCCTGGTGACGCCACTGCTTAGTGTAACTTACTAATTAACTTCGTGAAAATGACCCGTAAAATAGCACATAATAATGAGCGCAGGGGGGGGGGATCAGAGGTGATTGTTATAATAGATGCCGTTTCATGATGGACTACCAACGCGGTATAGCGAATGCATGGCATAATTGTTTCTAAGCGAAAGAAATGTGTCGACCCTTTTTTCTTTTTTTAATTTTTAAATTTTTTTTTGGACATAAAGCGCACACAGAAAAAAGGAATTAGATATCGTTGTCAACCCCCTGAAAGTATTACCAGGTGCGGGCACGCCCCCTCGGAATCCCCCCCCCCCCACTAGTGACGCCACTGATAACGAACATCATTAAAATATTTTGCCATCCTAAATTCCAGTGAACACGTCACAGCCACTAAAAAAACCTGGCGACGTTGCAAATGCCCTGCGCCATGTTGTGGTCAACAAATACCGAGCCCCGCTCGTCAAATGACATCTCAACTCGTGTCAATGCGTCAAAGATTAATTATTGGTAACTACAGCCTCTTCGATGCAGGCATGGACTTGGCAGCTCCAGGGGTTCCCATACTGTTAGAAGGAGACACACCGGCATAAATTTAATTTCCAAGAAGAAATTTATTCTATATTTCATGGTTGGTATTGTTTGCAAATTATTACGAATTCGATCTTGTTGAGCGGCTATAATGTTTTATTCAACAATAAAAGTAAATAAATAATCATTTTTTATAAATAATAGGAGATGTGTTGAAAATAGGTGAACCAGTGTAATTCACCATCATACAGTGGCTGGGCTGCCTTTTGAGTATTTATATGATTGTTAAAAAAAAACTCTGTTACATATTTCGCTTTCAAACAAATCATCCTATTTTTGAAAAAACCCAAAGGAAAAAACAGGAAAGAATGTTGTTAAATGGATTGAGTCTCGCAATTGTGTCTGGCCTACTGTTTGCAGGACGTAAGTAATGCACTACAAATGTTCGTATATATTGTTTAATACTTAAAACTCAAGTCGGGAGCAGGTTAGTTATTTAACATAACATTTTGTTAATAAATTAAAGTTCACTTTACAACAGTGCTCCTCAACGACGTCATGTTTTCTCATTTAAACTCACGATTTGGAATAACATTTCAAAGTATGTTGTTGTTTTTTTTTGTCGTTTTTAACAACGGTTTTTCATTACCTTATTTCATTTAGCTTGCTTCCTTTTCTTTACGCTTTACGTTTCCCTTCGAACTTGTGTGCCGTCAAGTCTAATACTGATGTCTTTTCTCTTTCTGTTAGATTTGATCCTTAGTAAAATAATCAGTAGCATTCTCTGCCCCCATTGGACAGCGTCTTGGAATTTCCGTTTACCTTCCGCGTGTCTCGTCTAATAAGACTAGAGAAATTATTTCTCTTTGTAATGTGTTCAGCGTGAGTTACAGCAAAAATAGAGTTTTTGCTCACTAAAACTAAAAGTAAAAAAAAGCGGATAAGAATTATTTAAAATACCTAAATTTGTCTCATTGGCCACTATTACGACATCGCTTACTTGTCTCAGATCTTTAAATCTTTTAATCACATTTTCAATTAATATACCCATTACTTTAAAATATTTTAGCTAGATGTGTCTTTAACCTGAAATCCACAAAAGTAAATGCATAAAACATTAATGGTATTGTTACTTTCTTCTTTAACAAATATGTGTTGCAACAATCGAATAAAGGCTTACGCATTACTGAAATCAGATTTTTGATCTACAAAAGAAAGTATAATATTTTTTTTTTTAAATAAAGATCAAATTTATTGTTTTCAATTCAGAATTTGTTTGTGTAGTTTTGTTTTCTAACCTTTTTCAGATGTTCAGAGTTACACCAAGATGACGGAACATAAGGGACTGATAATTGGGCAGACGCTAAACTTAACGTATGACTTAGAAACTTTCTTGGATCGTGACCTCTTGAGTACAGGTTTGGCGGATGACATAACAAGTGTTGATCTAAAATTCATTTGCGCTGGGTGTCCATCCTTTGTAAATGTCGCAAGGGTTTTATGGCTTGGAAGAGTGAGTTTATACCATAGCTTGTTATTAATTTAGATATTTTTAACACTAATGGCGTTACTAACGTTGACGCGTAAGCAAAAAAAAAAACACAAAAAAACACCAAAAAAAACACAAAAAACAAACAACAACAAACAACTATTTCATCAGTTACCGGCAGTGTCATCTTTGACCTTGCCAGCTGGTATTATATCATCCTTGGCCTGGTCATGGTTACAATATTATCATATGCAAAGTTCGTTTGGAAAATAACATCCTAGGCCTGTAATGATCTTGGCAGTGTCATCCTAGGCCTGGTAAGAGGTCGAGAATATCATCCTAGGCCTGGTCTTATGGTGACTCTATCATCCTAGGTCTGGTCTTATGGTGACTCTATCATCCTAGACCTGGTCTTATGGTGACTCTATCATCCTAGGCCTGGTCTTATGGTGACTCTATCATCCTAGGTCTGGTCTTATGGTGACTCTAACATCCTAGGCCTTGTCTTATGGTGACTTTCATCCCAGGCCTGGTCTTATGGTGACTCTATCATCCTAGACCAGGTCTTATTGTGACTCTATTATCCTAGGCCTGGTATTATGGTGACTATCATCCTAGGCCTGGTCTTATGGTGACTCTATCATCCTAGACCTGGTCTTATGGTGACTCTATCATCCTAGGCCTTGTCTTATGGTGACTATCATCCTAGGCCTGGTCTTATGGTGACTATCATCCTAGACCTGGTCTTATGGTGACTCTATCATACTAGACCTGGTCTTATGGTGACTATATCATCCTAGCCCTGGTCTTATGGTGACTCTATCATCATTGGCCTGGTCTTATGGTGACTCTATCATCCCAGGCCTGGTCTTATGGTGACTATCATCCTAGACCTGGTCTTATGGTGACTCTATCATACTAGACCTGGTCTTATGGTGACTCTATCATACTAGACCTGGTCGTATGGTGACTCTATCATCCTAGGTCTGGTCTTATGGTGACTCTATCATCCTAGGTCTGGTCTTATTGTGACTCTATCATCCTAGGTCTGGTCTTATTGTGACTCTATCATACTAGACCTGGTCTTATGGTGACTCTATCATCCTAGGCCTGGTCTTATGGTGACTCTATCATCCTGGGCCTGGTCTTATGGTGACTCTATCATCCTAGGTCTGGTCTTATTGTGACTCTATCATCCTAGCCCTGGTCTTATGGTGACTCTATCATCATTGGCCTGGTCTTATGGTGACTCTATCATCCTAGGTCTGGTCTTATGGTGACTCTATCATCCTAGGTCTGGTCTTATGGTGACTCCATTTGTAGTGCATTACTTACGTCCTGCAAACAGTAGGCCAGACACAATTGCGAGACTCAATCCATTTAACAACATTCTTTCCTGTTTTTTCCTTTGGGTTTTTTCAAAAATAGGATGATTTGTTTGAAAGCGAAATATGTAACAGAGTTTTTTTTTTAACAATCATATAAATACTCAAAAGGCAGCCCAGCCACTGTATGATGGTGAATTACACTGGTTCACCTATTTTCAAAACATCTCCTATTATTTATAAAAAAATTATTATTTATTTACTTTTATTGTTGAATAAAAACATTATAGGCGCTCAACAAGATCGAATTCGCAATAATCTGCAAACAATCCCAACCATGAAATATAGAATAAATTTCTTCTTGGAAATTAAATTTATGCCGGTGTGTCTCCTTCTAACAGTATGGGAACCCCTGGAGCTGCCAAGTCCATGCCTGCATCGAAGAGGCTGTAGTTACCAATAATTAATCTTTGACGCATTGACACGAGTTGAGATGTCATTTGACGAGCGGGGGCTCGGTATTTGTTGACCACAACATGGCGCAGGGCATTTGCAACGTCGCCAGGTTTTTTTAAGTGGCTGTGACGTGTTCACTGGAATTTAGGATGGCAAAATATTTTAATGATGTTCGTTATCAGTGGCGTCACTAGTGG
>MUZC01000164.1:175040-206378 GCA_002072015.1 Radix auricularia | reverse complement strand
AACATATACTGGATTACACTATCTAAGACTATCTACGTCTATGAATTTTATGCTAATAATTTGAAATGATCCCCACGTCCCTCGTGGACTGGGCGTGGCCAAAGGACTGGTTGGAAGGCTGGACTCCGGCCTGGCCAATCAAGCGTAGCTCCGCTCTGTGGTCAGCTGGCATTCGGCCCCCGTTCCCCCTGGTCACTGGCTTCTTCAAGGTACTGCCACCTGCTCCCCTCCTCTTAGCTCTTGATCTCCTGTCTGAGATTTCTTCTCGCTAGTTCCTCCGCCACTAACTAGCTCCACTGACTAGTTCCACTGACTAGTTCCACTGACTAGCTCCACTGACTAGCTCCATTGACTAGTTCCACTACTAGCTCCACTACTAACTAACTCTAACTAGCTGGAATAATAATATCAATAATTAACTAAAGACTAAAGATAGTGATAACATAATAAAAGCATACATATAATAAATGGCTATACTACCTATACAAATACATTTGCCTATCTCAAACCTAGTTAGCTCAAACCTGAACAGACTTCAGCTAGGCTCTACTCGGATTCATTCAGTCACACCCGCAGACCCTGGTGTACTGCTAAATGCTGAGAAAGAGACCGCTGTCAGGTTGAGTGACCGTTTATATAGGCCTCTACTGTAGCGTGGCTTGACCGAAACGTTCTCATGTGATTGGTCAGTGGCGTGTACCAACTGTTAATCACGCACTGACATGCATGTCTTCGAGAACGTTCGACCAACCTTTACTATACTCATGCTACGGAATATTCCATGGTCCATCATGGATCTTTGTCCATCTCAAGGACAGCGTCCCTGTTGCGTTGATGGACCTACCCCTACCCTCAACGGTTCTCGAAATTGCAGAGGTTCTAAAATGGAGGTGGGGAGGTATTCAACACTGCACTTTTTGTGGGGGGAAACACGTGCACTTAACGGCTGTTAGCGTTAAAATAACAATTTGCAAGACCCGACGGCATGTTTGGAAGGACGACATGCAGGCCAAATTATTGATCATTAACACCTCGTTAACATACACAAAGCTGTGTCTGTAGTCATCTCTGGTATTGTAACAAAACAAGTAGTCTCCTTACGTAAAATGCAGGGGGGGGGGGTTGCTGGATGGACAGAGGATGGACAGGTGAGTTTAAAAGGTTCAACAAAGTAAGTGGACAGGGGCTGACAGTGGGAGGGGAGTGGGATGGTATCTGTGTCAAATGACATTTACCTTTGTCCACTGACTTGAACCTGTTTCCATTGAACTGAACCTGTGTCCGCTGACTTTAACCTGTGTCCGCTGACTTTAACATGTGTCCACTGACTTGAACCTGTGTCCACTGACTTGAACCTGTGTCCACTGACTTGAACCTGTGTCCGCTGACTTTAACCTGTGTCCACTGACTTGATCATGTGTCCGCTGACTTTAACCTGTGTCCGCTGACTTAAACCTGTGTCCACTGACTTGAACCTGTGTCCACTGACTTGAACCTGTGTCCGCTGACTTTAACATGTCTCCACTGACTTGATCCTGTGTCCACTGACTTGATCCTGTGTCCACTGACTTTAACCCGTGTCCGCTGACTTTAAAATTTGTCCGCTGACTTTAAAATTTGTCCGCTGACTTTAACCTGTTTGCACTGACTGAAACCTTGTCTACTGACACTTTTTAATTACTTGCCTTTTCTGCACTTAAAAACTCATCTTTTTAAACTTAAGTCTTGAAATTAATTTAACAGGGACCAATCATTTCTTGAATTGATACATGTAGCTTATAGGTACCGTAATATCGTTGTATTTTGTATATAAAGTAGTGAAACGCAGAGTCGTCACTAGGGTTGGTGTCACCCGGTGCGGTAGAACATGGTGTCAGCCCCTCAAGCTATACCTTATGTACCTCCTCCATGCCTGCCAGTGCCAGTGCCAAATAAACAGAAATATACATACATTTCAACGTTGGTGTCACCTCTTGTGATGGTGTCACCCAGTGCTGTTCGCACAACCCGAACCACCCCTTGTGACGCCCCTGGCTACACGCCACACCATTAACTTACTAAAATGATGAGATTTGTTAACTACAAGCTTTTACATTCTTTTATAGACGTTCTTCACGTTTTAGAAGTGAATAAAGCTACATTCACAGTATTCTCAAACTGAACCTCACCTTACTCATACTCATACACAGACACCGGCTTATTCTACAAATATTCTTAAATTAAATTTTTAGCTAAGGGGCCGGCCATCAATACATGACGACACAGTGTCATTTATTTTGACCACGTTAGGGGAAAATTGTTAAGTATCGTAAGGAATTTAGGTTAATTTACATTCAAAGATTGACCGCTACGAGCGGCAGGTCTTTGATGTGTTGGAGTAGACCGTCGGGAGGAGCGCGGGAGCGGCAGGTCTTTGATGAGTTGGAGTAGACCGTCGGGTGGAGCGCGGGAACGGCAGGTCTTTGATGAGTTGGAGTAGACCGTCGGGAGGAGCGCGGGAGCGGCAGGTCTTTGATGTGTGGGAGTAGACCATCAGAATGAGTGCGGGAGCGGCAGGTCTTTGATGTGTGGGAGTAGACCGTCGGGAGGAGCGCGGGAGTGGCAGGTCTTTGATGTGTGGGAGTAGACCGTCGGGAGGAGCGCGGGAGTGGCAAGTCTTTGATGTGTGGGAGGAGACCGTCAGGATAAGCGCGGGAACGGCAGGTCTTTGATGTGTGGGAGTAGACCGTCGGGAGGAGCGCGGAAGTGGCAGGTCTTTGATGTGTGGGAGTAGACCGTCGGGAGGAGCGCAGGAGCGGCAGGTCTTTGATGTGTGGGAGTAGACCGTCAGAATGAGTGCGGGAGCGGCAGGTCTTTGATGTGTGGGAGTAGACCGTCGGGAGGAGCGCGGCAGTGGCAGGTCTTTGATGTGTGAGAGTAGACCGTCGGGAGGAGCGCGGGAGCGGCAGGTCTTTGATGTGTGGGAGTAGACCGTCGGGAGGAGCGCGGGAGTGGCAGGTCTTTGATGTGTGGGAGTAGACCGTCAGGAGAAGCGCGGGAGCGGCAGGTCTTTGATGTGTGGGAGTAGACCGTCAGGATAAGCGCGGGAGCGGCAGGTCTTTGATGTGTGGGAGTAGACCGTCAGGATGAGCGGCAGGGAAGCCACGCGTGGATTTTTTATATTTGAGGAAAGTCGACAACTGGCCAGGCTGACCAGAGGCGGTAAAGTCTAGTTCTGGTGTTAACCACAGGAGTCCGCGGGACTGGTCCGAAGGTGTGAAATGCCTCAGGCAATAACTGAGTAGATGAAGAAACGCTGACAACTGGACACGGGTCGAAGCTGCTGACGAGAGATTGGTGCAGAGATCAAGAGACCAGAGACGGTTATTTCAAACCAACCCCACCCCTTCTTATTCTATGGGGATTGGTACATGATTGACAGATCAGAAGCTGTGACGGAATTGTTTTGACATAGGCGTGGGCTCGGGATTGAGGAGTTGGTTATAGGACGGGACAAACAACGGAAATGGTCGAAGAGGGACGGAGAAACAGAGCCTCAATGGGACGCCCCGTTACAGATAGTAGATTGTAGATTGTACTTAAGAGCGTTGTCTTACTTAAGTTAAGTTAGATTACAGTGTATGTTGAACGTCAAGTTGATGAAGCAATAGATTAATAATAATCGTTCAATCAGTCTTAGAGTTTGCTGTTTGAATACGAGAAGACAAGTGTGACTAATAATTGCGTGTATGTCCATTGAGTCGACGAGGACCACATTAGACATCCGAGGGTTGCTGGGACTGGTTCTGCCTATGTTTGCGCGATCCTGGCACGGAAGGTTCGGGAATAGAAGGGACATGGGACGAGTGGGACTCTCCTGGGGGGTTGGCAGCACGGGCCTTTCGGGCTTGCTTCTTCTTATCAGCGGAGGTGATCCTGTTTGCCTCTCATGTCCTGGCAACTTCGTGGATGGATTGGCGCCATGTGGACCGCTCCATTGCAGCTCTTCCCCGTGAATCTGGTTTAATGGCTAACGCTTTCAGTGAGGCTTTCATGGTGTCTTTGAAGCGTTTCTTTTGTTCACCACGACCGCTGACCCTGCTGGAGCTCGACATAGAAGAGTAATTAAGACTTGAGTGAAAGCAGAGAGCATAGGGTAACACGAGTACCGAGGTTCTTTACAATATGATGCTACGTCATTTATGGGCGGCCCCAAATGATGCTAAAGAAGATATTTGTCCATCAGATATTTTTCAAAACTCTTTTTCTAACTAGAGATAGTTAAAAACTATTTTTCATTCAAAACATATTGTCTTGCGTGCAAGGACACACGACCTTATAAGTTTTAACGACAGACATCAGTGTAAGCCAAATCCACGTTTCTTGGCCTCTCCTTATAAAACGTGCATCTTTGTCCTTCACAGATCCTGTCCACGCAGCACCGTGGTATGAGCTCATGTGGCACTTGATAACTTTGATTACGTTAACCATGTTTAACCTCGTCTTCCACATTGCGCTTATTGCTACCAAGGGCCGACTACGCGTGCTCATAATGGAAAGAATGACTGACAAGAGATGTTACAGGAATCATCTAATGAAACGCTCTAGGTGTAAGTTTAATGCTGTTGTTGGTTTGATGCTATAAGCTTGATGTTGTAGGCTTGATAGTATAGGTTTAATGTTCCTGTTGGTTGGATATTACAAGTGTGATGTTGTATGTATTAAGTTTGATGATGAAGGATTGATGTCTTAAGCTGGATGTATTGAGTTTGGTGATCTAAATAGGATGTTGTAACTTGAATGTTGTAAGTTGGATGTTGTAAGTTTGATGTCGTAAGCTAGATGTATTGAGTTTGATGTTGTAAGAAGAATGTTGTAACTTTTATGTTGCATGATTGATGTTGTAAGTGTGATGTTGTAAGTTGGATGTAGTAAGTTAGATGTTGTAAGTTTGATGTTGTAATTGGGATGTTGTAAGCTGAATGTTGTTAGTTGGATGTCATAAGTTGGATGTATTTAGTTTGATGCTGTAAGTTTGATGTTGTAAGCTGGATGTTGTAAGTTGTATGTATTTAGTGTGATGTTGTAAGTTGTATGTTGTAATTTGGATGTTGTTAGTTGCATATTGTTAGTTGCATGTTGTAAGTTTGTTGTTGTAAGTTGGATGTTGTAAGCTGGATGTTGTAAGTTGTATGTATTTAGTTTGATGCTGAAAGTTGGATGTTGTTAGTTGTATGTTGTGAGTTGGATGTTGCAAGTTGTATGTTGTAGACTGGATGTTGTTATTTTTGGTGTTTTATGTAGGATGAATTGAGTTTGATTTTGTGAGTTTGATAGGATAGATTTTATGTTACAAACTTAATGTTGTCATATCGTAACTTATTTTTTCATCTGACTAGATCGTACACACAAAAACACCGGGCTTTCATTTAGTTTCTTTGCGCTACACTCATATCTTCTATCTCAAATGTTTTCTTCTTTCAAGTTTCCCCGAAGCCTGTCTCTAAATTTTATAAAATTTACGAGAATTTTTAGATGCTTGTATGACGCCCTCTGACGGTTTAATAAACACTCGATGCCTGAACTTACATGCCCTCGTTGATATCACAGCAGATTTTGAAATACAATTTTAAATTTTATAATCACAATAGAATAATTGAGCAATGAATAGAGGAGTTAACGTCATACATGTTATTTCAAAGTCATTTTTATTGAATAAAATTTTTTTTTATGACATGACTTTTTGAAAATATTAATTAACATTAACTTTAGTCTTCACTTTAAAACATGAAAATTTACTTAATATGTAAATATTCGAAAAATTAAGGGTGTAATGTTCCTTGCATGCAGTGACTGTCGCTCGCTTCACCTATAACACACTTACCACCACTATCCAATTGTAGTTTTCCAGATAATAAAATGTTAATCATAGTATTCCAATGAATTCATTGCACGACTTTCCATTCTTTTTCTTCTAATCAGCATTTGATGACAACACGCCTTGTTCTACTGGCATCTGACTTTAAAGCAAAGTCGTCTTATATGAGTACCAGGCCTTCAAGATGACCTCTACGGGACCTAACCATGAAGATGACCTCTACAGGACCTAACCATGAAGATGACCTCTACGGGACCTTACCATGAAGATGAAATCTACAGGACCTAATATGAAGATGACCTCTACAGGACCTAACCAGAAAGATGACCTCTACAGGACCTAACCATGAAGATGACCTCTATGGGACCTAACCATGAAGATGACCTCTACGGAACCTAACCATGAAGATTTCCTATACGGCTCCTAATTGTGAAGATGACTTATACGGGACCTAACTATGAATATTACCTCTACAGGACCTAAACATGAAGATAACGTCTACTGAAACCTTACCATCCATATGACCTCTGCGGGAAACTTACCATGTATTTGACCTCTATGGGAAACTTACCATGTATTTGACCTCTATGGCAAACTTACCATGTATTTGACCTCTACGGGAAACTTACCATGTATTTGACCTCTACGGCAAACTTACCATGTATTTGACCTCTATGGGAAATTTACCATGTATTTGACTTCTACGGGAAACTTACCATGTATTTGACCTCTGCGGGAAACTTACCATGTATTTGACCTCTACGGGAAAATTATCATGTATTTGACCTCTACGGGAAACTTACCATGTATTTGACATCTGCGGGAAACTTACCATGTATTTGACCTCTACGGGAAACTTACCATGTATTTGACCTCTACGGGAAACTTACCATGCATTTGACCTCTACGGGAAACTTACCATGTATTTGACCTCTGCGGGAAACTTACCATGTATTTGACCTCTACGGGACCTTACCATCAAGACGTCTGGAAGCAGGCCAGGCTATTGAGAAGGAGCGGTGTGCGACATGAAGCTTAAAAATAAACTAAGCCGAACTAAGGGCTAAGCTTTAAGTCCACTAATGTGACACGTGTGTTAAACTATATCATTGCTCTTTTCATTGTGTATTAATGAGAAAATTGCCGGTTATTGTTTACAAACCAATCAATTACGTCCATCAACCGAGTGTTTTAACTCTATCGGCCATCATTTTTTTTATTCATTAAATTTGTTCAGGACACTAGCAACTCAAACTCAAAGATCTCTTGTGAAATAAAACATGAAATCAGAAAGTCATAAAATATTTTTTCAACCCTACAGAGAAGTAAACATTGACCCCAAAAATCTAAAATGTGTTTTTTTTTCTTTACTTTTGCTTGGAAAAAAAAACTTTATATTTGTGACAATGATAATAATTTTGATTTTTTTTTAAAATTTAGAACTCGTTAAACAAAGTGTAAAACTTAAAATAATCAAAATTGTCTTCTTTTAAATAGTACATTGAAATCATATTAACTAGTAACTAGCTAACGTGTTCTCCATTTACTTTTTATTTACTTTTTAATCGAAATTAATTATCGTTATTGCACCAGAAACATTCATCTTGTGAACATTTCATTATTTTTAAAATTTTCTATGTCTTCTATAAACGTCATTACATTCATGTTAAGGATGGGTAGGCATTTTCATTGTGACAGGAGAAACACTTAATTTATTGAGTCAAATATTTCATAACTATTTATGCTGCTAAATACATTCTGGAAACTCATAAAATTTTAAAGATATGTTGTTGATTTCAGATATTATTTTTATTTAAAATATTCAAAAGTTCATGTTATTTTTCTCAAAGATACCAAAACTCGAAACATATCCCACCGCCCCATACCGAAACTCTAAAAATATCCCACCAACCATATCAAAACTCTAAAAATATCTCACCAACCATACCAAAACTCTAAAAATATCTCAACAACCATACCAAAACTCTAAAAGTATCCCACCAATCATACCAAAACTCTAAAAATATCCCACCAACCATACCAAAATTCTATAAATATCCCACCAACCATAAAAAACTCTAAGAATATCCCACCAACCATAAAAAACTCTAAGAATATCCCACCAACCATACCAAAACTCTATAAATATCCCACCAACCATAAAAAACTCTAAGAATATCCCACCAACCATACCAAAGCTCTAAAAATATCTCAACAACCATACCAAAACTTAAAAAATATCCCACCACCTATACCAAAACTCTACAAATATCCCACCTACCATACCGAAACTGTAAAAAAATCCCACCTACCATACCAAAACTCCACAAATATCCCACCTACCATACCAAAACTCTAAAAATATCCCACCTACCATAACAAAACTCTAAAAATATCCCACCTACAATACTAAAACTCTAAAAAAAAATATCCCACCAACCATTCCAAAACTCTAAAAATATCCCACCAACCATACCAAAACTCTAAAAATATCCCACCAACCATACAAAAACTCTAAAAATATCTCACCAACCATACCAAAACTTTAAAAATATCTCAAAAACCATACCAAAACTTAAAAAATATCCCACCACCCATACCAAAACTCTAAAAATATCCCGCCAACCATACCAAAAATCTAAAAATATCCCACCAACCATACCAAAACTCTAAAAATGTGTCACCAACCATACCAAAACTCAAAAAATGTGTCACCAACCATACCAAAACTCTAAAAATGTGTCACCAACCATACCAAAACTAAAAAAATGTGTCACCAACCATACCCAAACTCAAAAAATGTGTCACCAACCATAGAAAAACTCTAAAAATGTCTCACCAACCATACCAAAACTCTAAACATATCCCACTAACCATACAAAAACTCTAAAAATATCTCACCAACCATACCAAAACTTTAAAAATATCTCAAAAACCATACCAAAACTTAAAAAATATCCCACCACCCATACCAAAACTCTAAAAATACCCCACCTACCATACCAACACTCTAAAAATATCCCACCTACAATACTAAAACTCTATAAAAAAATCCCACCTACCATACCAAAACTCTAAAAATATCTCACCAACCATACCAAAACTCTAAAAATATCCCACCAACCATACCAAAACTCTAAAAATATCCCACCACCATACCAAAACTCTAAAAATATCCCACCAACCATACAAAAACTCTAAAAATATCCCTCCAACCGTACCAAAACTCTAAAAATATCCCACCAACCATACCAAAACTCTAAAAATGTCTCACCAACCATACCAAAACTTTTATAAATATCTCAACAACCATACCAAAACTTAAAAAATATCCCACCACCCTTACCAAAACTCTAAAAATATCCCACCTACCATACCGAAACTGTAAAAAAATCCCACCTACCATACCAAAACTCCACAAATATCCCACCTACTGTACCAAAACTCTAAAAATATCCCACCTACCATACCAAAACTCCACAAATATCCCACCTACCATACCAAAACTCTAAAAATATCGCACCTACAATACTAAAACTCTAAAAAAAATCCCACCTACCATACCAAAACTCTAAAAATATCTCACCAACCATACCAAAACTCTAAAAATATCCTACCAACCATACCAAAACTCTAAAAATATCTCACCAACCATACCAAAAGTCTAAAAATATCCTACCAACCATTCCAAAACTCTAAAAATATCCCGCCAACCATACCAAATATCTAAAAATATCCCACCAACCATACCAAAACTCTAAAAATGTGTCACCAACCATACCAAAACTCTAAAAATGTGTCACCAACCATACCAAAACTAAAAAAATGTGTCACCAACCATACCCAAACTCTAAACATATCCCACTAACCATACAAAAACTCTAAAATTTCTCACCAACCATTAGCTTGACGACCATGTCGGTGTTAGCTTGACATGCTGTATAGATAGCCTTAGAGTGATTTTATAACGTAATATTACATTGTTCTTTTTTACTAGGCATTGCACGATACAGTCCTTTATCCTACTTATAACACATACGGTCTTATGTTCTACTTATAACACATGCAATATTATATTCTACTTATGACACATACAATATTATATTCTAGTTATAACACATACAAAGTTATATTCTAGTTGTAACACATACAATATGATATTCTAGTTGTAACACATCCAATATTATATTCTTGTTGTAACATATTATACAACATGATATTCTTGTTATAACACATACAATTTTATATTATTGTTATAAAAATAAATCTTATATTCTAGTTATAAAACATAAATCTCATATTCTAGTTATAAAACATACAGTTCTATTTTCTAGAAATTACAAATACGAAATTTCATTCTAGTTATAACTTATACAAACGCATCCAGACATATTCTATGTTATCACACATACCATTTCATGCAAACAGTCTCTGTGATTGATTACAATGATTTTTTTTATATTTATTTTGAGTGACATATAGATTAAAAATTAAAAAAAATTAACTTGTTTCTGCTTTACTAATTAATTACAATTTGTCATGTTTAAGTTCTTGTTACTATTTATTTCATTAGAGTCCAACTAGATTACTGAAGCTAGCGACTTGTTATTTGGAGTGTTAAAAAAATAGTTTAAAAATCAGTCCTAGCGATATCTCCTTAAGCTGAACAATTATTACTCACGTTAGCTTTTAAACGTGAAGAACTTATTACTTTTACAAGAGCTCATTCTTTTATGACTTTCCGAACTCTGATGATAGCGCTCATCTTTACTTTTATATCTATGATACAGATAGGTTTATAGTCAATTCAACAAAAAACTGGGGCTAAGGAAAGTATCGATTAATTTCTCGATTAATCGGTAAAAAATGTATCGATTAAAATTATTTTAATCGATAAAATAGCAATCAAGATTGACGGCAATATTTTAAACAATCTTTTCGATTTATTTAAAAAATAATTAATTATTAATAATAGTTTTTTTACGTACAAACTCCTCTATTTAAAAAAAAGATTTTCAAAGTGTAAACTTTAAAATAAGCAATTTTATTAGGAAATTTTTTTTTTTAATAAACATTGTTTTTACTTAATTAACAATAACAAAATTTAAATTTACTGACATAAATTGAACTACTTATATTTAAATATATATCCTAAAACTCTTATATTTTTATTAAAAACTTAAGTTATGGACATTTTACGAAATTTTCAGTTTAATGACGTCATGCGTCGTATTTTCAGCTTTAATCAAAATTATCGATTTAATTATTCGATAATTTTTCAAAAGTTAAGGATTAAATTTATATTAATCGATAACAGCCCTACAAAAAACGTATAACTTATAACGTTTAAAATGTGTTCAGTGTTCAGAAATTGGGCTACGATAGTTTAACATCTATAATGATGTTTGGATGGCTATAAATTATATTAACAAGTGTTGTAAAAAGATGTATATAATCAGATGTATGTTGTAGAACACTGAACAAAATCATAACTGGGTTTGTATTTAATTTCCCTATTAATGAAAAAAGGGAAGCAATTCTTAATAAATGTTTTATTTTTAATTTTCAAATGCTACTGCTCAGATTCTCTTTTCTTTTCACTAATCCAATATATAATTATTGTATATGTTTTGTCTTTTGACACTCTTCCCGGGGCCACTAATTGAGCCAAGCTGTCCAAGAGCCGATTGAGCCAAGCTGTCCAAGAGCCAATTGAGCCAAGCTGTCCAAGAGCCAAGCTGTCCAAGAGCCAATTGAGCCAAGCTGTCCAAGAGCCAAGCTGTCCAAGAGCCAATTGAGCTAAGCTGTCCAAGAGCCAAGCTGTCCAAGAGCCAATTGAGCTAAGCTGTCCAAGAGCCAAGCTGTCCAAGAGCCAATTGAGCCAAGCTGTCCAAGAGCCAATTGAGCCAAGCTGTCCAAGAGCCAATTGAGCCAAGCTGTCCAAGAGCCGATTGAGCCAAGCTGTCCAAGAGCCGATTGAGCCAAGCTGTCCAAGAGCCGATTGAGCCAAGCTGTCCAAGAGCCAATTAAGCCAAGCTGTCCAAGAGCCAATTTAGCCAAGCTGTCCAAGAGCCAAGCTGTCCAAGAGCCAATTGAGCCAAGCTGTCCAAGAGCCAAATATGGGATTCCCTTCAGACAGATTCTACTTTTAATTCCTTTATAAATGCACTAAAATAAGAGAAACGTTTGAAGAGCAATGTGGCATTATCCTGCTTTCGGATTGTAACCGAATATGACATCATTGAAAATATGATAACGTTATTTGAGAGCACATATACATGTGTTCGATGTTGGAAGTATTAAATCACTGTCATTGTTGTATTCCATGTCTTAAATGTGTTGTTGTTTTTTTTAATATGTTTTAAATTCTCTTATAGTTAAGGGCTGGGTACGGCATGCTGCAAAAAGTTTATCCTCCATTTTAACTCGCAACATGATATGTTGAACTCAGGCGGAATTCTCAGAGACTAACATAGGCGTCGCTTGGTGTAACACTGTGAGGTAGCTCACGTTGTCACTCGCTTCCCCCCCCCCCCCAATGGATAATTTGTTATTTGTTTGTTTGTTTGCTTGCTTTTCTTTTTTCTTTTTTTTTTAAATTAAAAAATAAAATACAACTCTAAACGATTATAAGCAGATGTTAATTTATTGTCAAATAAAGAAAAATAGGATAATCTTTTTTTTTTTTAAATTTCCTGCCATTTTATTGAAAACGCTGGTCTTACAAGCTCCGCTATTTCTCCAACAATGTAAATTACGTTTATCTACTGGCTGAAATTCTAACAAAGTGTTAAAGAAATTTAGCTCTAGAGCTTTTGCTTGAATAATAATAAAAGGAAGATATAACTCGTTTTGACAGTGTCTTTGTGACCATTTTAAACATACAGATGGCCGTCTTTTCAATGATGTTCCTGAATGTTCAGTAGAGACATCGAATCGATGATTTGATGACATGATGATAGCAGAGAATGACGTAGAGATCTACACGGCGTTATGTCAAGTAAAAAAAAAAAAGTTTTACTATGAAAGAATGACTGAGAAAAGGCCATCATCTTTTCTTTCCACTGAAAATCACCATTAGTTCAATCATTAAAAGTAGAAACACACGAGGATAAAAGAACAAAGAGTAAGGTATTAATAAATAGTACGGCAATCGATTCTAAATTGGAAATACAACATAAAGATAATCTAATTCAACCTACTTATTGACATTGAATAAACATAAGGAAAAAAACAACACTTTTCGTATTCGGTATGCAAGATTAATTTTATACAAATCCTTGATTTCCACGTCCGGAACGTAAAAATGTGTTACCTGAGGCAACAAAGAAAACCAAACCTCCAACATATTTTTAAAATCTGATAAAATTCAAGACTAGACACAAACCCCGGACAAACGTAGGACGCTATAATCTTCTGTATTAAAGGAACAACTGTAACAGGTAAAATGAAAGAGGACAAGAAAAAACATCCCTATTTGCTGGTACATTTTTGACAAATGTGCTAACCTCAGACAGTAAGTGACATTTCAGGTCTTGCAGAATTCCATAATAACGGGCATCTATTATCTCAATATTAAAAATTTTGCCTACATCTTTCATCGGTACGATCATAAATTCTGTTTGGGTTTCTGACAAAATGTGAGCATGGATACTTTTATTATTACTTTTATTTTTTCAAATGCTATCACACATATAAATATTCTCAGCCATCTCTTTCCGTTAATGTTGATCTAGGTTATACTGTCAAAAGCGTCCTAATATTTGAATCTGGACCGCTTGCTCCGAGATTCATAACATTCCTATTACACAATGAATAACCACACTGGTGGCCAAAACAAACTTTAATGGCGTACACAATCCTCGCCACAACAAAAAAAAAAAAACGTCTACACAAAAACTCTCTAAACTTTTACACATACCCTAATGACGTCAACAAAAACAATTACTTTTGCACGCTTTCGCACCACTAACCAATAATTTTAATAACACAAAAGCGACCATCAAACACACCACCGTGCGCAACTAACAATAGGTTACAAGTACATGTTGGTCATCCGTGACTCGTGACGCTAAAAAGAACCTAGCAGCAGTAAAGCATGAGGCGAGTAATCTTAACTCAACAATACAACACCATGACAATTTAAAACAAACTTCTGAAATACACAGGGGTGAAAACTAATAATAACTCTATTAAGAATGCGTGACTAAACACAAACCATCTTCTGTATAGAAGGAGCGTCTCTAACAGATAAGATAAGATAAGATAGCATAGGATTGGATAGGATAGGATAGGATAAGATAATATAAGATAAGATTTATAAGATAAGATATATAAGATAAGATAAGATAAGATAAGATAGGATAAGATAGGATAGGATAAGATAGGATAGGATAAGATAAGATAGGATAAGATAAAATAGGATAAGATAAGATAAGATAGGAGAAGATAAGATAGGATAAAACACTTTTTCTTATTGTGCCTGCAACATCAAACACATAAATATTCTTGTTCTCATCTGAATCGTTTACGTGGGAAAAGTAACACACTATCAACATTTAAAGCTCTAATAAAATGCAAGACTAGACATACAAAATTCTGTTCACCCAGTAGCCATGTGAATTCCAAAACACCTGTGCAAGGATGTCCTTCGGCTCCTGTAGGTCCATCACAGCAATCATTGCAGCATCAACTCTTATGCTTAATCCAACCTCTGTGGTATACATATTCCAGGCCTGATTATGAGTTATTCGTGGACTCAGGCTATGCACTCGCAAATATTCGCCGCGCTATTGTTAGACCATCTCTCGGAACGGGAACCTTTACACCCTCGAACATGGACTCGCCCAAAGGAAACACAGAACTCTTGGGATACGTGAAGCTCGTGCTAACAAAGGGCGTGGCTGCCCACACGTAGGATTCGTCCATTCTATACAGGAAAACGTCCAGGTATGGGTAGAGCCGGTTACGATAGAGGAATTTCCAGTGAAGCGTGTCCGGGTTGTAAAACGTGAAGCCTTCAATACACGACAGGGCCATCTTCGTTTTTTCCCAGTCTTCGATGCTAACCCCGATATCCATGTCGTCGTCCCAGGGTATAAACCCCCCGTGCCTGACTGAGCCCAGCAACGAGCCATCCACCAAGAAATGTTTCACGCCCGCCGCGTCCAGTGCGGTAACCGCGGTTTTGTACAAGTGCAGATTCTCAACCTTCTGGCTCGGGGTCAGGGCGGGCAGGAACCATCCGTGTCGATTTTTTAAAACTTCCGGAAGGGAGAGGTTGCTGTAGGTCAATATGGCCGACGTGTTGATGTCATCTTTGGTCACTCTGGACTTGTGGAAGACCGGGCAGGTTATGTTTGCTGAAACTTCATCGGAAACTGTTCCGCCCAAAAAATAAATGTCGATAACGTCAGAGGTCGCAAGGTCCCGCCAAGTACATTCTATGAATGGATACAGGATAACATTGCCAATGGGAATTACGACTACCGATGAGTATATGAAGGCTAGAGACACGATTGTCAATGAACAAAATTTTCCCTTCCCGCTCCATTTTCTTTTAAAGGTTTTGGAAACAAAGCCCAATTTTTTATTAATAGTCTTCATCTTGGGCTTTTATCGAAGTCTGTGTAGATCTGTTGAGAATATAATGAAATTATTTTTAAAATTTAATTGTAATTGTTCAGTACAAGTTTCAACTACATGACACATATTTTCAATTAGAATGTTGTTTAAAAATGTACAGAGCATTATTTTTCTTTAACTTTCACATAATAAAGCTTTTTTGAAATTATTTTTGACCGTTTAAAACTAAAGTGTATAACTTCTGGTTCATTGATCGCTATTTATGAAGGATCTGGAATTATCATTCCTTTCAAAGTAAAGAAAAAATTCCCTGGAAAAGTGTTGAAATTTACTATATGATATACTTTATATTAATTTGAATGAGTAGGGTATTAAGAATTATTTAAGAATTATTATTATTTTTGTTATTTGTATCACTATTATTATTATTATTGTTATTTGTATCACTACTATTATTATTATTGTTATTTGTATCACTACTATTATTATTATTGTTATTTTTATTACTACTATAATATTACACATTTGTTAAACACTCAGTGCCAAGGTGTGTCTTCACATCAGCAAATGGTTGTGTGTGTTTCTTATTTTTCTCGTTAAGAATATGCGAAAGATTTGAAAATAGAATCTTGCTTAAGATTGTGATAACACAGGCCAAGGCCCTGCTTAAGGCAAAAGTCAAAGGCACAACTGCAGTGTATAAGTATCATCATTATAGGCATGGCTTACGGTTAATAATTATCACTATAAGTATAAATATAAGAATTTCAATCCCATTACTTGAAAACGGTTTTTTAATTTGTAAAACAAAAACAAAAATTCTTAAATGATCAAAATATACCATTTTATCAAATAAAATAGAATAGCATGTTCACGGGTTCGAATCCACACGAAGGTGAGGATTTGTTCTCGCGGCCTGAGGAGTCCCCGAGTCACCCAGCTCCGAATGGGTACCTAACTAGACAATAGTTAGGCGGCTGGGGTAATGCGTGGAACCCCTATAGCCGTGGCCTGTGACCGCTGCATCGCTTGCCAACAGATCATCTCTCATGGTCTGTGGACGCAATTATCTTCTGCATAGAAGGAGCGTCTGTATATCTAAGATAAGATAAGAATTTACTGATAATGCTTTGGAAAATTAATGACGCCATTACAGTGACGTGGAAATAATTTAACTTAGATGTCATAAAGATTTTATTTTTATCTAAACTTATCAAATTTGTAAAGAGCAGCTGCTTCTTTAAAGTGTCAAATTTGTAAATGCCAGTTTGTTTGTTTGTTTGTTTTTGTTTTTTAATATTATTTGTTTACATCTCTAGCTTTTGTCGTTACATTAAAATTGACGGTGAATTGAAGGTTTAATACATTTAAAAAAAAAAAAAAAACTTTATTATTATAGAGATTTTTACAATAAAAATTATTTAGAGACCCTAAAGAATGGGTATTACTATTAAGTATTCAATAACACTTTCTTTCGTCTAATATCGTTAATTTTTTGTTCAAATTTCTGAGGAATTTCCTGTATTTATTCTTTATTCTGATTCTGCCAATAGTCTTTTTAATTCTGCAAGATACAAAAATATAGCCCGTATGTTACAGGTTTTCAGTCGGACGACAACATCCGATCTGTCTGTTTTCGTGCAATGTCATATCGATAGATGACGCCCGTATGTATGTTATATTACAAATATAACACCGACATCTGTGCACTCATCCAAGACACCAGTTGTCCACGCCCATCCCATAGCCGTGGGTGAAGCAATAAATTCTGATATCAACGCTTTTTTTTGAAAAGTCCAATAAGCCTAGAAGAGTATTGGCGAAGCTTTTTGGGGCTGCCTGCCCAAAGTACAATTAAAATCCCTACTTTTTGCAGCAAAATGCCAACACAAAAAGCCAGCCAAGAGATTTAGTCAAAAGGAAGTCATATTTTAGTTGCGTGCCAGCAGATGAGGCTCTGAGTGCCAGCAGATGAGGCTCTGCGTGCCAGCAGATGAGGCTCTGTGTGCCAGCAGATGAGGCTCTGCGTGCCAGCAGATGAGGCTCTGCGTGCCAGCACATGACGCTCTGCGTGCAAGCAGATGAGACTCTGCGTGCCAGCAGATGAGACTCTGTGTGCCAGCACATGAGACTCTGCGTGCCAGCAGATGAGGCTCTGCGTGCCAGCACATGAGACTCTGCGTGCCAGCAGATGAGGCTCTGCGTGCCAGCACATGAGGCTATGCGTGCCAGCACATGAGGTTCTGCGTGCCAGCAGATGAGGCTCTGCGTGCCAGCACATGAGGCTCTGCGTGCCAGCAGATGAGGCTATGCGTGCCAGCACATGAGGCTCTGCGTGCCAGCACATGAGACTCTGTGTGCCAGCAGATGAGACTCTGCGTGCCAGCAGATGACGCTCTGCGTGCCAGCACATGAGACTCTGTGTGCCAGCAGATGAGGCTCTGCGTGCCAGCAGATGAGGCTCTGTGTGCCAGCAGATGAGGCTCTGCGTGCCAGCACATGAGGCTTTGCGTGCCAGCAGATGACGCTCTGCGTGCCAGCAGATGAGACTCTGTGTGCCAGCAGATGAGACTCCGCGTGCCAGCACATGAGGCTTTGCGTGCCAGCACATGAGGCTCTGTGTGCGTTGCATCTGTGGTCCATGACTAGTCGACAGCTTCAAATAAATCTACTTTTATCCTTAATATAAATTAAGTAGGAGTTCACCGACCATCATCTTAGAAACTCAGTTGATTTCAGATGCAACGTTAACGTATAAAAATATTAGCGCAAATTACATAAATGATAGGCTTTCGGTTTTTATTTTAAAAATTGAATTTGCCTAACGACACTTTAGAATTTATAATCAAATTATGTTGCAAATTCCTCACCTGCAGGATAAGTTAAAGCCGGTCAAAGTACTGACAGGAACAAAGCACTTTTCTAGTGCCCTTTCCGTAACAATTTAAATTATAAAAAAAAAAATTCAATACCCTTAAAGTACATTTCATTTTAAAAAATGTAATAACAATTTTTGGCACGTGAGATTAATTTCGAATTTCACTTTTCACATCCTCCAATGTAACTTATTAATATAGTTTCGAACAGTTTTGTATCAGTAGCACAGTTATCTTTTCTCCTGGAATTCAGAAAATGAAAAACAAAATTACTAAAATGATTTTACTCAAGGAATATTTGTTTCAGAAGATAACATCACAAGTTGTTCAGTCATTTTTTGTCCACCGTTTCATACCTTTCAACAAGTATAAATATCAACAAATAAACTATTTCAGGTACAGCTCTCGTTCTCTCTCTCTCTCTTTCTCTCTCTCTCTCTCTCTCTCTCTCTCTCTCTCTCTCTCTCTCTCTCTCTCTCTCTCTCTCTCTCTCTCTCTCTCTCTCTACCACTAATAAGACTGCTTAAGCCGCTACGGTTCCTAGCCTACAACCACCTACACAAGCGAAAGAGTTCATATCCTGTGTCGTAAAGTGCGTGTGGCACGGGTTTTAACACATCATTTTTGTCCGCTGCAGCTATATAGTAATTGTCATCAAAAGTACAAATGGTAATGTCGTTTGAGAACAAAGACAAAATTTATCAATAATTCCTCCAGTGGATAAATTAGTGTTACGAATGGCCACTTGATAAGGACATTTAAGTGATCCGATAAGTTCAAAAATGTATTTGTCTTACAATTGTATGTACTGTACTTACTCGCATTTAAGCCCCGTTTAGAACTATAAAATACAATACTGAAATCAGGGGGTCCTCTCAAGTGCGCATAATACAAAATAGACAAAAGGACAGACACTAAAATGTATGATTTTATTTCTCTAGATATATTCTTCGCTAATCATCAGTTGCGAACATGTTATGAGCGGAGGTTCAGATATTAGTATAGCAAATAATGTGGAAAAATCAGGACACGTTTCGGTGTCGTTCCAAACGTTACACAAACTGTTATGTAACAGAAAAGTTCGCCTCTTACATCTTTAAAGTGACAAATATCTTGAAATAAATAATATGCAGTCAAATTAGCCAATTGTGTGGTAAATATGCGTTTCAAACGAAAAAAAACAAAAAAACTGGGCTTTTAAAGCACTTTAGGGGGTCGGTTATAGTCGATGTAAGCCTATATGCGAGTAAATACAGAACATTTCTTTTATTTGCTGGCTGACGAAAGAGCGGCAGTTTAACCATATATAGAACAATAGAAAAAATGTAGACTTAATGGTAATGTGTGCTAAAAATCAATGACATGGATGTATCTTAATATTAAATTTGAGTGAGTATCCCATTGTTTTCGACCACTAAGCACAGCATTAATATAAAAAATACGTCTGTCAGTTTGGTCGTAGCCTTAGAACCTATGCCACGCGTGTCACAGACGGCACGCTGAGACTCATCAGCCGGCACGCTGAGACTCATCAGCCGGCACGCTGAGACTCATCAGCCGGCACGCTGAGACTCATCAGCCGGCACGTAAATTAAAATATTGCTTCCTTAACTCAAACCAATTTGCTGGCACTTCGTGTTGCGACTTTCTTATAAATAAGAAGGTTTTAATTGAATTTTTGGGCACGCGTCATTTTTAACTTTAATCTCTAGTGCTAATTCAAATCAAAGACTCAAAAAATTTAGACTCTAAATTCAAGAAATGACTGAGAACCCCCGACCCCTGCAGTGAATGGGTGAGAACCCCCCGATCCCTGCAGTGAATGGGTGAGAACACCCGACCCATGCTGTGAATGGGTGAGAACACCCGACCCCTGCAGTGAATGGGTGAGAACCCCCGACCCCTGCAGGGAATTGGTGAGAACCCCCAACCCCTGGAGTGAATGGGTGAGAACCCCCGACCCATGCTGTGAATGGGTGAGAACCCCCGACCCCTGACGTGAATGGGTGAGAACCCCAGACCCCTGCAGTGAATGGGTGAGAACCCCCGACCCCTGCAGTGAATGGGTGAGAACCCCCAACCTCTGCAGTGAATGGGTGAGAACCCCCAACCCCTGCAGTGAATGGGTGTAAAGGTTTGCCTCACAGGTTATTATCTAGTAATACGTCAACCTTGAAAAGTTCTCTCTCCAGAAGCCGTTCCGCCCACTGCACTCAGTTTTTTTTTTAGAACGAGAAAGCACTTTAGACTCTTTGCTGTGATCGATACTGGTGAATACTTGCCAACTAACGCTGCGTCTCGGCACAGTTGACGACCTTTCCTTTTGAAGGCGTGTGTAAAAATGATGAATAATTTCTTTGCGGTTTTATCAAAAGGTTGCAAAAGTGCGTTTTAATGCCTCCCTAGGCCAACCTACCTTTTATAAAGTACACCAGCGCCGAGAAAGCCAAGGCCAGGGAACGATCATACATAGTGCTGGCCTCAGCGCAAGAATAACGATGCAACTGCCTTGGGCCCCGCTCTTATCAGGGTCCCGCTCTTATCAGGGTCCCACTCTTTGACTAAACATTTTTTACTTCGTTTACGTTATTTTTTTTTTAAGAATAACAATGGTATCACGAAGACTTGACATTTATCTTCTAAGGAAAAAATAAATTTGAAAAATAGCGTAATAATAATAATTATTACAAGAAAATATGATATTCCTAAATCCTAATCAATTTTTTTTTCATAAAACATTTTAGTAAGCATTTAGAAGAAAATGACGTAAAGGATTTTCCAGCAAATATCAATAGACGGAAATTTTCTACAACCTAATGCACACGACTTATAAAAATTAAACAACCCGTAAAAACAAAGTTTTTGACTATATATCCCTTAAATATGAGACGGAACAACATGTGGAAGAAAATCGGTAGTCTCGAGCCTGCACTCTTCATGGGGTTTCGCGGAAAACCACCTCAGCTCTCTGGCCCTGTGGGGACCTTAAAGGTGTGAAGCCGCCCCCCTCCGGAGCTGCCGCTTCTGAGGCTGCAACCTGGACGTCGAGGACAAAAGGTCGAAAACGCCTCCCACTAAGTTGACCTCCCGAAAGAGGGTCGGAATTTTCCCTACTTTGACTCGCTATCACTTCGGCGCCACCCCGGCAAAGCTCACGAGTCTCTATGATTAGGACCGCCGCAATCAGAGCTGGCATCCAATGTATTCTTTGGGGTACCTTTTGCTAATCCGTACTGGCGCTCCTGGCCCTAAACCGGAACCGCTCAGGGGCGTTGCTGCTTAATGAGGGGGCCGAAATGGTATCTTCGGAGTAGCCCGACCCTCAACGGGTTGTTTTGGTTTTCATCATCAGCATTGCACCTAAATGCTTTGCCTAAGATCCGTACAGTGGCTGTAATCGCATGTGACTAGCACTTAGCACTTAACATAACGGGCTTTGGCATTGTCTGCCAGGAGTTGTCAGTTTCAGGTCCGCGACCTAACTCGTCTGTCGGGCCACGTAGAGGACACCACTTCTCGACAGAAGTAAAGGTATTGATTATATTCAAAATAATATTCACCGCGCGACAAACATATACAAACTCAACATGACTGAACTCCCCTTGCTGTAAAATGGGAGGGGGAGGGGGCTATGGTCACTGAACTCCAGAACACGTGGAGGTGAACAATAGCAGACAGCCGACATTGAGTTTCATAGACATTCAGTACCTTATAACGAAATGGTTTGTTTCAGATAAAAAATATTTGTGGCAACACTTAGTTTTCTCTGGGATCCTACAATATTTCCATATGCAAGAAAAAACACATACAAGATTTCTTTCTTCCGTCCGGAATTCGGGCGTGGATGTGATTGCCTGAAGAAACCAGGAAGGCCGACACTTTATTGTATTTTTGAAAAATATAATAAGAATGCAGGACTAAACACAAACAATGGATAAGCGTAGGACGCAATAATCTTTGGTATAAAAGGAGCGTCTTTAACGGATAATATAAGACGAGATAACACCTACTTTGTGTCTTACTATTGGAACCGAACATATTGGGCTTAGACGTTTCTGATATTGTAGCGATTCTCCTTGGGACTAAAATATCTGCTTCCTTTCAGTTCAAACATCAAGACTCTCAGAGGACACGAACACTTATATCTTAGATATACAGACGCTCCTTCTATGCAGAAGATAATTGCGTCCACAGACCATGAGAGATGATCTGTTGGCAAGTGATGCAGCGGTCACAGGCCACGGCTATAGGGGTTCCACGCATTACCCCAGCCGCCTAACTATTGTCTAGTTAGTTACCCCTTAACACTTAATAATTCACTTTATTTATTCACTACTTGACTCCAACATACACTGTAATCTAACTCAACATAAGTAAGGCACTCTGTCTTAAGCCCAGTGTACTCTCTACCGTCTACCCTCTACTGTTTGAAACACTCACTAACTCGGGTGTCTCCCGGAGTCTCCCCCCCCTCCCACACGTTCTGCCCAGCGTCCACTCTAATATCCTTCAGTCTCCGCCCACCAAATTCAAATATCCGAAGTAATCTCTCAATCATCTGGAACCAGCCCTAAAGTAAGCCTGACAGGACGTAACAAAACAGAGAACGTTTCGGCAAAGAGCCTTCCTCAAAGAACAAACAATACAGAAATAAAACGTATATATAGAAATAAAAATATTAAAACTTAGCTGCCGTGAATCCAAAAAAAGTCAGTGAAAGCAAAGATTATTATTATTATTATTGTTGTTGTTGTTGTTGTTTAATCAAATGTACAACATGTTATTGCAAACAAATTGGCGCTGATAGGTCGTGCGTGAACGTCAATTTTGGTTGAAAATACTCATTTAATTTGCAACAACACGTTTTTTTTAACTTTTTAAAACTTCCTTTGTCAGTTATGTCGTAAATAATTATACTGTTAGTATGTGATTTGCTTATAAATAAGTTTGACCCGTGGACCACCTTACAAATTGGAATATCACGAACGTGTAGTGTGAGAGAGTTACATTATTTCGGAGGGGGGACCGGGAAGGAGGAATAACTTGAGCAGAACGTTCTGGGAACTGGAAACATTACGCGTTTCTGAAGAAAAGCGTAGCGAATGAGATTGGAATGAGAAAGAGAGTAGCTCAATAAGATAGGGAGGGCTTGAATCTAAAAAAAAAAAAAGCATGAGTCTTAAAAGAAGTTCTTGCAGAGAAAGGAAAAGAATGGCAATCAAATCCGGGTTGCACATGAATAATTTAAATTTCGCGTTCAAAATTTCCCCACTGCGACAATAACACTGAGCGTCGAATGCTTAAAAATGTCAGATACTTGGTTCTAGCGCTATACGAACCACACGCATAATAATGCGCTATTCAAAGTGGCGCGCCGTTTTCCTATTTCAATCGTGACTTAATTACACTACCTTGAACAGCGTTCTTGGAATCCGTTGGCTACCGGTTACGATTCTGATTTGTTGGCTGACTTCTCGCGGGTAAAGTTGACTTTCAACTTCTGTTTAACTTGACATGTATGTGTATTAACGACACATAACGATCGTCGTCGATACCTTGGCAACGAGACGTGTTGTCATTGGAGATATACTGTTATTATTTGTGTACAAAATTTTAATGGGTCTATTAAGGAAAGAATCTTCTAATCTGCGGCGGTCCTAACCATTGAGACTCGTAAGGTGTCAGTGAGTTGGATTCTATGGACGTGTTGAATTTTTTGGTGGACGGTTCTTTGTTAGGCACGAGCAGGCACGGTGGTGTTGTCCCTAGGGATGAAGACGTGGATGATCGCCGTCCACCTGGACCCTTGGAGCGAGGTAGAGGAGACTTTCTCTTGTATCGAAGGATTTAGTCTTTACATAAGGGAAACTTTCATTTGGAAGTTTCACTACGAAAACCTCACGTACCCGTTTTATTCTACAGAATGGACGAGTCCTACCTTGGGCAGCTTCAGTCTAAATCAAAGACACTTTCATTTACCCCACGAGATTGGTATTTCCTTTGGGAGAGTCCATTTTCGTGGGTGATACGGTTCCAGTCCCTAAGGACGCTCTCAATTTAACAAGGAGAACATATGAGTATGACGTGTGTTTAGTTCACAAAGAACACATACAGCATGACATGAGCTTATTAGACTTATATCCAGAAGGATATTATGTTACCATGGCACCCTTCAAGGACTTATCCTATATGTACAATTTTTTAACCTGGACGGCACATAGCAATTGTCAAAAATTTTACTAAAAATTATTATCCGGTCTTTTTTCAACTTGAATATTCTAATTTAATATCAAGTAGACCTGCATACTACATAATTGTGTTTTCAATTTTACACATTAAAAATGACTGTAAGAGTTCAACCCGTCATACTTTATATAACCATCAAAAATATAAGAACATATTAATTCAATTTTCGGTGTTTTATTTTGTTTCTTGTAGTAGATCACAATTAATTTATAAGGTTTGTCTTTCATTTTACGAATCATAGAAAGAAATTTCTTACTACAACAATTAATTAAATCTTTCATATAAATAATATAATAGTCCAAGTCACTGGATCTGGAACGCTGAGGAACGATGTACGACAGTCTACAGCAGTTAGTTGAAAAATCGTGTGGTGATTAGCGCTGTAAAAATATTCAATATGATGACGTCATTGTTTGGTGTGCATCGGTGCGCAAAATACAACCCCTATTATTAAATACTTTGCGTGCATTTCAGAAGGTTTACTATTTCGTATTTATCAAAAAAGGACAAGTTAGTTGGTCTTTTTGAAAAAGGTTGGCGCCGTAGGCGCCCAAAAAAAAGGGGGGCGCCTCAGGCGCCACGGCGCCCCGGCACAATCTAGTAAATAATAAATGTCGGATTTAAACAATCTCGCTTTGCTCAAGCAGGTTGCTATAAAAAAACAAGCTTACATGAAGAGCTCGCATACTTTTAAACGTAAACTGTCTACATCTTATTATCAACATTTAAGAATTTTCTATTACACCAGAAATGAAACAATTTTATGCGAAAATAGAGTAATTAACATTTTTTTAATGAAATAAACTAAAGGTTCAGGTACAAAACACCAATTTAATATGTAACGCAACTATTAATTAAATCTAAACTTTTATTTAGCATGTGTTAATCTTTTATTATATTTCGCGCAAAACTGGGTTTTTTAAGAAGAGTGGCTCACAAAGATCCAGGATTACATAAACAATTTTGTGGATGGGTTTAACATACCACATTCCCTTGAATCAGATGAGATGACGATGACTTTTTTTTTTCCTGATAGAAGATCTTTATTTCTGATTTATTTTTTATGGAAGGTATTCACTGTTTCTGATGGAATGTCTTTATTTTTTTAATGACTGTCTTTATTTCAGATGACAGATCTCTTTTTCAGACGAAAGGTCTTTAGAATTTCTGATGACATTAAATTATTTCTTATGAGATTACTTTTTTTTTAGATGGAAGGTCTTTAGAATTTCTGATGACATTAATTTATTTCTTATGAGATTACTTTTTTTCAGAAGGAAGGTCTTTAGAATTTCTGATGACATTAATTTATTTCTTATGAGATTACTTTTTTTCAGATGGAAGGTCTTTAGAATTTCTGATTACATTAATTTATTTCTTATGAGATTACTTTTTTCAGAAGGAAGGTCTTTAGAATTTCTGATGACATTAATTTATTTCTTATGAGATTACTTTTTTTC
This sequence comes from Radix auricularia, assembly GCA_002072015.1. Classification (NCBI taxonomy): domain Eukaryota; kingdom Metazoa; phylum Mollusca; class Gastropoda; family Lymnaeidae; genus Radix; species Radix auricularia. The sequence continues at coordinate 180,354 of MUZC01000164.1, read as the reverse complement.
AGATGGAAGGTCTTTAGAATTTCTGATGACATTAATTTATTTCTGATGAGATTTTTTTAAAATTTCTGACGGAGGGTGTTTATTTCTACAAGTATTGAAAAGTTCATAAACGGATTTAAGGTATTTAAAAAATATGCGTGGAGGGAAAAAGGGGGTTACGAGAAACATCTCTTATTTAAATCACATAGAAATGTTTGACACACGGAAGGAGAAAACAGGAAAACAATGACACCACTAGCCAACAAAATTTTGTGTCAGAATCCCTCTCCGTTAAAAACTATTAGTAAAATAATTCCAGATTTTAAATTTTATAAAATTTAATTAACTTGATATGTTTAAAAAGTCCCAGAGAACAGCAATTGAAAAGTATTAAATTCACTGCACTTTAAAAAAAAATAATAATAATAATGAACAAAAAAAATAATAGTCCAAAATAAAAAAGATGAGTAAGGGAAACAATAAGGAAATGCTGTGCAGTATTTATTTTCAAGTTATTGCCCCTGTTTTTTAAATTCTATATAAAGGGCCGTTATCAATGATTTGCTTATTATGTTTACATGTTATGTACCCTGTAAGGTTTCAAGTGGGGAAAATGCATCAGTGTTGTTGGTAATTGCACGGTGGCGTAATTGAAGGACGATTGAATATTTTTTAGAAGCTTTTAGCAACAAAGATAAAAAAGAAGAAAGAAATTGGCATTTACAAAAGTAATGTAAATAGAAGAATTGAGGGAATATTATTATTATTATATTTTTACTATTATTTTTATTATTAATATTATTATTAGTAGTAGTAGTAGTATTCTTGATATTATTATTATTATTATTATTATTATTATTATATTTATGCATCGAATTGTAAGGCTGACGTTATCAACCCGCTATGTTTTGTTTTTCTCAATCGCTTTGTTTTCGTCCTCAATGTACTTTCACGGTGGTCGAGTGGCAGAGCGCTCGACTGGCGTACCGACGGTCACGGGTCCGAATCCATGGTAAGGCAAGGACCTGTTCCCGGGGCATAAAGCGTCCCTGAGTCCAACCTGCTCCGAATGGGTACCTGACACTATTTAGGCGCCTGGGTAATGCTGCATCACTTGGAAACAGATCATCTGTCAACTATCCTCTGCATAGAAGTAGCGTCTGTATAGATAACATAAGATAAGATAAAACGATGGATTATTGTAAACACTGTCAACGTTTTCAGTGGCGTCACTAGGGGGGCGGGGGCGGGCCGCCCCGGGTGACACCATTAAGGGGGGTGACACCAAAGGATTAATCTTTACTGTGTTACATTTTATGTCAGAAAAAAGAGACACATTTTTTTAACATTGAAAGAAATTAAGAAACAATAAAAATACGTTAAACGCCGAAAGTTTTTATTGACGTCATGGACGAATCCCACTCCCACTTTTCATCAGTTAACTTACAATAATAAAACCGTCCCGACAAATTGGCACCAGAGATACTTTTTTTTTTTTTTTTTAAAAAGGCAGTGTCTTCTGTTGTGAAAGATATTTTTAAAAATTGAGCTTTCAAGTATTGACATCATGGACGGATCCCAATCCCTCTTCCCTCCACGTCAGAGTGGTGGGTGCAAAGAATACGATCTTTCTATTTTAAAAAATCAAATAATGGGTTTTGTTGTTTTTATTTTTAGAGGAAAATTATGGATTCAATGCCTTTGAGTTAATATTTTAGTAATTTATATTTTTAAAGGCGTGCAAGCTAAGATATGCATGTTTATGTATAGGTAGTCCTCCGGTTCGTAGTTACCATCCTTACCAATGTTCCCTTACAGGTTGCACGGCCACGCAGCTATCTGGCAGATTCCGCGCAGGAGTTTAGAGTTATCATACCGCAAATTCCATTAGGGAAAAAATTAGAATTTCTGCGCCTTTGCCAGAAAAGTTAGTAGCAATTTTATCTCTTATTCTACCTGGGACACAGTCGCACCTTTTGTTAAAATCCAATTATGAAAACAAGTTTAAATGTCCAGAATGTATCTTCCTTTTCTAACATACAGCAAACAGACACTAACAACATAATTCAAATCATTCGTCTAAAGTTAATACAAGGAAAATATCAAACACTCCCTTAAGAAAATAATTGACATTGGTGACTAGCCTTGAAGCAGAACAAATACTTTAATATCACTCGCCGACAACTTACGAACAACCCGGTGTGATATTTTAATCAAAACAATTGGAGTTGTTTTTGGGGTGATAGTGTGTTGAAAGGAGGGCTTTGAAATGACAACTCAGTTTGCGCTGGACACCTTGAGAAGGATTTTTTTAGACGACACAGAAATCAAATGGCTTTTACGGCACTTTGCTTTACACGCATTGTTGCTCAAATTGTTGAGAAACATACAAGTACAGAATGAATACTGTGAAGAGCTGGTCCGTTTGTATTATGACCCATAGTCATGGTCAATAAATATTTTTTCGTAGTGTCATTCATGAGGTAGTTGGATAATTTACCAAATTAAGCAGGCTGTTACAATGGAAAAAATCTAACCATGGAGGCATACCAGTTTGTATAATGAAGGATCATTAACCTAAGAGGCCATGAGCACATTGATGACAATTTTCATTGGTCTGTAGAGGTCGCTAAAATGTTTTCAGGGCTGTAAGGGTGAAAACATAGTCCCATTCTCAAATTCGTTGAATGTCTGAGTTGGCACGTGGACTATCCTTTTCTTGAAATCGACTTGATGCTATGGCGTATATTGTTGTAAGCGTTAGTCGACACCTCAAATTTTAATTTCTGACAAGAAGAACTTGGTGCCCTAGTTTCTAAATAAAAAGCATTGTTTAAAAGCTATGAAGACATTTTGCAGAAACTTATGGATCAGTATCACAATTTAAATTTATGATTAATGCTAGCGGAAAAAATTAAATTGTGGGTTGATGAAGACTTTCGACAAGGTGATTCATCATTCAGTTTGCCATGACTGAAGAATAGTTCAGCGACTTTGTCATTCTGTTGGATATTTGTGCCACATTTCTTGCAACGAGCACTGGTTGCGAATGTGGATTAAGCCTAATGAATTCTATAAAAGTAAAATATAGAAATAGGTTGGAAGAGTTACATTTATACTTGCTTATGAGGATTAAATCTTGTCAGAATGATGGACATCGGATCAACCTTGACGAACTCTATAAAATATGGATCTCGTTTAAAGACAGACGCCAGATCGCCCCAGAATAGATTAGCGGCTAATTGGTATGTTGGCATTTCGTTGATTTATGCATGATAAATACCGTTGAAGAGATTAACAGAAATATACATTTATAATTCTTGTTTATTTTAATATAATCTAATATATTATTTTGATAAAGAAATGTGTCACTTAATGTACATCGGCCCAATTGGTGCATGTATTTTTGTGAGATGTCAAAAATTTGAACACAAAAAATGGTACTCTGTTAAACTTTGAACATGTGTTTTTAAAAAAACAATATTTAGCACAACAACCGGCAAACCTTAGAGGGAACATTGATCCCCACTTAGCTGTTTATCTGTTATACAAACTTTTTTTTTCATGTGGTAAAAAAATAAAAATACGTCCCTTGATGGGAAGGAAAGTGCTGATTTACAGTGTTACAAGGTGGCAAAAATTTAAAATTATGTATGTTCCCTTTATTAGCCACTGGAAGACAGGATGAGTTCTAGGGATTTGGGGCCATGCATAAATGACGTCACGTGCCTAGGGGGAGGGTGTCCCGCATCTGTGACGATGCGTGACAAGAGGGAGGGGTGTGTTTAAAAATGTAACGTTACATCAAAAACGTGAAACTTTAAATAAAGTTCCACTTAAATATTTGATTGTATACTATTTATTAAATGACGTTTTTAATGGTTTCATGCGTGTTATGATATTAGAGTGCAGACTTACACTAAATACATATTTAAATGACAAAAAATTTAAATTTTGCCGATTCCGAGCCATGAAACAGTTTTTAAGATTTTTCTTATACATAAAACGATTTTCACCAAATAACATTACATATAAACCACACCATTTAAGCTGTAAGAGAAATATGTATAATTACACACATACACACACACGCACGCACACACACACACACACACACACACACACACACACACAAACACACATATATATATATAGGGTTGTTATCGATTAATTTAAATTTAATAGTTAACTTTTGAAAAATTACCGAATAATTTATCGATAATTTTCACTAAAGCTGAAAATAAGATGTATGACATCATTAAACTGAAAATTTCATAATATGCCCATATCTTAAAGTATTTAATAAAAAAAAATATTTTTAGGAGATATATTTAAATATAAGTCAAGTAATTCAATTTAATGTCAATGAATTTTAATTTTGTTATTGTTATTTAAGTTAAAACACTGTGTTTTTATATCATTTTCCTTATAAAAACTACTTATTTTAAAGTTTACACTTTACAAATCTTTGTTTTTTAATGCATAAGTTTTTTTCTTTTAAAAAAAAGTTAGAATATATTAGTTATTAATAATTATTTATTTATGAATAAATTAAAAAAATGGTTTAAATATTTTCTTTAATTTTAATCGCTATTTAATCGATTAAAATTAATTTATTCGATACATTTTTTTACCAATTAATCGAGAAATTAATTGTTAATTTCCGCAGCCCTAATATATATATATATAATCTTTTAAATTATATCTATATATAGTGTTCCAGCAGTCTGCCCAGAACTATTATTTGCCTAAATTGAGAGCAAAGATGCAATTATTTTTTAAAGACATCCTAACTTCCACCCATGATGATGTAATGTGAACTAAAAAAGTTTATTTTAAAAATGTGAACTTGTTGTTAAACGATAACATTTACTTTCTTTACTCTAGCGTGATTGATCTCAAGCGTCTATCAATGTATTTATTTTTATCTTTTATATCTTTTCATTTTTAACCGGCCTGATTGCAGTTCAATTAGCAAATTATTAATCCCTTTTGGGCTGTAATACACTACTAACATTTTTCTTCCTTGTATAGCTTCAGCTTTACTTTTGAGTTTTTAACTTAACTTGATTTCAGTCCCCGAGTGTGGTCTTAGACGACCTTGACCTCTGCCATGTTATCTCTAAAACAGAGGTCAGAGGTCAGAGGTCGGGAAACTTTTTGTCCAAGAGAGCCATAAACACCACCTATTTTGAAAAGTAATTCTGTTAGAGCCATACGATTGGGCAGCCCAACCCCAACCAGAAACCCAACCCCAACCAGCAGCCCAACCCTAACCAGCAGCCCAACCCCAACCAGCAGCCCAACCAGCAGCCCAGCCCCAACCAGCAGCCCA
>MUZC01000164.1:114620-171761 GCA_002072015.1 Radix auricularia | reverse complement strand
TTATTTTCTCTTTAATCTAACTACAAGTCACCACAAATGATGACGTAAAACTCTCTAAACTTTTACACATATTCTAATGACGTCAACAAAAAAACAACAAAAAAAAAACTAATTCTTTTGCACGCCTTCGCACCACTCTTGAATGCTTGAAAAATGATGTATTCGACTTCCGGCAATGGCGGCCGTTCCCTGCGCCAGTGTTACCTCTCGATTCGCAAAGTTTTTTGGTAGTTTTAACGGGGTTTTTTAACGGATCGAGTAACTGAGTGTTGATGCACAAATGGCAGGTCAGGACATACAAAAAACATATATACATCATGGGTCTAGGACTTATGGATGCTGTGATCAAAGGTGATGACAGACGGACAAAACGGGTGCAATAGCGCATTCGACTTCTCGAAAATGCGCTAAAAATCATGTTAAGCCTGGTCCCTTTTTGGACTCAGGACGTGTTAGCGCTTTTTCGTATTATGTATCAGTACTTATGTTAGATATCAGCATTATGTAGTTATCAGTAATTGTGTTTAGATTTTAGACATATTTTTATGAATTTTTAGGAAATCTTGTGTATTGGTGGTGGTAGGAACTCTTGTGTGTTGGCGGTGGTAGGAACTCTTGTGTGGTGGTGGTGGTAGGAATTCTTGTGTGTTGGAGGTGGTAGGAACTCTTGTGATATACATCATGGGTCTAGGACTTTCATACTTCCAGGAGCTTTACTGCCACTACAAGAGGTCGGATCGAGTAACTGAGTGTTGATGCACAAATGGCAGGTCAGGACATACAAAAAAACATATATACATCATGGGTCTAGGACTTATGGATGCTGAGATCTAGGGTGATGACAGACGGACAAAACGGATACAATAGCGCATTTCGACTTCTCGAAAATGCGCTAAAAATGTATTTACGCTTTTAGGGTAAACTAATTCCAAAAGTAGCGTACTAATGTAATAGCATATTATAAACACCCTAAATCCTAATTTAAAAAGTATTTTTCCTGATGCATTTATGGATTTAGGAGAACATTTTAAATAAGATAACTCCGCCCATTATCACTACTTCCAAAAGCTAATTTAAAAACGATTTTCATTTGTTTATGGGAAATTAGGCAAAGAAAATAATAACCATTGTAGGTAGAGTAAACATCAAAAATACGTTTTGATAATTCTTGATCCTAATCCGGTTCTAAGTCACCAAAAAACAGATGTCACTGATAATTCGCTATAATGTAGGCCAGGAGGTGGATATTCTAAATTAATTCGTGAGCACCTCATGCGTTTTCTAGCATAAGTAAAAGAGAGAGATATTTTTTTTTTGGATATGACACAATTGGGTTCAGATATTTCTGATATTTGCGATAAAAGACACGCCTACGGTGGGAACATGAAGGGGCATAACTCAGGCGTACTGTCTCGTTTTTTTTGCACTTTCTCTGTGTCACTGTTAAATTTGCTGCTATAGCAAAATCGTGACCTGATGTCATGACGTTTTTTTTTTTTTGTTGTTTTTTTTTTATTTAATATAATAATATATAACAAATTTATTATTAATTTCTGATTTTTTTAAAAAATAATGAGCTTCCCTTTCCAGGAATGGTCGAAATATTTCTGTGAACCCCCTTTTGTGAAACAAGATGAAAAAGCCATTAGGAAAGTGTAATGGCAGTGGGGTGTCCAGTGCGTGAAATCTGAGATGCAATTTTTGAATTTGCAGAGCAAAGTAGTGACCGAAAGCTCGAAGTGAAGCAGAATCTTTATGCAAACAAAATATAAGTTTAATTTTATTGTTTCAGTTGCCTTTTTTGGTACGACATATTGTTTCAAATCAATTACATCAGCAAAGAATTAAAAATATTTATGTTGATCTAGCAATAGCAGTTGATATCGTGAATTATAAAGTATACATTCAAACGGTTGAAATCTTACAGAAATTGCGGTTTTGAAATAACAATAGGAATTGCAAAAGAAATTACCACGGACTTAGAAGTTAAACCAATTTTCAAAGAAACTAGAGGGCGAATAAGAAAAGAATATTTAAAAAAAACAATTATCAACATATGATGGAGAAGGTGAATTATTTTTAGATACACAAGAAAAACTTTGCGCACATATTTTTAACCAAATACAAATCTAGTTGATATGGCAATCTTGTCCAATGGACTTGCGCTTTGAACAAGTGCGAAGGCAACATGACTCTATAAATTTTGTCAACTATATATCACACACACACACACACACACACACACACACTCACACACACACACAACACAAAAACACACACAAACACACACACTCACACACATAAAAAAACACACAAACATAGNCACACACGCACGCACGCACGCACGCACGCACACACACACACACACACATATATATCTAAAAAAAATAAGATCTACTAAATTGCAGTGTGCATCTGAAAAAAAAAGCTACGGTATAAGGGTCTTGAAGGTTTTAGGCTTGCTGAAGATTTTGCAATCATTGAGATCTATAATTCCTGCAGTCACCTCCAAAGATCTTTTTAAGATTGTGCAGTTTCCTTGAGTATACAAGAGGTATAGTGACTAGTAACAAACTCATTGCACGTCTAACCAATCCTAACACAGAACCAGTCTTTTCGTAAAAAAAATAATAATAATTTTAAAAAATGTTAATTTTTAACCTATACACGATCACTATTATTCAAGTTTGGCTCAGTAACTAAGCTATTTTGCCTATTGAGTATGATGTTGCTAAGTATCTTGAAAATAATGTAATTTTTTTTTCAGTCATAGTCAGGAAAACATGCCAATTTAAATCATTTTAATAAATAACATTTTTTTTTACAGTTTTAATATTTAAGATTAAATGAATGAAACAGTCATTACAGAGTAAAAAATGTAAGTAATTTTTTAAAATAAATTTCCCATTAATTTAATCTATGTAGAAATTAAAATTTCTTGCGTGTATCCTGCTCCTTGTCTGTACCCTTGGGTCCGGGGCCCCGCTCATCGTTTAATGCCTTGAGTCCCGCATACTCTAGGGCCGGTTTTGCTGTCTGTTTACTAACGCCTCTGTCTGTGGAAAAAAGCCCTGCTATCTGTTGACCAACGCCCCTGTCTGTTGACCAATGTCCCTGTCTGGTGACCCCTGTCTGTTGACCCCTGTCTGTTGACCCCTGTCTGTTGATCCCTGTCTGTTGACCCCTGTCTGTTGATCCCTGTCTGTTGATCCCTGTCTGTTGACCTATGTCCCTGTCTGTTGAACAATGTCCCGTCTGTTGATCCCTGTCTGTTGACCCCTGTCTGTTGAACAATGTCCCGTCTGTTGATCCCTGTCTGTTGACCCCTGTCTGATGAACAATGTCCCGTCTGTTGACCCCTGTCTGTTGAACAATGTCCCGTCTGTTGACCCCTGTCTGTTGAACAATGTCCCGTCTGTTGATCCCTGTCTGTTGACCCCTGTCTGTTGAACTATGTCCCGTCTGTTGATCCCTGTCTGTTGACCCCTGTCTGTTGAACAATGTCCCGTCTGTTGATCCCTGTCTGTTGACCCCTGTCTGTTGATCCCTGTCTGTTGATCCCTGTCTGTTGACCTATGTCCATGTCTGTTGAACAATGTCCCGTCTGTTGATCCCTGTCTGTTGACCCCTGTCTGTTGAACAATGTCCCGTCTGTTGATCCCTGTCTGTTGACCCCTGTCTGTTGAACAATGTCCCGTCTGTTGACCCCTGTCTGTTGAACAATGTCCCCGTCTGTTGACAAACGTCTCATTCTGTTGACCCACTTCCCTGTCTGTCGACCAACGCCCCTGTCTGTTGACGAACGTCCCTGTCTGTTGACGAACGTCCCTGTCTGTTGACGAACGTCCCTGTCTGTTGACGAACGTCCATGTCTGTTGACGAACATCCATGTCTGTTGACGAACGTCCATGTCTGTTGAAGAACGTCCCTGTCTGTCGACCCTAACTGTTGACTATCGTCCCTGTCTGTTGACTAACGTCCCTGTCTGTTGACTAACGTCCCTGTCTGTTGATCCCTGTCTGTTCACTAACGTCCATGTCTGTTGATCCCTGTCTGTTCACTTACGTCCCTGTCTGTTGAAAACGTCCTTGGCTTTTGACCAACGCCCCTGTCTGTTGACCCCTGTCTGTTGACCAACGTCCCTGTCTGTTGACCAACGCACCTCTCTGTTGACTCCAGTCTGATGACCCCTGTCTGTTGACCCCTGTCTGTTGACCAATGTCCTTGTCTGTTGACCAACGCACCTGTCTGTTGACCAACGCACCTCTATGTTGACCCCAGTCTGTTGACCCCAGTCTGTTGACCTCTGTCTGTTGACCCCAGTCTGTTGACCCCTGTCTCTTGACCAATGTCCCTGTCTGTTGACCAACGCACCTGTCTGTTGACCAACGCACCTGTCTGTTGACGCCAGTCTGTTGACCCTTGTCTGTTGACCAATGTCCCTGTCTGTTGACCAACGCACCTGTCTGTTGAACAACGCACCTGTCTGTTGACCCCAGTCTGTTGACCCCTGTCTATCGACCCCTGTCTGTTGACCCCTGACTGTTGACTCCTGACTGTTGACCCCAGTCTGTTGACCCCAGTCTGTTGACCCCTGTCTGTTGACCCCAGTCTGTTGACCCCTGTATGTTGACCAACGTCCCTGTGTGTTGACCAATGTCCCTGTCTGTTGACCAACGCACCTGTCTGTTGACCCCAGTCTGTTGACCCCTGTCTGTTGACCCCTGACTGTTGACCCCTGACTGTTGACCCCTGACTGTTGACCCCTGTATGTTGATCAACGCACCTGTCTGTTGACCAACGCACCTGTCTGTTAACCCCAGTCTGTCGACCCCTGTCTGTTGACCCCTGACTGTTGACCCCTGTCTGTCGACCCCTGTCTGTTGACCCCCTGACTGTTGACCCCTGACTGTTGACCCCAGTCTGTTGACCCCAGTCTGTTGACCCCTGTCTGTTGACCCCAGTCTGTTGACCCCAGTCTGTTGACCCCTGTCTGTTGACCCCAGTCTGTTGACCCCTGTATGTTGACCAACGTCCCTGTCTGTTGACAAACGTCCCTGTCTGTTGACCAATGTCCCTGTTGACCAACGCACCTGTCTGTTGACCCCAGTCTGTTGACTCCAGTCTGTCGACCCCTGTCTGTTGACCCCTGACTGTTGACCCCTGTCTGTCGACCAAAGTCCCTGTCTGTTGACCAGCCTATGTCGGAAGGTTTGTACGCTCCATTCTGTGACGATAAACTCGTTTGGTGTTCTTTTCTAAAAAAAAAAAAGAAACAAAATATCACACAATTGGTTTGTCGCCAGGACAACGAAAAAGTTCATACAATGACTTAGCCGGGCTTAGTCCCCGACTTGAGTAAGTCATACTTTTAAGTGCCCTCTCCACTTTCTACTTCTCATACCCCCCCCCCCCTCAAACTCCTTCAAAAATTAAATAATCCAAAAGCCTTTCTGACTCGTTTACAGGGTCCATAACACCTTCAAAATTGAATTCCCGTCAAGTATTTTTTGATCAACAAGCATAAATCCATTGACCGATATTGTTATCTGAAAGTCTTATCTCATAGCAACCATTGTCAACAACATTAACAGAGTAGGTTCAAACACACACACACACACATACACACTCAGACACACATGCATACACTCAGACACACATGCACTCAGACACACGCACGCAAAGACACACTCAGACACAGACTCAGACAAACACAAACGAACACACACAGACACACACATATATACACACGCACTCAGACATACACACACACTCAGAAACACTCAGACACACACACACACACACATGCACTCACACTCAGACTCAAAATCAGGCACACACTCAGACACACACACACTCAGACACACTTGCAAACACTCAGACACACACATTCAGACACACACACTCAAACACTTACACACTCAGACACGAATAATACGTATAGATTTATAAGTTTGTGTGTTTGTGCGCGCGCGAGTGTGTGTGTGTGTTTCTCATTAAATATTTTTATGTGTTTGTCATAGATTGGATCGCGTGATCATATAAATGGATATGATTATGTTGTCACAGAATGGCCCAGAAGGTTACCTAAATGGTAATATTTTATAACCTTCTATAACGCTACATGATTGAAAGCTTATATTGTGTAACCTTAGTATCATAAAATAATTCCATATGTGGACATATAAATGGACATGTTTATGTTGTCATAGAGCGTAGTCAGAAGCATAAAACTTTGGAAATTTTTTGAGTACATGCTCTCGATGATAATTAGAAGGAAAAAAAGTTAAATTTCCCACACATGGGGGGTCGGGGCGCCAAAACCTTTTTTTTCCTTATATGAGCTGTATAAAAATTAAAAATCACTACTTCTCCTATTTCCCGTATAGGTAGAAGCATAAAACTATGGAAACCTTTTAAGTACACGCTCCCGACGACAATTGGAAAAAATAATGTTAAAACTCCCTTTCATGGGGGGCCGGGGGCCAAAATATAGTTTTTCTTATATTAAAAACCGACTCATCACTAATTCCACAATTCATCGTGTAGGTAAAAACATAAAACTTTTGGAAGTTGTTGGGTACCCTCTCACGACGAAAATTGGCGTAAAATAATTTTAAAATGCACACTCATGAGAGCCGGGGACCCAACAATGTGTTTTTTCCTGATACGTGCTATATAAAAATTGAAAATCACCAATTCTCCTATTTCCCGAATAGGCAAACGCATGAAACTTTGGGGTTTTCTTAAATACACTTCCTCGATGGTAGCAAGTGATCAATTATTCAAAATATCCCTTACTGGGGCCCATATGTAGTTTTTTCCTAATATTACCTATAATAAAAGAAAAAATCCCTAATTCTCCCAGTTCGTGACTGTCAGTTCATATCGTGTTGACCGTTTGGGCGGCCACGTCAATGCGCATGCGCAGGCAGCGATAATATATTTCTGTGTGTGTGTTTGTGTGTGTGTATGTATAGATATAAAAGTATATATATATATATATATACATACATATATATATACATATATATACATATATATATATATATGCTATATAATAAAAGGCAACATTCTGTGCGGTCATCGATTGCGATTGGTCCCTCAAACTCCTACAGACTCCTACACCCAATCACTAGCGGAGAAAAATTAAATCTCATTTACAAATTGAACAAATTTACGCGGACGATTTATTTTAGGTGCAGTATTTTTGTCCTCATTCAGTACTATGTTCCCATCTTGAAGTGTGTCACCCCTATTACACCTAAACAACATGCCACCGTAACGACGTCGTAACATCGTTTGAAGGACTTTGTTGCTCGTGTATATATATAAATCTGTGGTTTAAAGTTTTCAAATAGATCACGTGATCGTAGACTTATGTCAAATCATATCATTATCTGTTCGAGGCTTTCACATTTTTTTTCTTCGTACTATGGAATGATTTAGAGTTTAACCTGAACTCTCTATGAAATCGGACAGTCACTCTTAAAGTATTTGAACGTCAGCTAAGGATTTAAGGATTATCCGTCACGTTACCTGATCAATTTTATAAAGTGGGGAGGGGTTGTAAGCGGAACTCTCGTTTCTTTTAAAAAGAAACGTTTTATATAATTTTCAAATCCCTTATATTAACTTCATCGTCGTCTCTTGGTTCGTCCGTCCGTCGGGGCGACAGAAAAACAAAAGTTAAAAATGACCAAATTTCCGTCATGCTATCGAGGTAAAATTTGGCACATAGAATCGTGTCAACTAACAATGCATTTTTTCAAAATTTCAGATCGTTTGCGTGTACCTTATTTAAATAAATGCACATTTAGTTTATCTCTATATAAATGTATCGTAGCCTTCTGTTGTTGACATTTCCGTAATTGCTGGAGTTCAGTATCGCCATGGGTGACCACACCTCCACACCCACCCGTCCACTGTGAATATTTCTCGCGCAGTGCATTTTATTTAGAGTATAATCGATACCTTTAGCTGTGTCTCAAATATAAAGGATTTATAGTCAAAAGTTTTTGTTTTTTCGTGTTGTTTATTAACAAGTTTTCTGGGTTTAATTTGGTTTCTGTTCATATAGGTATAGCTGCAAATTTCTTTGGTAATATCATTTTATACCGTGCGGCCCTCCGGCAAAACCCGCTAACACAAAGTGGCCCCGGAGCCAAAACGAAATCCCACGCCCATGTACTCAAGGAAATGGCTCCCATCCGAGTCCAGCTTGGCTCTCTGGCCCCGGAGGTGAACGTCGCTTCACTTACACAAATGTCTTTAAGATATATGTCGAGACAGACGCCCTTACGGCTTTTTGTCGGAGCATATGCAAAAAAATAAATCACTAAATATTAAGTGTCACGGAGACATCGGTAAATAGCAGGTTCATTGCTGAGCAATAATCTTTCTCAGTCCCCTGCCTCATTACCGCCCACTAAAGAATTATTAGCTAGGCGATCTTAATACCTAATAATTTTTCGTGTTTGGCAGGTTGAATAGGAGTTAATGCGCACCCGATTCACGGCATGTCTCAACGTGTGCGTTATGTAATTGAAATGCCATCGGGTGAAAGGGGGAAAGTAGGCGGTTGTTGTTCTTGTTTTTTTCAAACTTTTCTCTTTATAACCCCGACTGCAGTTAAATAATTACACTCAATTAAATCTGGCACGGAGACGCGCTTCTGTTGAACGCGACGTGACGCGCGTTAAAAGTCATGTGCGTACTCTTGTGTAAGGTAATATATAGGATAATATTCCAAGGGGTACAAATTTAACGGCTTTTGAAAGAAAATTGCGTTAACAAAGAGTAAACACGTTTTGTCGGTGCTTTGTTTGCTTTTAATTTGTTTTCGTTTGTTTTTGTTTTTTTGTTGTTGTTTTTTTTCGGAGTTGAGGGCGTTGATTCCTAAACAACATAATTATATTTATATTAGGGCTGTTATCGATTAAATTAAACTTAATCGTTAACTTTTGAAAAATTACCGAATAATTAATCGATAATTTTGATAAAAGGCAAATATAAGATGTATTGCATAATCAAACTGAAAATTTCAAGGGAAGTAACAAAAACCGTAAATTTAATTCTTTTTATTTAAATATAAATAGTTCAATATAATGTCAAATAAATTTAATACTTTTGCATTTGAGTAAAAACAATGTTCAATTTTTATATAATTTTAATTATAAAACAGCTTTTTTTTTAAGTTTACACTTGAAAAATCTTTTTTTTTTTTTTTTTTTTTAATGGAGAAGTTTGTATGTACAAAAAGAAAACTATTATTAATTATTAATTATTTATTAATAATTTGAAGAAATGGCATTTTAAAGGCGCAGTGAGAAACTAAATTACTTTATTCGATAAAAAAAAATTACCAATTAATTGAGAAATTAATCGCTAATCTCCGCAGCCCTAATTTATATATATGCATATTATAGAATTGAAATAAACTTAATAAAACCATTGGGGAAACAAACCATTTAGAAATAAACTGCAAAAAAAATGACGATGGCGATACGATAAATTCCCATGCACCCAAATTAAGTTCAAGAAACGCAATTTACATTAAGAAAAAATCAGCGCTAACCCATCCCCCCCTCCAACTTCAAAATAGTTTAGGCCTGTGAACTTTTTTCATGCCTCTAACTCTAAACTACATTAACGCTTTTTTTTTTCAAATTCAAATTCCAACGACGAATTTAAAAACAATTAACTTACAGGGACTTATACTATAAATAGAAATGGCCCGAAAAGTAAGGTCGAAAATTTAGCGATTGCTATTAATGTGGCGATATGAAAAAAGTGTCTACATAAAGAAAATTTGCTTCAACCAATCGGACACTGATATTACAACATTGTTATGCATGAGACAGCCAAGACGAAAGTGATTTTAACCACACACAAAAGTCTACATACTTATATGGATTATTCTCCTTCTAAAGAAAGAGATCGAGGCAGGCAGAGAGAAAAGATTCGAGACGGGCTGACAAGATGTCATGGGGCAAAGTCACCCGCGGAGCTGATGGGCAACACCAAAGACAGAGAGTTGTGGAGAAGCGTGACCGACTACGCCTCTAGGCACGACACCTGATGGATGGATGGATGGATGTATGGATGGATGGATGGATGGATGGATGGATGGGTGGGTGGGTGCATGGATGGATAGATGGGTAAAAAAAAATATTATTTTGCATTTAAATCGCATGTTATGTATCATTTAAAAAAAAACACCAAATAAAAACACAATAATTGATTAAAACGTTTTGCTAATCGTATGTATTTAATAGTGGAACTGATTTAGTCTTAGAGTAGCAAATTATGTATCAAATTCCAAACCTCAGCAAATTGAAAAATTTGAAAACCAAGCTTCATAACAGACAGACTATGGGAAAAAAATATAAAAAATGTGCTAGTTAAAAAAAAGGTGACAATTTTCCGAATGTTTGCAATTGTTAAATCCCCGGAGAAGCAGAAGTTTGTTTTTGGGGCCACAGACATGACAGCACAAGTTTATTTAAGGGATTTATTCTGGAACGGAGGCTTCTGCTTGCTAGGAACAATCCAGTGCGTAGATCACATGTGAACATCAAAATAAATCACATATCTGTCCCATCATATTCTAAATACGTTTAATGCAGTTTTATTTAATTGAGGCCCTCGAAATTCCAATGACATGCATGTACAAGAGACCATCTATTGTTCACTCAAAAAAAATTACCGCTCAGTATGTTTCGCGTGAAGATCAAGGGAAGCAAATTATGCAGTAGCTAGAAATGTAAATGATGTAAGATAACGATCAACGAAGCCAGTCCAAGGACGTTCCGCCGTCGTTTTGGTGCCATGTTGTTTAGGAGTAACAGTATAGATTTAATAGGAGTGACACACTTGGGGAACAAGATGGGAACACAATACAGAATGATGACAAAAATACTGCACAAAAAATAACTCGTGTTGAGCGTCCGCGTAAATTTGTTCAAAATGGAAATGACATTTAGTTTTTCTCGGCTAGTGATTGGCTGTAGGAGTCTGTAGGAGTTTTAAAGGAACCAATCGCTATCGAGTACCGCACAGACAACTGTCATTTATTATATAAGATTATTGAATATGTGATTTAAATAATCAGTAAGACATTTTTGCAATGATTTTAAATTCAGCTTAAAGCTGATGTCCTAAGCATAGTGGACATAACATCAGCAGTTCAACGTATGAAAAGAATGAAACCATGGCAGTAGAGCGTACAGGTGTACACGAAAAAAATCTATGGCCTAAATCTTCATGTCGAATATGTAAGTTGCATTGAATTTTAAGTTTGTACACGCTACTTCAACTAAAACAAATTTTTAATTTTTTAGAACATTATAACGCATTTTTTTACCCAAGTCCACAAATCCATGGGAATTTTTATATGCTGCTATATGCGACAAGGCGGGTTTTAGATAACTGGGCGGGTGAAAAGGCTGATAAAGTAAATACACCGTGGATTAATAATCATTTCAAGAATATGTTAACAGCTATAGAAAACACAATACATATATAAAGACGGATATCTATGCACCTGATAAGTGAAATGTTGAGTTTTTAGCTCTTGTCCCAGCAGATAGTTCAAAGAGGCACAAACTTAATTTTAAATTTTAATTGTAGGTAGATAATTTGACCAGGGATTTACGTATTTTGGCGGCTGGATAGCGAAGTCACTAGTGAGTTCGCCTCACTAGCTGAGGGGTGTGGGATCGAGCCCATGTTAAAGCCACAATAAAAATGTTGAAAAGTCCTCCGCTGACCTAGAGAGGAGATGGGCACCGCCAAGCTCTACCAAGCCCCAAGAAAGTTCTAATGGAAACATTAGAAGCCCTTACGACCACGAGGTTATGGGTCAAACGCACAGAAACTGGCCATTACAAAGTTTGCATTTAAATCAGAGTTACACCACTTGATGAAGAGCTCTAGGATTAAACACGCTTTTTTTTGTATCTTTTTTTATATTATGTTTTTCTTAAAGTCTCGTTGAAGATTGAAATGATTGAACGGGCGGCGGGCAGCACAAATCAACAGTTGAAGTACTTTGAGAGTTCATAGTACTTACAAACAATTATCTCAACATGACTCACCAACACTTGACAACTAACCGAAGGGCCTCTAATAAAAAATTTTTATGTTAATATCATAACGGGGATGGCTTTGTATATTTCAGTGGCGTCACTAGGGGGGTTGTGTGGTGGGGGGGGCGGGCCGCCCCCGGGAAGCACCATCTCAAGGGGTGACACTAAATTGTTAAATTCTGTATGTTCCCGTTATTTGGCATTGGCAGACTTAGATGAGTTCTATGGGGTTAAGTCGTGAGGGTGGCACCAACCCTAGTGACACCTCTGGTGCATTGCACAAAATTTTGCTAAAGCAGTCTACATATTTTTGTTGTATTCTACCGTGCACGTAGGTTCCTGTAATTCACTCTATCATTCCCCAACATAACATGGTATCTAGGCACTTCTAAGCTTGACAACCTACTCGCGCGATCATTTATCGGAGCATTATTATTTGGAACACGTGACAGTCAGTACGGCGATTCTCTTGACACATTGACACATAAGCGATTTCTTTTTTTCACCCCCATCCCTACTTTTCCAACTATAAAACTTAATCTTAAAAGTTAGTGGGAATTGTAGACGACGTGCCATTTACCTCTCACACCACCACCTCTTTTCCAACCCGTAAGACGCAGCCATCAATCACGCCTCCCAAGACGTCTCGACCAAAACAGATCAGGACCTGGGGCCGTTACCTAATTTACAAGAGTCGGTTGTTTGATCTCGTTACATGAGAGCTCATGGACTTTGACCCTGACTTTAACCTTGGCGAGAATCTTTGGTAGATTTTTTTTTTAATTTGAGGATCTTGTTGTAAAGAGAAAATGTTATCATCCTGAATTATCAATCATGATATTATGTCTCCGTAATTTTTACAACACAAACTTTCTACATGTATATCTGCTTATGAAATGTGGGGTGTTATGTGTTTGAAAGTATGTGAGTGTGTATGTGTGGGTAGAGAATGAGAGAGAGATTTTGTTTGGCCCTTATGTGATCACCTGTGCGTATAATTGTCTGTCTGTAACTGTGAGAAAATAAAAGATGTTGAATAACTTCTCTGAACCTAAAAAACTAAAAATAACCCTAACCTTAACCCTAACCCTAACTAAACCTAACCCTAACCCTAACTAAACCTAACCCTAACTCTAACTAAACCTAACCCTAACTAAACCTAACCCTAACCCTAACTAAACCTAATCCTAACCCTAACTCTAAAAACTAAACCTAACCCTTACCCGAACCCGAACCCTAACCCTAGAAACTAAACCTAACCCTAACCTAAATCCTAAGGCTGCCTACTAAGGGTTGTGGTTTGCCTGTCTCTACGAAGACAAGTATGTCCCTGATTATTTTAATTATTTTAAAAGATTTATAAATAGAAGCCGAGAACATATTTAAAGCCTCGACTTCTTCCAACGATATAAAGGATAAATAGTTCCACCACCCAATCCCAGCCCTTTCGTTTTCCCACTCATGATCTCTTCCCAACCCCCCCCCCCCTTCGACAACCACTTGTAGCTGACCCCTGGTGAAGGTTAAAAGACGTGCGCGGTTTATCCCCTGTCATTAACACTGGCTGATGATTCGCCCTCCAAGCTTGTTGGGGATATTTTTTTTCTTCTTGGCACGCAACGAGGCGACTGAACGTTTGTGTCTTGCACTTATTCGAGAAGGAGACACCAATGGTGACACAAAAAACGTGCTGGAATTGTCCCCCGTGCCTCGAGTCAACATCAATCACAAGTGTATCCCGGACGATAGCAATCTAACGATACACACCGAGTCCTGTTTTAACCTGATAATTTAAACAAGAGATTGTGTTGGTGATCTTTTTTATTTTGGCGGGATTTATTAAAACTTATAATCATTCGGACGATAGTAATCTAACGATACACACCGAGTCCTGTTTTAACCTGATAACTTAAACAAGAGATTGTGTTGGTGCTCTTTTTTTTAATTTGTCGGAATTTATTAAAACTTATAATCATTGGGTGTTAGTTCAAATCTTTTTTTTTTAAAATGTGATTTGTGCCTGAGGATTATGTTCTAATTATTTATTGTGCTCTTTTCCTTGTAAGGGTAGACATGGTAGTATTTTAATTATTGCATTTATATAATTTTAAAAAAAAAATAAAAAGAACAATATAACAATTTAAAATATACATTTTAAAAAACTAGTGCAACTTATCCATTTTTTTTAAAAATATTTTTGGACCGACTTAATTTTTTTTAAATTTTGTATAAATCATTAAAAAGATTAATCTGCCTAGAGATAGTTTATTAAAGAAATATGCCTACTTAAAAGGAAACATTTCGTATGATAAATACTTCTATAACGCATTGTTTTATCTGTATACGCCGATCATAAAATTTAAACCGATGTACAATTTGGTCGTAGTAAAGTAATATATGTTATGATGTCATCAAAAGAGGGGTAAAAATATGTGTGCTACTCTCACAACCCTAAATGGCCTGATATATTGACACTACTTTTTGTGTTATTGTTACAATCATACTTGGTGTGTTACTCTCATAACCACAATTTTCTATTGGAACTGACTTAGGTGAACACTTTAGTCTACTTGGCGTGTTTAGTTTTTATTATTAGCTATTTTATTTGAATAAAATCGCTGTGTGTTCTCCTCTCTACAGGGGTCAAAGGTTAAATCGTGTCCTTTACCTTTCGGTGACTTCCTGTCGCGAAGTTGGCTTTTCGTGGTGATGAGAACGTTCATATCTTTGATGATGAATGTTGTCAAAGAAAAGAAAATAAAGTAGTAAAAATATTTTTTTAGCTTAAACCTGTGGTAAACTAATGAAAAACTGCTAAATTTGAGGAGGTTTTTAACCCAAATTTTTTATATATTTTTACAAAAAAACAAAAATAACTTTTTTTTCTGATCTCCATATCGTAGGCAAGTATCAATGGACCTATAGATTTGAAACAACACTGTAAAGCTAACTGCGACCCAATGTGACCAGTGGACGCTACATGACCTTTAGTGGACATAGCTTTGTGTAAACTTACCAGGGCGACTTGTCAACTCACAGTGAACCACCAAATACGGCAACGTTTACAGGGAAAATAATCTGACGTCAATCCTTATAATCATGAAGCTGTTCCAGAACATTCTATGCAGCTTAAAGATGAAAATCTCCAACCCGTATGTCTGGACCAGCGTCTTGCGTACTGTGTGGAGCTGGAAATACAAGCTGCTGACCCTGACAATCTCGGCGTTGAACTTCATGTACGTGATCGTGTTCGTTATCCCTGTACGCAACTACATGCTGTACCCGGCTATGGAGGAGTACGCTTGGCGTGAGGTCGAGACCCCAGTGTTCCTGAGACTACGGAGAAGAGAGGAGTTGAGACCCTCGGAAATGATGGCGATTTATTCCTGCGGCGTCAACCACACGACATCGGTCAACAGAAATGACTTAAACGTCTCGGGGATACTTACTTACGATCATCTCCAGGTACCGGAATTCAAAAGGCGGGTTTTAAAACTGGGTCACGGGCGGTACCTGCCCGCCCTGAACGTCAGTCAGAAAATTGAGATCTTGTACCTGTATCGAGTAGCCGCCGCGGGACTCGAGTCCGTCGGGGTGGGTCACTTTTTGGTGTCCGGTACTCTCTTGGGACTTAACAGGCACAAGGGGTTTGTCCCCTGGGACGACGACATGGATATATCCGTCAGCATGGACTCCTGGAACCTGGTAGAGCGCTCGCTTTCTTGCGTTGATGGTTTTACCCTAACCAAGTACGAAACGTTTCATTGGAAGTTCCACTACTACAACATGACATACCCCTTTATAGATATATTCTTCTACAGGATGGACGAGTCCTACGTCTGGGCCGCTTCACTCTTTATCAGAAAGACTTTCATTTACCCGACGAGATTGGTGTTTCCTTTGGAAGAGTCCACTTTTGAAGGGGTGACAGTTCCAGTGCCGAAATACGCTCTAGAAATATCAAGGAGAATATACGAGTATGATGTTTGTCTAGTTCACGAAGGACACGTGAAACGTAACATGAGCTTACTAGAAGGATACCCGGAAGGGTATACGAGTATGAAGATACCATGTAAGGAAGTGTTTTACATGTATACGTTCTTTAATATGCAACGCTCAGAATGATAGTCTTCATACTCGGTTTATTATAATTGTTAATTTATGTCAATTATTGAATAATTCGTCCACAAATTTTTTTTAATATATTTATTTATTTTGTCATTCTGATTAGCTTTTGTTGTTTCCACGTGACTACAAAACAACGTGACACCTTGTATTCTCATATAAGCCTCCTCATTCCTTAAACTGACTTAGTTTTTTGTATTTTTTATTAGATGTGTCAATAGCAATGAACCATTTATTTTTCAAATGTAGTGAATAACCCTTTTTAAAAAAATATTAATTAAAGATTCAAGAATTCCTATCTATATATGATCTCTGTTTCCAACATAAGCGAAAAAAAAAATCTTTTTTTTTTTTTTAAGGAAGATTTTATTTTGTCAATGATGTATATCCATTAAGCAACTGCGCTCAGTACATCCATGCACGACTAGGCACAAATCATAGATAAACGTAGGACGTAATAATCTTCTGTATAGGCGTCTGTAACAGATAAGATATGACGTCATCCGTGCATCATGACGCTGCTCCAAACCAGTTTTTTTTTTAAAAGAGCCACGTGACATGAAGGACTAGATCATGTGCACTTCAAATTCCTCTGTGAACTTATACTTACTGTACCCTAACATCGTGTGTCTGCGGTATGATTACTTCTATGTTATTTAAGTGGATACAGCCGTACACTTTCTGTCTATCTGTAAGAGTAAAGCCACTGTTTTAAGCCTTGCAAAGAAAATAGTTGCACTGCACGATGCAAACGTTCATCCTTATCTGTTCATTTGAGGATTGATAGATTTTCATCAAATTTTTCATCAAAGTCCGGTTGAATAAACACACAGAAATGCATTCGCTTAAAACAAATGTTTGAAGCAAAAAATCATTTTAAAATGTTTAATAAACTTTAAATGTACATGATTTGGGCCCGGCTATGAGCTCATATTGTCTAGAAGGCCGCTATGGGGTATAATCACGAACTCACTGCCTGTTAATTTAAGGAAGCCCCCCCCCCCCACACACACACTTTTAGAGAGTCCATCTTATCTCGACTCCATAAAATCAATGCATTCAGAACAAATTGTTTACATTATATTCTTTCAAACATGCTTTTGAAACTTTTCACTACACTCTAAACGTACTCCAGCCGTTAAAAAGCTCAACGATTAGATTCAACTCAGCAGTAAAGGAAGTTTAATAATGAGATCGCTATATCACGACCCATATGATGCAGAGGCGTGACTAGGGTTGGTGTCACCCGGGGTGGTAGCTCACGGTGTCACCCGCTCACGACTTAACCCATAGGACTCTTCCGAGTTTTCCAGTGCAAAATAACGTAAATAAACATAATTTTACATTTTGATGTCACCCCCCTAATGGTGTCAACCGTGACGGCCCGCCCCCCCCCCCACAACCCCTAGCGACGCCACTGATATGATGGCTTTTTAAATAAATAATATATGATGAATAAATCTTTGGTGTACAACTCCGGTCCTGGAGGATTACTTTTCATTACTCGGGCTTAAAATTTTGTATGACATTTCAAAAGGAAAGAAAACGGAAAGTTTTAATGAAAGCTTAAGTTTGTGTTTAAAAATTAAATTTATCTTATCTTAGATATACAGACGTTCCTTCTATGCAGAAGATAATTGCGTCCATAGACCATGACAGATGATCTGTTGGCAAGTGATGCAGCGGTCACAGGCCACGGCTATTAGGGTTCCACGCATTACCCAGCCGTCTAAATATTGTTAGTTAGGTACCCATTCGGAGCTGGGTGACTCGGGCCACAGGAACAAATCCTTGCCTTCGCATAGATTCGAACTCGTGACCATCGGTACGCCAGTCTAGTGCGCTTGTCACTCGACCACCGTATACCTTGGAAACTATTGCCATCGATTTCAAACGACCACCTTATTAAAACACTAGGACCTAGTATACTGTAACATCTTTCTATGGATTGTGATTGAGGATGTTTTTTTCCTTTGATGTTCTTATAACTAATAGATTGTGTATGAATCTATATTTCATCTTCGTAAATCGTTAATTCTATACCCACATTTTCTTATTGTTTCTGTGCATACGTTCTGGACACTTGTTTGTACAACTCCTCTCCGCATATAAGTACAATTTTTGCTCGTGTGTTTGTATACTCCCTGAAACTATGTGTATATATCCTTGATCGTGTGAGTATATAACTCGTACTGGTATGAGTTTATAAATGCTATCCATACATGTGAATACCTAATGCTCATGGGTGTGTGATCGAATAACATCTTATCTTAACTGTTACAGACGCTCCTTCTATATAGAAGAATATTGCGTCCATGTTAAGTGCCTTGCTCTGCATGCTTATTTAAATTTTGTTAAAGTCCTGGTTTTCCTGCTTTCTTCTGGCAACCCATTGCAAGCCCGAATTCGGGGCGGTAAGAACGAAAATTTGTATGAGTTTGTTCTTGCATGTGGAATAAGAAAGTGTTTTTTTTTCCTTATGTCTATTCAAGGGTTGTATTAAGTTATTTTTGTGCTGTATTTCTAAATTAGAATAATTGCTTTATGTATAATCACTACTTTAATCTTGGTTGTTCTATCCTCTGGTGCAGTGTTTCTCAATCTGTATGTCGCGACACATTAGTGCGTCGTGAGAGATCTCCAGGTGTGTCGCGAGATTTAGTAAAAATATTTTAAGATTTACGGGGATTTGGGCTCAGACGTTATTATTAATTTTTTTAATAAAGCAAAACAAAAATGTTTGTTAAATAAATCAACAACGAAATCAGTAATTGCGTGTGTTTCGCATGAGGCAGGACGTCAGATTTGGTTGACATTTGTTTACGCCATTTTCGTTTGTCATTCTTTCTAGACGTGCAGTTGGCTTTGACATTGGCATCACTGGACAGCGACGAATTTGCTAGGGTAATCAATCCGTTTTCAGACGGTAAAGAAGTTAATTCGACGACCGAAGAGAAGAAGCAGCTGATCGAATAATGACATAAAAAAATTCTGTCAAACAACGTTCACCAACACAACTTTAAAAGAATTATGGCTTGCAATCGTGAAATTCTATCCTTTAGTCAGTTTGAAAGTCAGTTGCCATTTTCATCTTCTTGGTTCTGTGAATTTGGCTTTTAGGCATTATCTGAAATCAATTCCAAGAAACAAGAGGCTCCTTACATTGATGATGAGTTGCGCGTTTGCTTGTCAACTTTGCAGCCCCGATGGAATATGATGTGTTCCCTTAAGCAGGAACATTCATAACAGTAATATATGTAAAAAAAAAAAAAATATATTCTTTTAATAAAATAAGTTTAAAATCATGTTTGTGTGTCGCGGAAATTATCGAATATTCTTAGTGTGTCGTTACCCAAAAAAGTTTGAGAAACACTGATCCAGTGTTTCAAGGTTTAATGTTTTAACTAGCGGTGTTATTCTTGTCAGTTTTTAATACTCTCGAGTTATGAATCTGGCAGCACTTTTTAAAATTTGTTCTAGTTTATCGATGTATTCTTTGGGGGGGGGGGGTGAGTCCTATACAGAAGATGCATATTCTAGTACAGGTCTCACCAATTGAGGTGACATTTTAGTTTTATGTCTTTATATATCTGTATGAGTTTCTTTTTTATAACGCTTAAGTTTCATGTCCGTATATGTGCATAGTTCCTGTTCTTGTATTTATATACATCTTGTTTGTACGTGCGCATCACTTATTCAAAGTTTATGGATTAACGTCTTTACGTTATTTTTTTTTAATTCATCTCACAGTATTATTGTAATTTTTTGCCTGATTAAAAACTCTGAAATCTACCTTAATGACTATTTATTTATTTATGATTAATTAATTATTTTTTATATGCATTATTTTATTAATAGTGCAGTAAATAAAAATAATATTTTTAAATACTGATTTCACGTTTACAAATATCGTTTTTTTATAAAATCCAGGAGCTGTAATAACAATAGTGCTGATCGTGTGCGTGTATATATATATATATAACCGCTTTTTCAGTCCATGACGGACTCCAGGTCTAGGGCAAAGGGAAGTAGCGTTTACAAGTTTATTAAGCCACCTCTAACGAGCATGGGGTTGTGTGGCTAGTACAATGCACCAGAGGCCTCGCCAGTAACGAGGCTCTAACTCATGACTCGGGTCCTGGCCACGGTTCTGCAGACCAGCGTGCTACCACTTAGACACCCCCCCACACACACTGTTCTTTTGCTGATCGCGGGACCTAAGTACATAGAAGAGAAAGATGACCCGCAGTTGTTTCTCGTGTTTGAAATAAAAATTAAGCAGATTGGGGATACAAACACATGTTAAGAACAAATTTTAAATTAAGTTTTATATTCATCAGCATTTGTCCTTTAGGTCCTTGGGGGACGAAGGACATCTGTTAACGCACAGCATCATGATGGCTTGGTCTGCTGTACAAAGTGTCAGATTCAACATTTTAAATCTCCAAGAGAAATTTCCCAATACTCTTAAGTTAAAATGCGAGCGTGATAAAGAAAAGTTATTTTTGTTATTTTAAAGTAATAAAGATAATTTATCAACTTATTGTTTAAATTATTATTTGTTACGCTCCCATTTTTAGCGCATTTTCGAGATGTCGAAATCGCTATTGCACCCGTTTTGTCCGTCTGTCATCACCCTGATCACAGGATCCATAAGTCCTAGACCCATGATGTATATATGTTTTTTGTATGTCCTGACCTGCCATTGGTGCATCAACACTCAGTTACTCGATCCGTTAAAAAACCCCGTTAAAACTACCAAAAAACTTTGCGAATCGAGAGTTAACACTGGCACAGGGAACGGCCGCCATTGCCGGAAGTCGAATAGAGCATTTTTCAAGCATTCAAGAGTGGTGCGAAGGCGTGCAAAAGAATTAGTTGTTTTTTTTAGTTGACGTCATTAGAATATGTGTAAAGGTTTAGAGACTTTTACGTCATCATTTGTGGTTACTTGTAGTTAGATTAAAGAGAAAATAAAAAAAATTAAAATGTAAAGAAATGACTTTTAAATTTAAAAATGTCAGGTATATTCATTACACAAGAAAATTCATAAAAATATGTCTAAAATCTAAACACAATTACTGATAACTACATAATGCTGATATCTAACATAAGTACTGATACATAATACGAAAATGCGCTAACACGTCCTGAGTTCCAAAAGGGACCAGGCTTAACATGATTTTTTAAATACTATATGGCGTGTCACAGTCGGCACGCTGAGCCCCATCAGACGGCACGTGACTAAAATATTATTTCCTTCATCAATTATCACAATAAAACGATACTTTGTAACTTTGATATGTGTTTTCGTCGGTTCCGGAACGCTCCGCTTACCTATTTGTCGTCGAACTTGATGAAGCTCACTAACGTAAAGGTGTTTATTGGCGGAAAATTGAGGAATAGTACTTACCAAAAGTTTGTTTTTGCAATTATCTTCCTGAAACAAACTTTCTAAACATCGGCCATCTTCCAAATTTCACATGTTTCAGGCTAAAAGTCATAAACCGCTGTCCGATTGGGGATTTAATCATAGAGGTCCTGTGTTTTTTTGAGTTTTTTTTAGGTCGTTGGGGATTCCATTAGAACATTCTCGGGCTAAATAGACACTGGCGGCGCCCATCCCTCTCCAGGTCAGCTGAGGACTTTCTTAGCGTTTCTAGATACATATTTAGATTTTGAAAATATTTCAGCTACCCACTTGCAAAATCTCTTTCAAAAGCATGCAGTTTTCTTTTAAATGATTTCATATCGCTAAACACCCTTCCTGCCTCTTTTCAGTTTTCTTTTAAATGATTTCATATCGCAAAACACCCTCTCTGCCTCTTTTCAGTTTTCTTTTAAATGATTTCATATCGCTTAACACCTTTCCTGCCTCTTTTCCTTAGCATTTTTATAATGGCTTTTCGTGGGCTCGATCCCACGCCCCTTAGCTTGTGAGGCGAGCGTACTATTGACTTCGCTACCCAGCCGCCAGAGGTCCTGTTGCCTTGTTGCACTTCCACTTTTCATGACTTTGCAAATAAGGACATAATTAAACAACGCATCGCTCAGATGCCACTTAGCAGATTTACTGGTAGAGATCGAGTCCGTGGACGGCAAGTCACATTGGTCAGCAGCTCACCAGGTATTTACAAAGGGCAGGCAGACTGTTACTAAATTGGCTTCAATGAATGAACGCACATATATAAATAACTATGCAACGCTAGCAATAATTTTGCGTTATGCTGTTTGCGATACGATGAGAGATGAGCAGGTCAAATTGGCATCTTTGCCCAAAAGAATGAAGTGAGTATTTATTTACAATGCTGTGATGGAAGCAATTATGCAACAAGACACAAGACCAGAAAAAGTAGTGTCAATTTTTAGTAATGGTACGCCTTCAAGTGAGAAACAACATAAGTTTCATGACGTTCTTTTTAAAAAAAAAAAATTAATAAATAATGAAAACATCCAGTTACTCAGTTTTATTGTCTCAAGTACAAAGAAGCTCTTTGTGCCAGGGAAACCTGAAAAATATTGGACGATTTTCTCAAATATGTCATCAAAATCGTAAATTACATCCTGATTCAAGCTCTTGATTGTCGACAGTTTCAAGTACTTCTTGATGACGTTTAAGCCCAGTAAAAAAACATATGCCCAAAATAACAACATGCTTATGTAGAGTAATATCAGTGGATTGAGCAGAGGACGGGGTTTAGAGAGATTTGTAAGCCGCTCGGATGAAATTAGGATATTTATTTTGATGAAAAAGTATAGAATCAACCAAAGAATATTGAAATGGTCTAGTTTAATGTATTTATTTTTTTTAAAAATATTTTACACAAAACTTCCCTAAGCTGGTGGTCTTGGGGAAAAGAGGCAGGAAGGGTGATTAGCGATATGAAATCATTTAAAAGAAAACTGAAAAGAGGCAGGAAGGGTGTTTTGCGATATAAAATCATTTAAAAGAAAACTGAAAAGAGGCATGAAGGGTGTTTAGCGATATGAAATCATTTAAAAGAAAACTGAAAAGAGGCATGAAGGGTGTTTAGTGATATGAAATCATTTAAAAGAAAACTGAAAAGAGGCAGGAAGGGTGTTTAGCGATATGAAATCATTTAAAAGAAAACTGAAAAGAGGAAAAGAGGCAGGAAGGGTGTTTAGCGATATGAAATCATTTAAAAGAAAACTGAAAAGAGGCAGGACGGGTGTTTAGCGATATGAAATCATTTAAACGAAAACTGCATGCTTTTGAAAGAGATTTTGCAAGTGGGTAGCTGAAATATTTTCAAAATCTAAATATGTATCTAGAAAATTCTAAACTATTTGCACACAATCCTCCGAGTCATGAAGAAATCTACAGGAAATTTTCGAGCATTGTAAAAGCTACAAAGGAGAATCGTTATGAGAGATTTCTACAATTCATTTTAGTTGGAAACAACCCTGTGTTATTTACTTCTACCGATAAATTTAAGTTGATCTTTCTTGCTTTCAGTGGAGAGATCTTGAAAATCTGGAAGTGAAGCTATTGGAATATTTCAAGAACTCTCTACGTGTACAAGAAACTTCTCTGATCTGGGTGCAACACTTGAGAAGATTGGATTAAAGAGATCACACACAGGACAGCACAATTGATAGTTATGAAAATAAAATCCTTAAGGCGTGGGACTTTCTGCCAAATAATTTTCAATCAATGAAAACACTCGGGGGTGTTATTGTTAGTTTGTTTCAATCATCTTATGCATGTGATGTGAAGAGCTGTTTTTAGCTTTGAGTTATATCGAATGTGACACAAGGAACAAACTGACAGATAACCTGATTGCTTCAGGTTATGCACTGAATTAGCAAAGTATGCGCCAAGATTTGACGAATTATTATTATAATGTAAACAAGATGGGGAAAATGACATTAATCACCCAAAACCAATCTATTTCCTAGAAATTTGTGTATCGTTGAAAAAAAATTACCGATAACGTTGTCTTGTTTACCTCAGCGAATCCCTGGTTTAGGGCACTGGTATAGGGCTAGGGCATACAAGTTCATCTGTAGGCAACAATTAATAAAACGTTTACATTGTAAACTCAATTTTATTTGGCTAACATTAAATAAAATATCGTGCGATCTCTTCAAACTAAAAGTCTGAAATTCGTATATAAAATGGCCTCCTGTACATACCAAGAAAAACATAACACAAACAAAAACTCTTTAAATTAAAAAAACGTTAAAATAAAGTTTTTGACAAATACTTAATATACAAGACATAATTAAAAATATGTTCAATATAAGAAGCATCGCATGACAGTCCAAAAATATTTTGTTATGTACATCTAAAATATATAATGGATTTATAGAATTAAAACAACTACCACAGTCTGGTCGCTAAATTTTAACTCAATTTGATCAGGGGAAAAGGGTTATTAAAATATGTTTAATATAATGCAGATCGGGAATATATATATTTTTTTTAAAGTATGGTCAATATAATAAGCACCGCACCGCGCGCAGGAATATATATTAAAAAAATGGTTGTTTAACATAATACGCACCGCGATAGTCTAGAAAAAGAACGTGCATGAAATATACAGTTATATAGAGTTAATCTAAATATATCATTAATTTAAGTACAGTACATTCGAATGCTGTGGAATTTGAAAGAACATTTTTATCGTCGCCACCAGTCCACCAGCAAAATTTCAGCTCGCTTGCATAAGGAGAAGGTTAAAATTGGATCAACAGTATCTGCGGGCAAACAGACGCCACGAGTTAATATAAAGTATTTAAAAAAGCAAGATTAAACATAATTCATGTATAAGCAATGATGATACTCTGTAAAGCAGGAGCATCGGACTAAGATGAGATAAAATTAGCTCTTATAACATGTGATATGACAATTTATCTCAACACGATTTCAGGTGATAACCTCCTTAAAACAGTCAGTAAATCAATTTTTAGACTCAATATCCTCTATTTCAATGGTACCAAAAGGAGGTCCTCTCTCATCTTCCTTGCTGTCAGTTATAACGTCAGCGTACTACCGACCGTGGAGCCATATTTAAATAGAAGTAGTATAAAATTAGAGTGGTTGCGTGGTTTTCAAATTATATAAAATTTTATTTTTATACAAAATAAATTTTAAAAAATGTTTGAAATTTAGTGGCAAACAATTTCTCTCTTTTTCCATGACTTTATTGATTTTTATTGATAATCGGGCTTTTTTTTTTAACTTGAAGTACCACCAAAACTTTTTTTCTAGAAAAGTTTAGTCAAAATCTATTTATACCAAAGCTACTTTAAATAGTCTGTTGAGAATAATAAATACAATAATGTAAATTATAAATATTTTCTCAATCACTTTGTATATGATTGAATGCGTCATGTTCGTTTTTCACCTGAACAAGACGCCAGTGGCAAAGGGTAATAATACGGGATATAGAGTGTTTACTAAAAAGAAAAAAACGCAGTTGTTCCCCTTTTAATATTTCACGTAATACATACGTCATTCAATACTGAACGCAAGCAGTTCTGCTGTCTCTGGTTTGATTTAATCTGAACCCAGATTATATTTTTAAAAACTCAACAAATTCTTCTATCAATGCTTATAAAATGTAATTTCCACATTTTCATCTAAAACGAAAACTTTAAATGTATATACCCTAATGATCGTTTTATTTACTGACGTGAGCCTAAAGAAAGAAGACCAGGTTTTTTTTAAAATTTATTTTCTTCATTTATAGTAGTTAATATTAAATAGGGGCCCAAAATTAACTGGAATCTTGATAAATTTCAGTTGCTAAAATACATTTCAATATCTTCATATCAACTCTTACATCGATTTTTCATCATGCCATCATCTTTAGTCCAGGTCATCCATCCACTGCATTCAACCCCATCACCAGCCATCAAGACTGCGTGTTGCTGTCTGATCTGATGGCTTTGGGTGAGAGAGTGAGGTCGACGTCTTGCTGTTTGATCTGATGGCTTTGGGCGAGAGAGTGAGGTCGACGTCTTGCTATTTGATCTGATGGCTTTGGGCGAGAGAGTGAGGTCAACGTCTTGCTGTTTGATCTGATGGCTTTGGGCGAGAGAGTGAGGTCGACGTCTTACTGTTTGATCTGATGGCTTTGGGCGAGAGAGTGAGGTCGACGTCTTGCTGTTTGATCTGATGGCTTTGGGCGAGAGAGTGAGGTCGACGTCTTGCTGTTTGATCTGATGGCTTTGGGCGAGAGAGTGAGGTCTACGTCTTGCTGTTTGATCTGATGGCTTTGGGCGAGAGAGTGAGGTCGACGTCTTGCTGTTTGATCTGATGGCTTTGGGCGAGAGAGTTAGGTTGACGTCTTGCTGTTTGATCTGATGGCTTTGGGCAAGAGAGTGAGGTCGACGTCTTGCTGTTTGATCTAATGGCTTTGGGTGAGAGAGTGAGGTCGACGTCTTGCTGTTTGATCTGATGGCTTTGGGCGAGAGAGTGAGGTCGACGTGTTGCTGTTTGATCTGATGGCTTTGGGCGAGAGTATGAGGTCGACCTCTTGCTGTTTGATCTGATGGCTTTGGGCGAGAGTGTGAGGTCGACGTCTTGCTCAAGTCTTACTCACATCAAACTAATTCACAATGCAAGTCTTACACACAATATAATAATGATGTGAGAATTCTTTTCAAGTTTATTAATCATGCGCTTAAAAGCCTCCATTAAGTTATTATTTTTATAATTACTTTTTGGTTGAATAGTTTTGTAGCCAAAACTTCCTGATAATTTCCGTCCATCAGTTTTTTTTAACTTTAAGGAATTTGCTTTGCACCATAATATTATTAGGATTTTGGGAAGATCCAGTTTTCTTTTTGGAATATTTCATTTTAAAAACGGCTTTTCTACAGTAGTTAAAAAATCATGTGTGTATCGGTATCTCGGCAAAATACGGCATGGAAAGTTTCTGGTTATAAAATTCAAAAGTATGTGTGCTATATTCTTTCCTCCTTATTTATAGGAAAATCTAAAAGTAAAATTTCAACGCACCGAATAGCACCGACCTAGTCTTTAAAGAAATTGTTGCGAGTACTTCCTGTTGTATGTTATGGAATCTTTTCACGGAAACCTTTTAAATCGGGTTTGTGAAACTTTTGTAAACATTTGTTTGTATCTTGCTGCTTTAAAAAGAATATTGTTTTATATCATTGTCATTCATTTATATATATATATATCTCTATTATATAATGCGCCTAAGCGCGTCCGTGTGTGTGTGTGTGAAGCCCCTATACCACGCAACTCTTGCTAACTTTTTAAAAATTGAAAATATAGACGTAAAATCATAATGATTTTGGGTTTGAGATTAACAGAGGATGTGGTTTTGCGCGCCGTAAAAAAACAACAATTAAGTGGCGTCATGAAGCTTTTATTATATTAATTTATTTGATGTTACTTTTTATCTTGATTATAATCCGAGTGTGTGAATATGCATGTGTGCGAGTGTGTTTATGTGTATGTGTGTATGTGCGTCTGTGTGTGCGTGTGACTGTGTGTTTGTATTAGTTGTGAAATAACGATTTATTTCATAGATTGCTAAAAGTGAAATTAAATATTGAAAAGACGTTACCACGTAATCTTTTATGTATAGTTAAAATTATGCACTGGATTATGAAAAATTCCGTTAATTTTATGAACACAAGTTTCTGCCGATGCGATCTGCATGGGTGCTTGAATAAAAGATAACGGGAAGTCATTGAATGTGACTTAAAAAACTGTTAATGAGAAGANTCATATATATATATATATGTCATATATGACTTTGTCCTAGGAGGACTGTTTCCACGTGACTCCGACCTACCGAAAAAGTATTACTTTATTAAACGGTCGTGTTGATAATAAGCTATGGTGTCGTAATTTGGTAACAAGCATACCTTTTCATACCTTTTCAAGGGGATAGTGTGGCTACTACCCGGAGTTCTCAGTACACCAGGCGGTGTGCGCATGCACTCGGCCACCGTGCCCCTATGATAAAGCTGAGAGCAGAGTCTCTGTGCCCCTGTGTTGTTTTGGTAGAACAGACGAATCCCTACTGAAATGACCTGACCTATTATAGAGAGGACTTATAGAGTAGAGATGGAGAGAGCGTGGTAACAGGGAGACAGGCTTAAAAAAGTGAATGGGTTAGAGAAGTCCATGGGTTAAATATAAATAGTCTGACGAAGAAGAAAAATGATCTAGTAATAGGAGACTCAGATGACAGATAGAGGCTCACTCTATATATCTCTGTTTGCCACCCCACACCCCCTACCACAAAGCATTGGCCTAAATGATCACCAAAATTCTGCTTTAAAAACACACTGCAACCAGACGATCACAAAAGGTCATCCCCCTTATGGATGGAATCTACTGGCCTATGTGATGGAGGAAGGTGATTCACGAAAGGTCATTTTAGGCCTGCGTCGTGACAAGACTTGACACAATGTCCGAAGGTCACACACACACAGCACGGGCCATTAGAACAGATACACATGTGTGCCGTGTCCACCAGTAGAGGCAGCGACGTTGCTGTTGAAAATACAATCCTGAAAAGCGTTTTCTGTGGAAGGGGCGATCAGAGGCGTATATCGATATCATTAAAATTTCAAAATGTCTTATCAGATTCGAATTTTGTATCATCAGAGGCGAAATCGTGTCTTTCAAGCTTACTCGTATCATAAGAGGTGACTATAGAACTGTTGGCATCAACAGTTAGAATCTGCGGAGGCCACATCAGCCCACAGCAATAGATTAGACCGAGATGATGTAAACGTACTATTCCCAGCATCGTTGATGTCTCACAATTACGTCGTGTGGCTATACAAATTAAAAGTGTCAGACGCAGAGACTTCCTTCCTTCCCTGGTCTCCGCACTTCGACACCAGCACCCCCCCCCCATTTCCCGGCTTCACTTGTTTATCATTAATTGATCCCGTGGTTACAGACGGGGCGCTGCATGTGTATACATACACCTCCGCCCCTTGTGTATTTCACACCCCTACCCGCCCCTGCCCTCCCCGTCGAGTTCCGTGATGGGAGTTTGGGTACAGGACCTGGTTTAAGAACCTCTGGTCGGTACACTCCAGAGGGAGATAATCACGTGTTTACGATAGCTGGTCTCGGGTGTCGTTGGACGTTGCTCACATTCTGGGTGGAAAGGGGGGGACGGGGGGTAGGGGAGCGAACGTTGGGGTTTTCCCCGGCGTCTCGTCTTGCCCCCCTCCAAAAATCTCGAGCATGGACGTCACATGGCCTCGGTGTTGTGTACGGTCGTGGGTCCACTGATTCGATCAGTTGTTTAGCGTCGGCTTTGCACTTGTGTACAAATGATGCGTTCATGTGCACGGGGGTGCAACATGGTGGTGCGTGGCGATGACTGTGTGAGGGAGGGGTGTGCATGACTGTGCGCATGTGTGAGCAGGTTTTTTTTTTCCTTAGGTAAGTGTGTGCGCTAAAAAGGTGATACCCCGTGTAGATAGATTTTCAAAAAAAAAGTTAACGTGGACAGCTTTTGAGATAATTGGATTGAAAACTCTGCCCCCCCCCCTCTTTCTTTGTTTTTAATTTTTTTTTTTTTATTCTTAAGGTAACCGAAGTTAAAATTAGAAGGCGCACCTTGTGAGGCGCGACAAGATATATAGGTGTTGCGGTGGGGGAGGAGGTGGTTACAAATACATTTTAATTTGGCCTTGTTGATAGTGGATGGATCCAAGTTGTTTCCATGGGAAACCCATCAGGTTGTTGTGGCTTATATGGATGTCGAATGGTGACAGAATGAAGAAACCATGCGATTGACCGACAGCTAATCCCCAGCCCCACTCTCCGCCCCCAAACCTGTTGTGTCCTTTAAAGCAGTGAAACTCTACAGTAGTCTGACTGAGCAGTTTATTAATCGTTTCGGCACAGAGCAGTTTATCCATAGTTTCGGCACAGAGCAGTTTATCCATCGTTTCGACACAGAGCAGTTTATCCATCCACTTTTTAACAGTAGAGCAAAACTGTTCTTCGCTTGGCTGTATCAAATGCTTGCAACTTTTGGTCCATTTCGGGGGAGATGTCTCCACAGGACACTACAGACAGCGCCCCTGATCAACGAGGGTAGCGCCCATGAGAGCCCAATGCACTACCCCCATCCTCCCCCCTCTGAGATTAGGCCAGCGCCCTTTCTGGGATGTCTAAAACCTTTGCCACAGAGGTCGTTTGCGGTTAACCCACGTGACCACATCAGACGTACAAGCTTTCCTCCGTGTCGCCGTGACCTGCTAGGGTAAGGCAAATGTTGAGCTGTCGGGCACCCCGGCTCCCACCCCCGCCCCTTCTCTCCTACCACCCACGTAACAAAGGCAATACCCGCCATTTGCGCGGAGATTTCCTATTTCTACTCCCTCCCCCCGCTCCCCTTTCCCTTTAACCAACACCTCCCGTTGCGACGCTTGGCTCCAAAACAAGTTAACTTCACATTAATAATAACACGCATGTAATTGTTGTGTTGCGACTATCCTTAAAACGTAGATCGAGTTTAACAGTGATTATTACAATGTATATTTTTAATGTAACAACTAGTAGTAGACACCTGTCTTGCCGTCTATTGTAGCCATTCTGCTGACGATGATGAAGAACAGCATCTGAAACTATTTGTGGACTCATCAACAGTACCCTTGTCATTGTTTCCTCTAACAGTGGTTGGTCCGTGTGGAAATACTAATAATAATAATATTAATTAAAATGTAGGAAAAGTGTGCAGAATATTTATTTTTCTATGCAAATGTTTATATTCAATAAACACCAATACATTTTTCGTGCCTTGTCAAAGTTTGCAGCGTGACAACTCTAAATTGCAGCGCGACAACTCTTATTGCTGCGCGGCGTCGTGACGATAGATAGCTGAGCGTCCTCGCACCAGCGTGGTTTAGAGGAAGCATTGGCGACGACAGGTACCACTTGATATATATACAATGGTCATGTAACTGAGTCCTTAAAAAAATTTAAGTATAAGAAATAATGCTGACTTCCTTCCCTCACCCCCTCCCCCTCCAGTTATTGTAACAGCAATAGACTCGCTCTCCTTCCCTTGTCTGCCTCTGCCCCCCCCCCCACACACACATACATACTCTCGTCTATTGTGTTGTATCTAATGACGATTCTAAGATTGAATTTCAGGCCGAACACCCTACCCACCCCAACCTCTTCACCCGCCTCACTAACCCCCTCCCCTCGTCCTGCCTGGTGTCCCCACCCAAACCTATTCAAGATGACAAGGACAGTTCCGTATCTTGCATCCCTAGGTGCGGGATCATACGCCAAGTCTTGTCTCATTCTTTAAGGTGGAGAGAAGGGCAATCTGTGTTGCGATAAAGATAGGTATTTTTGGAAGGTTCTCAAACGGTTTTTAAAAAAAATCTCCTTCTAGTTGCACTGCCATCGAGTCTATGGGCGATTATTATTTTGTCTATTTTTTTGCTCCTTCTATACATATTATAACATCTTACGCTTAACCATTCAGTCTTTTTGTATTTCTATAATCAGAAGAGCCTGTTTAGTTTGCTTCATGGTGATACTTTGCATCCAATGACCACAGGTCATTGCATGAAATGACCAAAGGCCCTAATGTCGATTTGGTTTGGGCTGGTGGAGGTGTAACTACGAGACATTTCGATGACTACTAACGGCTAGCATTCTTTCAACATTTTCTGTAGTGTCACTGAAGTAGTGTGGATAACAAGCTTGAGTCACTACCATGCTATACTTTTTTTTACAGTCTTATAGATAAAGAGCTTGAATCACTACAAACTATACTTTTTGTAGTCGGGATTAAGAGCTTGCGTCACTAACAAACTATACTTTTTGTAGTCGGGATTGATTAAGAGCTTGAGTCAACCAAACTATACTTTTTGAAGTCGGGATTAAGGGCTTGAGTCACTAGTAAGTCACTACGATACTATCCTTATTTAGGGATAAAGATTTGAGTCACTACCATACTTTACCATACTTTACTTATTTATAGTTTTTTGGCTGGATGAAGAGCTGGAGTCACTACTACTATACTATATGCTCGGATTCCGAAGGCTTTGGTTTGTTAGATAAAACTGTGTTACTGGTGTAATTTCTCACCAATAATAGATAGAATATATATATTAAAAAAGAATTTCTCTGAGACGGTGGTGGACAAACTGAGAACTCAAAAATACATAGGGAAAGAAATGCAGAAAATATATTTTTAATTAACAAAAGAAATGCAATATTTAAGATTTTCAAACTTTTAATTTAAAACGTCGGATTCATTTCTGCAAAAAATTTCTTGGCGTAATGAATGATGGAAAAAAAGGTTTTCACTTCATTTTTTGCAGCCTTTAAAAAAAAACAAAAAAACTCCTCCTTGAAAATTATTTTCTTTTTTTTTTATTTCCCATGTTCGTGTTTTTTTTACCCTCATATTTTTAGAACTGAATATCTTGTGGTTTTTTAGTTAATATTCTAATAGAAACTCACTGTATGTAAAGAACAAACGCGATTGTTTGAATTTATTTTCGTAACGGGCAAAAAAGGGACCAAAAGCACACACGAGTTGCCACTCCATTTCTCAGGGTTTTTGTGTGACGTCCAAAGAAATTGAACTTGTGTACTGTGTACCCTATGTTCTTTGTTCCGTGTCCTACGTTTAAAAAAAAAAAAAACATGTGCAAATTTGAACAGTATCCATTTTTAGCGCAATATTTTGGAAAAATTCTGTTCGGTCCTTCTAAACTGCTGCGCGTCGTCGGTCAGATGTCTGCCCAGCCGCGCAGCTTAAAGGCAACACTGGTAGGTTGCAGGCTCGACAATCTCTTCACTGACCGCTGGGCACGTCTGCCCACTTGATCATGTCACACGCACAGTGTGCTGTGACCTTGAGATCCTCTCGGCGGTGATGTCATCTTGCGCACACCCACACTGACTGGCGGCTAGTTGTGCGGCTATTTTTAGAACAATTCGTAATATAATTAGAGGAGTGAGTCGGGATTGAGTGATTGTTTTTGTTTCTCTCTCTCTAAATAACCGACTCAGCAGATCCTTCCATGGATCTGAGGGTAGTGTTCGGCGCCCTTGCCACTGATGCCAACGTGATGTTTGTTGGCAAACTTGTCATAAGCCATAATATCGAA
This sequence comes from Radix auricularia, assembly GCA_002072015.1. Classification (NCBI taxonomy): domain Eukaryota; kingdom Metazoa; phylum Mollusca; class Gastropoda; family Lymnaeidae; genus Radix; species Radix auricularia. Next base: position 138,429 of record MUZC01000164.1, on the reverse strand, counting down.
GGACTTTTTAAAAAGTTTTTTTAAAAAAATCTTTAGGTATGTTATTATTGTTTGATAACAATAATGATTACACTTTTTCAGAGTTTTGAGGTGTATTGGAGAAATTGAAGCAGCGTTCACAAATTCAGGTAACCACGATATACAATGGGATTGTGTGGGTAGCATATTTTCCCCAACCCATGTCGCATCTGAGGTGGGTGGCCCGGGAACAAGTCCAAGCCTTCATGGAGAGACTCGAACCCAAGACCCACCGGATTGCTTTAAACGGATTATTTAATACAGTTACATAAAACATTGGCTGATCATGTTCATTGACTAATCAATGAGACTTTTTTTTTTTTAAAGTATGAATCTTAGAGTGGATATTCTAAAAATTTAAAAATGAATGTTTTTATTTTATTTTAATTAATTTAGTGTGGGGGGACTACAAGGGGCTCCATAACTAGTTTCTCAAACTGCTGAAGAAACTCCATCCCCGTTAGTTTGCCAACATAAAACTATTGACAACCATCAGCTATGCTAGTGTTGTATGGTCTTCTATCAATAGACGTCTCTATCGGCATGCTTTCATCCTTTTCCCATCTTGATGATTTACCTTTAGTATTGGCGAAATTACTTTAGTTTTAGTAAAGTAACGGCAGCTGTATGAACAACTACCTCACTATTTACTATTGGAGAAACGAGCGCTGTCATCAGCTCAGCGTGATCCGACGCCAACTTGATAAAATATAAGGGTTTCCATGACAAAACGACAAGTGAAAAATCGACAAGATCTCATAAGAACCCCTTAATGACGTCCCCGTGACTGTCACTTTGAACTTAGATTAAGGGTGTCGGACTCAATAGCTCAGCGGCCAAAACTAAAAAAACACTCTTTAGTCAAAATCGTTGCCTTTATTTTCTTTGTCCCATTTTGAACTATTTTTGTCGTTTTGTCACCTTGTCGTTTTGTCACCTTGTCTTTTTTTCACCTTGTCGTTTTTTCACCCTGTCGTTTTGTCACTTTTCGTTTTGTCACACTTCGTTTTGTTACTTGTCGTGTTGTCACTTGTCGTTTCGTCACCATGTTGTTTTTTACTTGCTTTGTCACCATGTTATTTTGTTTCTTGTCGTTTTGTCTGGCTAACCAATGATAGTCATCTAACCAGCAGTGCATTCTGCTACTTTGCAGCAAGCCGTCGTTTGCACCAACAACCACGTCCCGAACAAGTGCTTGTTGGTCGAAGCTGCAAGACGCCGATGACCCGGGGGCAATATGTTCTGCCGTTTGAAGAGTTGTTTACCCAGAAAATAGTTGTCCTCGCCAGACACGGGAATTGCTTACATTATTTGACCCCCCGAACTCAGCCCCCCCCCCCCGGGCTCATGTCTTGAGCTGGAGAGCTCATAAATCGCTCCAATTATAAAAATAATAATAATGTCAATAAATATGAGATCGCGTGGTGGTTAACAAGCGAGAGCCGTCTCGCTACAGTGATTACGTCCTCTAGAGCAGAGACAAAGATGAGCTCCATTCGCAGCTGCAAAGCTCGCCCCTCCCCCTTTTCAACCCTATCTACCATCCCAGCCTGATGCATTCCAAGCTGCCCTCCCATGTTCTAAGCCCCAGTGAACCGTGTCCCCGTCGCTGTCCGATCCGTAGACATGTTAGTCTTCCTCGCGTCGGCTCTGTCACGCCGTTCTGGAGGATGTCCGTTCAAAGTCGATATGCACGCTGCCAGCCCACGTGATTTCTAGGGGGGGGGGGTGAATCCCGGGAAGGTAAACGATGAGATTCGTGGGGCCTGGCAAACATAATGACGGTTGTCACAGTACAGTGACTGTCAGTAATCCACGGTGTAACAACTGCACGCTTTCTCACTTTTCTTGAGGCGTGAGACCGTGGGGGAGGGGAGGGGGGACAGGATAAAATTGATAAGTAAATGAAAGGCTGTGACAACGTTCGAATTTAACGTGCAATTTTCAGTTATAGATTAGCGTATTTTACCCCCACTCACCGCCCTAACAGAACGACTCGCTGACTGCTATTTCGCAAGTGCTCCCTCCCCTACCCCCAACACCCACTATCTTTGTCCTATATAGCGAGGCGTAATTTTCACGAAACAACATGATTCAAATGGTTGGAGTTTGCTCAGGAGGTAATCAATTCATATCGTTTTGTAATTATCGATGATCTCGTCATCGTCCCCCCACCCACCAAATCTTGTTGGATGGTGCGCTGCCCATAACCACTGAAGATGCGATGTTAACGTTATGTTGTCGGTAGGAGTTCTCAAGGAGCGACGAGTGGGCATGTGACTGACCATTAATCCCTCTGTGTTTGTCGCAAACTCTGGTTATCTGAGATCCGTGAATAGTGTTTTTATCTATATGGGCGCTACCATGTCATATTTTAAGAACCGCTAGTCCGATTGACGTTTGGTTTAACTTACCTCGGGGACACAAGCGAGGGAGGGAGCGGGCGGGAGACCCAGTAATATCCCCCCTCCCCGTGGGTTTGAGACGACGGGGACACACCGCCCCACACAAGACATCAGAAAAGTATGTGGGGTTTTTTTTTGGTGGGGGGGGGGCGGGGTGAGGAAAAGAAAGCAGAACGAAGTAAACCACTAATCGATTACTCGTCATCCATGAGTGATCATTGTGCGGTGTCTCTTCCATTGTGTCTATCGTTTGTTGGGATCAGGAGGATAGTTGACTTCAATGTTTTATCGGCTTGAATTAGGAAGTAGCAGATTTCATCCCCACCCCACCCCCTGGTGTCGTCCTAAAGTCTACACACGGCCTTATATATCCTACCGTCATGTCAAACACCTACGGAACCAACCAGCATTGAGAGTTAAAAAGAAGGGCGGTGTTGTTATGCCTGTTAAAATAGCATCTTGTTTCGGAGAACGATAAACTTTTTAAGACTATCTTTTAATTACTTGGCATTACATTTTTCTTTTTAGTGAATCCTTTTTAACAGACGAAAAACAATGTTGCCCGATAAAATAACATAAAGAAATCGGTACAAAGTTATTTGATATGTTATTTTGTGTTTTTTGGCTTGATATTACACTACAGAGCTCGAAAATTTGTCTTCCCCCTCCCCCCTTTTCCCAACTGGGATTGTGACCTGCTTATTGTGTTGGTGTGTGTGAGTGTGTGACAACTGGCCCATGAGATATCGATCCCAGCATCTGCTGGCCTGCTCTGTCCCGTTGGCCCAAGCTCATTAGTTATGCTGTCTTACATACGGCTCTTTGTTGCGTGGACGGCCTTAATTAGGTGGACGGGGCGGGTGGGGGTTGGTTGGTGGAGGACGGTCGGGTGAGTTGTTCGGTCAAGTATGGGGGAGGGGAGGGAAGTGTGATGGGAGTAGGGGAGTTGTGTAGAGTGAGTGGTGATGAGGGGGCCGGATGAGTAGGTCGCTCTATTGTGATGAGATCGGTCATAAAGTCTCATTGACTTTCAGTTTTTTGACAAAGGAAAATAATGTATTCTCAAACATAATATAAACAACTTTGCATTTAGTATCGTCAGCCATTTACGAAATACCACTGAAGTTGGTTAAACATGGGTATCTTGATACCACTGCTATTAATACAAAGTGTCACCCAATCCTTAATTCTCTATTAGTCTCCCTCTCATTCTTTTTATCTCTCTATGACACATAAGTTTTGCTGCTTGTATCTGATTTAGTCTTATTTTCTCTACTGTCCCCATTGTGAGACGTGGCCTTGTAGTTTGTGAGCTAAAGTTGCACAGTCCGGTGTCCTCTTGACACTGACGACATTTACTATGCAGTCAGACTGATGTGGACACGCGTCCAAGCTGCGGCCAGGACTACACGCAATGTGTAACCGTTAAATCCGCTCATATAGCTTAGCGGCCCGCTCTGAGGGTTTGACCATATGCTTCCCATTTGACATTATAGTGCTCGTGGCTCGCACTCGGTGAGTCATCTTGACTTACATAGCTTACATAGCCATCACGACCTCGATCCAATGGACAGTTGGAGCACATACATCCTGTCGTACGAACACGATTTGTTTTTCTCTCTATCTCACCCCCCCCCCCCCACCCTTGGACAATAGAAATGAGTCAGTTCGGCAGTGGGTGTGTCCAAGTCAGTGTCCCCCTCGCCACTGTCTCGGTTGTTGCTGTCATTACCGTTGTTCGACCGTGGTGTGCTCGTGTGACCTCACCATCTGTTACATCTGTATAACTCCGGGGGTAGGCAGTGTTGGGTGTGGGGGCGCTGGGGACTATACATCCCCCACTTCCCATCTCACCAGGCAACGTGGACCGGTCCACACAACACGGTCTCTCCCGCTGGTCACACCAAAGTACGACGAGTGACCCTCTTCCAATGAGGTTGATTTGCCAGCTCAATAAGCCCTCCTGTTTTACTTGACATTCGTTACATAAGGGACTTTTGCTTTTTTTTGAAAGTCTGTTATTTTTAAACTGACCCATTGAAATATGGGCTGTATTGGTTGTCTGGGGCGTCGGAAGATTGCTGCGATGTTTGTTTTGCCATTTTTGATAAATCTTCTACGGCATGATTACTGTGTTTGTATTTTTGGTATGGTACATCTATTGTTGTTCTTTGTGTTCTTTGCTTCGTTAAAACTTTGCAATGTGTCTCTTCGGATATTGCTCGCCTTTTGCCCTGTATCATCCATTGTTATTTGAAAACTGACCGGTAGTTTCGATTTGGCTTATATTTTTTTTTAGCCTTTAAGCTTCTTGGGCAATGTAGTCCTGTACAATATTCGCATCTCATCTTGACTTTTGAGAGATACTCACCTTTTGTCTAATAACTTTCCCCTTGTCTCGGCTGGTAAGATTTTCCGTAAATGCTCTCCTCTTGTATAACAGTTACACCTTGCCTTGGTTGTTACTCTAGTTGTTGCCATTATTGAGTATATTGGTAGTTGCTCACTCACAACTTAAGCTGGAACCCTCTGGTTGTGGTTGAGACCGTCAAATTAAACGTTACCCTACCTAGTAACAACAATAACAACAGCTCCTCACCTCGCTGGCAGCCACCTGTTCCTGTGTTCTGTCAATATTGTTCAAACTGTCTGGTTACCGGTCTGGAAGAAGCGAAACACCTCAAGTCAGGAAACCTTGTTGACTGCAACTGAAGAAATCTTTGCTGGTGTTAATCCTAGACTTCAGTTTTTATCCATCCAACGACTAGGCAGCAAACCGAGGACGGCACTCGGCACACGACTCGCATCTTTGATAACACTGGGCCGCTTTCAAAAGTTCCCGTCTACCTGGCCAGGGGCTCACTAACCATTGCCCCGCAGTGACCTGTACAAGGTGTCCTATTGACCAGTACCCCGCAGTGACCTGTGTCTCAATGTCCGAATGACCAGTGTTAGACACTACGAGTATCAATCGGTCAGCTAATGTTGGGCCTGTGCATGGCTATATAAACTATATATAAGATTTAAGGAATACCTACTACTAGTCAACAGACAAGTTGGTCCTACATGGCGGTATGTTTGTCTGGTCATTTAACATATTTCAGCATGTCATTATGTATCATGCCGTCTACAAAAATACAATAGTATGTAAATATGTTTATGAGTTATAGAATTCAAAACTTTAGATAAATGTTTCTAATTTGTAAGGAATGAAAAAAGCGGGTGGGTAACTATTTGACTTGTATTCTTTCTTTTACTGTTTATTTATTTTATCCATTATTTTTGCTTTGCCTCCACCGAAAATACGCAATTCTCTGTGGTTACTTGAGGTGAAACCTTCCATCGGACGCCTTTTTCTTCCCCCTCTTTTTCTTTTCTGCTCTTCTTCTTCAGTTTTTTGCGTTTCCTCTTCTGAAGTAAAAATGTTGAGCTCCCGGTCCCATGGGAAGTAAGAGCCGAGCAGCGGTTACGTTGTGGCGCAGGTGAAGGAATTTTGTCTGACTCCCTTCACTCCTCCTGTCACTGGAGCTACCTCATTCTGTGTGAACGTAAGCGAATCTCTGACCTATCGGCCAGCACTATTTCAGCCCTGGGGTTGGCACACTGCCCGGCGAGTCATGTGACCAACGTATCACTGGATGGATGGATGCTCTAACATTAGCAGTAGGTCTCTCTCTCCTACAGCCAACGGGGCACAGATTCGCGTACAGTTGCACGAACGCACACACCACCACTGTCAATACTAAGTGAAATGTAATATTGAATCGGAGTATTGTTAGAATACAATTATGCAGTTGTTGTCCCCCCACGCCCCCCATGTAATGCCCTTCTTTCTTCTATACATGGCAAAATCGCGGTCCGTTGATATTGTATCATTCTTTCTCTCACTCTAACCCAAACGTCTAACTTCTTGGTTTCTCTCCCTTCTACCTACACTATCTTTTTCTTCTATCTCTCTCACTATCTTCTAGATTCATTCCCGTTCTATCTCTCTATCTCTCTCCATCCCATATAACATTCATTCAAAGCCTTTAATAATAAATCTTTCTTTCTCTCTCTCTCTCATAGCCTCTGTCTTCTCTCTCTCTTTCTTATTTTTTTTCTTTGTCTTTAACCTCCCAATGTTCTCTACTCCTATCTCCCTCCACTGGTCCTTTGTTACGGTCCAGTGGATACCGTTGCTGTAAAGAGAGAGACGGTGGTATGGGTATCGTGTGTTGAAACGTGTCCATTATTTACCCATGCGATTACCCAGGCTACGTGGATTACACATGGACCGTCCTGTCTGGGAGAGAACGAAACCGTCTTAACGATGCACAGGATCGGTCGTCCATTGGACCGGTTGCGCTCTAGCAGTGTGGGGGCTATCCGATTAGTACTGGGTCTAAAAATACATCCGGCCGGGTGTGTTGGTACCTAGCACTGTAACGATTGTCAGTGGAGGGGTCATGATTCAAGAGAATCTTCTATGTCTTAAGTCTTTAATTCCTCCGCTGATCAAAGCTGTGTCTACTGGCATCTCTTCAGTTGTGCGTTGAGAAAAATAAAATACAAAATGACATGTCTTTAATGCGAAGACCTTCTTCGTGTTAAAGATGACAGATATCGGTAGCATCATATGAGGCCGATACTTAAACATATTTAATCCCAGCCCATGGACAGGAAACTGCCTCTCTTTAATTGCTGACAGCTAACACATACCATTCCCTTCCCCACTTTCTCTCTCCCACATATTTTTCCCCTTGTCTTTTCCTTTTGTCCATGATAGCCACAAAATAAACCTTGAAAGTTTCTAGGAATAAAGAGTGAAAGAGTCACCATCACGGAAGTTTAAACAAGGCGTGTTTTCTGTTCGATGGACCAGTCGGAGTTATATATTTAGCTACCTCTATTATCGCAGATGTCTGAGAAACCTCTATTCCAGTTATGTAAGGTTACTTTTCCGGTTATCTGAGGTCACTTTTCCGGTTATCTGAGGTCACTTTTCCGGTTATCTGAGGTCACTTTTCCGGTTATCTGAGGTCTTTTTTCCATTTTCGGATCGACTTTTCTATTCCTTATGTATGAGTGACTTCTGTTCCGCTGGTATCTGATTTATCTCTATTGAAATGTCAAATGTCGTATAACTTATAGCATATAAATCTGATGTCTATCACATTTTAATGATTATATTAATAAATTGTCCTTTCACTTCTTTATTTTCAGCATTAAAAATACGTACGATTCAGTTATTGCTTACTATTTTTGTTAAAACTAATTTCTTGAACGTGTTGAATGTAACCAAATATGAGGTCATACCTACCAATTTTTTTTCGCCTTCATCTCGTGGACTACCCTAGTCTATTTATATCATCACTTAAAAACTAAGCAGGACCGTCGGTGTGTCTAAATATAACTCGGCATGGGACAAAAACCCTTATTTCTGTGGCTTTCTCTCATTGTATTACTGGCTGCATTCCGCACCCACACAATAGCGGGTCTCAGCGATTCACTAACCTGTTAACGTTAGAATAAGTCTCTGATAATGTGGGTAACTTTTGAAGGTTCTTGAATTATTTAAAAACCGTTTGTTGGTCAGCCAACTCATTTATGATGTGAGAACCACTAATTGGTCAGCCAGCTCAGTCATAATGAGAGAATCACTGATTGGTCAACCAGCTCAGTCATGATGTGAGACGACTAGTTGGTCAGCCAGCACATTTTGTATGTGTCGTTGGTCTCATCGTTCTACCGTATGGAAACTTATGTATGTATGTATACCTGTGGGTCATTTACATATTGAGGTCGATGATTAGATCACATGGCCTCACTGGTCCCCCTCCCTACAAACCGGCCGGCTGTGGCCATCGAGTTGGCGATGTTTGACGCCACCATCTACAGGTAAATGATTCACAGAAAGGAATCTGGGATGGGCCGTTGTTTCGAATTGGTCCGTGTCCAAGACCACATGCTTTAAGATATGACCATGCACTGACTTACAGGATCTTTAAGGCCACTACTTTACCATCGAGTCCATGATCTCAGAATATCACATCATTAAGTCAATCTCTTGAAGGTGTTTGTTACAGGTCGTATCTGTAAATTAATGAGTTAAGTTTGTCGACAGGGTAAAGCTGACATACATACCAAAGCTGATATGGTAAAGCGGACATACTTTTCCCGGAGTTGATAAATGCTTCCCCCAATCCCCCTCCCGAACTTTCTTTTTTGTCATTGAGACTTTGTATCCGCTCTCCGGCAATAAGTTGATACGAGAGCGTACACACACGCTAATATTTTTGGTCCATTGATCTCATGGCTTTCAACGCTATCAGGTTATTCTGGACCACCTCATGTACCAATGTGTTGACCACCTAATGTACCAATGTGTTGACTACCCAATTTACTAATGTGTTGACCAACTAATTTACCAATGTGTTGACCACCTAATGTCAATGTGTTGACCACTTAATGTATCAAGGTGTTGACCACCAAATGTACTAATGTGTTAACAACCTAATGTCAATATGTTGACCACATGATGTACTAATGTGTTGTCCACCTAATGTACTTACGTGTGGACCACCTAATGTACCAATGACCCATCCCTCCTAGCAGTCCCGATCTAACCTCGCTCTTCAAACAGCGGACTGACCTGGCGCGATGATATCATCTCTATTATATAGGAACACAGTGACCCGTCTCACTCGATGTGCTAACTGGTCGCGACGTCAGTCGGGCCGAGGATAACACACACGTCTGATGACCCACCGGGTAAAACACCAACAAAAATAGAAGTGACAGGGACCCTCTCGTAACTCTCGTGACCCACCTCACATGACCCACCTCACATGACCCACCTCACATGACCAACCTAACATGACCCACCTCACATGACCAACCTGACATGACCCACCTAACATGACCAACCTGACATGACCCACCTCACATGACCAACCTGACATGACCCACCTCACATGACCAACCTGACATGACCCACCTTATATGACAAACCGGTAATGCCCCACCTGACGTTTACTACTTCACATGACCAACCTGATATCTGTCATCTCATCTCCCTTTCACTGTGCACCTCGCACCTCAAGTGAAGCTTTGACCTCAAGTGGGGCCTAATGGCGCTAGGACATCTATTCACAATGGTAAACTCGTATCATGTGTCTACACCGTGATCTATATTATATAAGTTGGGTAGATGGGGGGGGGGGGGGGAGTAATGATACTATTGATACGTTTCGAGTCATCACAAATTAAGTTTAGAAGTTGCGTCATTGTCGGTGTGTGGGTGCGGCCGTGTGCAGCTGTTTCTGTTGGTCGTTAAGTTCAGGAAATACCACGGTCCGTCCGTTGGCCATTGATTGTGTTGGAGGACACCGGCGGCGGCACGGGTGTGTCACCGCTGACGTCATGTGGGCACAAGGACCGCCTTTCACGCCTGAGTGGTCAGGTGGCGTGGCGTGAACCCTGCAGTGCTGTTCGGACAGGTTAGATGGTGTGTGCAAATATGCACACGATTGATTCCCAGGCTTTGACCATGGTCCCTGTTTGTGGTGTTGAAGGTTGACAAAGAAAAGTGGGCGGGGTGAGGGTTCGAGGGACCCAGCCATAAAAAACGTTTTTATTTGATAGCTGATGGTAGATTTCTGTGAGAGAGAATAGTTTATATGAGTTACGGTAATAATCTCTTATAAACAAAATGAGGGGTGAGACTGCAATCAGGCTTATACTTATAGAAAAGTAAATGGAAAAGGCGTGTACAAGGTTAAGGGTTAGCCTGACATGACGTAACAAAACGATGTTTTGTTACGTCCTGTCAGGCTAACTCTTTCCCTGTTTACGTCTTTTCCAATTACTAATAATCTCTTGGCCCTGGACATGACATTAGGATGGATAATAAGACGCGAAATAATAAAAATTATCAAAGCATTCGAGCAGCACTGTTAAAAGTTTACCACGTAAGTACACAAAACGTCACGGCAATACAAGGGTAGACTACCAATAACAAAATGAATTTTAAACAGTCGCCTAGCATACGTCAGACGTAAACCAGTCTCCTCAAAAGGTGATGTAAATAGTATAATAATTAAAAGTCGAATGTAAAACCACATTCTGCTTCCCTATCATACCCATCCCATTTCAATTAACAATACCCCCACCCCCAACACACACACACACGCTTCCCTAATGGCTAGTATTCCACTTCTTCTATCCTCCGAGTTAACGGCGCTAATTAAAATCGGTCCCCATTTCAATGTATCCTTTACCCCTTCTAGCTGTGGCTTTAAGAGAACCCATCCGTGGCCACGGGTTCACTCTACGAAGATTTAACGTCATCTTTTGAGAAAATCAACTTTTATTTGTATCGAGGCAGGAAATCAAATGTGAGTAGGTTTAAGAATTTCTCGGAAATCTTTCATTCACGTATCTCTTCCATTAACTTCAATTAGTGACCCCCCCCCCCTTTCCCCCCATTGCCCATGAATTTGATTGATGGGGATGTTCTCGTTGAAAACTTAAGGAGGTGACCCATTTGAAAAGAGATGTTAGTGGAAGTTTAAAACGTCTTTTGTTTAACATTGACGAGTGAATCACTTTCACACATGTATTTTTTCCCCTTATAAATTAAGAAGACCCGGTCCAGTTTTTGTCTCGAGTCATCTGTTGATTGTAGGACCAAGGGGGACAACTCAATTAAATCGTTGTTGGTTGCAGACGACACGGTAGTCAAGTCAAGTCAAGTGTGGTACTAGCGGTCTATGCGCCGCGTGGTCCAGGCGGTGTGGAATCAGCTGCAGGCAGGGGGAGCAGCGAGAGTTGTCGTGTGACTGGCGACGGAGAGAGAGAGGGAGGGAGAGGCGGGTGGCTAGTTGGAGTTTGGAGTAAAGAGAGTCTAGACTATAAACATACCGGATAATGATGGAGAGATGGTGTGACATTTTGAGTAAATGATGGAGGGATGGTATGGCATTTTGAGTAAATGATGGAGGGATGGTAGGCATTTTGAGTAAATGATGGAGTGATGGTAGGCATTTTGAGTAAATGATGGAGGGATGTTATGGCATTCTGAGTAAATGATGGAGGGATGTTATGGCATTTTGAGTAAATGATGGAGTGATGGTAGGCATTTTGAGTAAATGATGGAGGGATGTTATGGCATTTTGAGTAAATGATGGAGTGATGGTAGGCATTTTGAGTAAATGATGGAGGAATGGTAGGCATTTTGAGTAAATGATGGAGGGATGGTTGGCATTTTGAGTAAATGATGGAGGGATGTTATGGCATTTTGAGTAAATGATGGAGGGATGTTATGGCATTTTGAGTAAATGATGGAGGGATGGTAGGCATTTTGAGTAAATGATGGAGGGATGGTAGGCATTTTGAGTAAATGATGGAGGTGGTGGTTTGACATTCTGTGTAAATGACGCAGGGGTGGTATTTTGAGTGAATGATCTATGGGTGGTATATCATTTTCAGGTAACGATGGAGAGATGGTATGACATTTTGAGTAAACGATTGCGTGATGGTATGCTATATGACAATTAGTTTGTTAGAAATGGAGAAGGCCACCTGTATATCATGGGTTCATATGGAAACACGTACCACGCGCACGACATATTAGGTGCATGAGTTTGTCGCCATTGCAGCTCGACTTTAACACGTCCGCCGTATAGTTGGTTTCAATGTCTGTTTAAGATGTATCTCTGTCTATAAAATACATCGTGTGTATGTATATATGTGGTCATGTCTAGAGAAGGATCTGTCAGGCTAATCAATGCGTCCTTCGGGTTATGTACAGTGAAAGTGCATCACTTCCCTAAGATCTGGGTGGTCCAACAGAACGAATAGAGTGAAAGTAGTAAAATGTATAGTCTATTATTTTTTATCTTAATGGCTTTGAGAGGGCGTGAAACTCATTTTCGGTTTACTCATTTTTTAATATGTCATTATTCAGACGTTGCACTTCGCTACACCTGTTGAAGGCGGGCACACGTACCCTAGTTGTCAAATATTTTATTCGCCCCCAACGTTCATCGAGTGACTTAAAGCATTGTTTTATTGTTACTAATCCACACCCCAGCCCCAATTTGATTGATTTAAGTCAAATTGATACTATAAAAAGTATGAGGTAATGGGGCTGATAAAACTAATGAGTATGAGTTCATTATTGAAGATATAAAACTCATTACTGGTGATATAAAACTAAAGAGTTCATTATTGATTACATAAAACTAATGAATTCATTACTGATGATATAAAAAATAATGAATTATTTATTGATGATTTAAAACTAATGAGTTCATTACTGTTGATAAAAAAATGAGTTAATTACTGATGATATAATACTAATGACTTCATTATTGATAATATAAAAACCCTGATATAATTGAGGCCATTTCCCCGGTTACTTGACCAACAATGGTTCTATTGTACACGCCAGTGGCCTTCCATTGTGTCGTGTCGGGTCACTCGGCTTCTCACGGCCCGCACCGTTACAGGAAGTCGTATCTCTAACCGAATTAATAACTGACCATAATCAAACCCTAAAAAATATGACCCATTTCTGTCTCTCTTCTATAGCTCCCTGAGCTTTTAGCGTCCACCACTTCCCCTTCCCCCAGCGTGCACCCCCCTGACACCCTCTTATCGTTTTCCAAGACAAGGAGAAAACTGACCCAGGCAGATTGCTCAATGGCTAGGGGGAGGGTAATTTTCCCCCAAAACCACACTGGCCGAACTGCAAATAGTCGAACAAAAACATGGTGCATTTCGCTCTACCCCCTCCCCTCCCTCCCACCAATAAACACTGCAGTAAAATGGAAGGGGGGAAATACCAGGAGCGCCGCCTGTCCGAATCCATGACCAATAAAGCAATTGAACCAGTGGTCATTAAGTGTAGCCAGTGGTGGTTTGGACTTCCCATGCTCTTTGATGTGACCCTTGTCCAGCCGGTGGTCACCCGTGGCGGCCGGGACAATCGTTAATGAAGTGAGTGACCCGAGTCCGTCAGGACGTGACCGCCGTCTGCGTCGTGCGGGGGCTGAGAACGGATTTGTCCCCAATGTCCAGCATGTTGTCCACCACTTGGCTTTTTTTTGTACTTCTTTATTCAAAATATCTTGACAGTTTAAGGCAGAGCTGCTGTTAACCCTATTCGTCTCTGCTGTTTTACCTCATTCGTCTGTACTGTTTTACCTCATTCGTCAGTACTGTTTTACCTTATTCGTCTGTACTGTTTTACCTCATTCGTCTGTACTGTCTTACCACATTCGTCTGTACTGTTTTACCTCATTCGTCTGTACTGTTTTACCTCATTCGTCTGTACTGTTTTACCTCATACGTCTGTACTGTTTTACCTCATACGTCTGTACTGTTTTACCTCATTCGTCTGTACTGTTTTACCACATTCGTATGTACTGTTTTACCTCATTCGTATGTACTGTTATACCACATTCGTCTGTACTGTTTTATTACCTCATTCGTCTGTACTGATTTACCACATTCGTCTGTACTGTTTTACCTCATTCGTCTGTACTGTTTTACCTCATACGTCTGTACTGTTTTACCTTATACTTATTCGTCAGTACTGCTTTACCGTATTCGTCTCTGTGGTTTTACTTGTTCGTCTTTGTTGTTTGTACGTTTAGAAATATGCCATTGAAGATTTTAACTATTCAAATTGTTTATGATGTAAAGATGCTAAGATAGAAACCGGTGATCTTGAAAACATAATTAGGGATTATGGGTCATTCTCTAATTCCTAACCCCACCCTCTTTTGTACAGCACTCCAGTCCCCATCTACACACGCACCAAAACTAAAGTAGTTTGATGCCTGAATACCTGACCTTGTCCTTAACATACCTGGGCCGATTGTCCTCGGCATACCTGACCAAAAGAGAGGACGGTGGGAAAAAATGTGCCAGGCCAGAACGCGGTAATAAACGAACCCAGGCTCTAGGCAAATAGGTCAGAGGTAACTGACCACTTCTTGGCCCGTCAGGTGACCTTAGATGACCAGCACTTGACGGGTCCAGTGTGGGAACGCACGGCGTGGTGTGGCCGCGCTGGTCAGCCGGGGATTTAGCATTGAAGGGTGGGGGATGGATGGGAGTGATGAAATTCGTAGGGGGATGGGGGGGATCAGGAAGAGTTCGGAAGCCGTTTTAATGAGGAAGGTATTGACGACTTCACTAGTCGGATCTATCATCAAAAGTAACACAGGAGAAGAAGGGGGGGAAAAAAAGGGGGGGGGGGAGGAAGCAAACACACACAGATCATTTATGTCTGACCAACTAGCTATTTTTTTTTCAAACTGCCTAATTTCTTAACTATAACTATAACGGACGCATCTTATACACGGAATTTAATTGCGTCGTATGTTTATCTATAGTTTACAGTTTATGTCTAATCTGACTAATCTTGCATTTTTATTATTTTAAATATTGATGGGGTTGATTTTGTTTTCCTGGTCTGATCAGACAGCCCATTTCACCATTAAATTCCATGCGAGAAAAACGAGAATTTCTATGATGAATGTGTTGGTATATGAAATAAGAAGTGTTTTTGTCCCCATGTTGAGGCCAAAAAGTTACTATGAGTATCACATTTAATATTATTTCTATTTGTGTACACTATTCTTCTCTAAACAAACATTTTCTTATAAATGTATATTCAATTAATTTCTTTGATGTAAGTCTGACTCGTGTTAAAGTCTAAAAGTTTGGTTTATATCTAAAATGTGACCTTTACCATAATCTTTTTAAATCCTTTATATTAAATCGTGGTGTCTTGCCGAAGTTTAAACTTTGGATCGATTTTAACCCACTTCCTCGTAAGCTAGCGAGCTGAAATTTTGCAGGCAGAGTCATGACGATGATACGATGTCTCAAAATTTCAGATCGATTGAGTTTACTGTAGAATAATTAAATTATTGAAATTTTAGATTATTTTATTTATCTCTATTTATCATGTTAATTATACAGTCAAGGTGCGTATGTATTAAGTTCAAAACCTTTCATGTCGCGCAATAAGGTGCGCATTATATTTACAATACTTAAAAAAAAATATTTTCACGATCGGTGCGCATTATATTAAACATGTTTTAGGAGACATAACAATTTTTGTATTTTCAGATTGTTTTGCCCTGTGTATTATAATGAACATCATTATAGTTATGTCTGGTATATAAAAGATTTAATGTCAAAAACTTGTTTTTTACAGTTTTTTTTTTAAATTCTCTTTTATGTACTTTAATGCAAACACCGAATCTTCTTTTGTGGAAGTCTTATTGGGAAAATTCTAAGCATAAATTTTAACAATTCTTAAATGTACATATTGCAAAATTTATATTCCTTTTTAAAAAACGATATTTGTAAAAAAAAAAAAAAAAAAAAAATTTTTTTAAAATAAACTCTGATAATATCTCGAAATCTATTCGAGATGCATGTCCTCATCATGTTACTGATGACATTTCAAACGACATTCCTAAAGACATCATTCATTTCGTTTTGTGCCTGATCCCAGTTTTTTCTTCTTCAAATTATGTGAAAAAACTTAACCTGACCTGACGTGACCTGTCGTGACCCTGGACGCTGGTCACCTTTACGCGTTGTATCGAGCTGACCGATATTTGTATGGTCATCCGAGTGGTCAGTACCGTGAGGATATGAAAGCTTTGTTGGTCAGTCCTGTTTGTCAGTCGAGCTGTTGGTATTCGGCCCTGCCGCGTCGCTCTCGGTGTGGGTGACTAAAGTTGTATGGCGCCCCTAAACTAAAGGGGGGTCAGCGCTTACGTACCTACATGCATAGTAGCTTCAATTGTGAGATTATGATTGTTTGGGGTGGGTGCCGATCATATAACTTGTAATCGACAGTCTAACCTGGGTCCGATCGTACCCCAGGGGTTCGGTCAGTCAGTCTCATGGATGGGCGGAGGTCAACACTCATATGATTCGTGATGACACGCATGTTTTTTCCTACTGGGAAAGGTTTTGTGAATGCGCATATGAAACTGGTGGGGTTCAGTCCCTCCAACAAGGTGAAGAACCACTGCCTTAACGTTACAATGAACATTGGTGTGTGTGACTCACTGTTGCGACTACTTAAGAGAAAAGTCCAAGGCGCTTGAGTCTTGAGAACTAAAGATCCGCCCCCCCCCCTTTTTTGTTCCCCCGTTCTAAAGGCCAATGACACCTACACGTCCCGGCGCCTTGTACTTAATGGGATGACCACCCATTGCCGAGAACAAAACACAATAGGTCGCCGTGAAACAATGGCCCAAGCTGTGACCCGAGGCCACCTTTGTCCGGGCGGTCGGCTTGTTTGAGCGGACATCAACAGGCACAGGCGATCATTTAACAAAAAAAAAACGACGTTATATGAAGGAGGTGGGGTAAAGGGACTGCTCCAACAGGCTGGTCCAAAGCCATCAATATTGAGTTGACTCCATTGACAGCTGCAGGGTTCGGACGGTCAACGGAACACTGTGGTCAGGTCATTTTACAAGACCATAATTGTTAAACGGAAATTAATTTTTATTTCATTTTTCCCCCTTCGTATTGCCAACTAGCTGTAAGAAAAAGAATTTTTTTTTTAAAGATACTTAAACACATTAAAAAAACAACTTAACATTTGAAAAAAAAAACAACAAACAAATGCTCACAAATCTAAAGTTTAAAGAAACTTTACTTTGTCCAAGAGTTTGTCTTACTAAAAAAGATCCTGCCTCTAGCTACGCTAAACTCTAACTCTAGTCACAGAAGAATAAATGCAACGTTTTACAATAGAATCTTACAAAGTGCACAATACTTTTTTGTCCTTGAATAATATATTTTTTTCCTATTTCTATGTGTTTATAAATCATACATGTATGCATTGGCCTCTATAACAGGTCTGTTAAACTCACTAAACCACATCACGGTTTCACCAAAACAAACGTTTCAGTACATGGCAAACTCAAAGATTGAAGGATTGACCAGGGCTCGACCCGCCACCCACAAGACGTGGCCAACGCCTTCATTAACACGACCCTGACGTGGTCATTCGGTGGTACCCCACTGGCTGGACGTTCTCTAGTCGGCTTATGGATTAGAAATTGGGTAAAGTGCCATGCAGCAGGCCCCAGCAATCATTGTTTGTCTAGTTCCGGTGAGTGGGACCAATGGATTAATAGTGGTCAATCAAAGAAATGACCAGTGCATTTGTGCACCCAAAAAAATCCCCATTTGTCCGGTCTCTATTCTCTGGGATTTTCTATTATTCCCGTCCTCGCCGACGTCCTTCAAATGACCACCGGGCAGATGTCCGAATATGTTTTTGTGGCGCTCGAGGTTTTTTAAGGGGGTTCTTTGTGTGGCCGCTGTGGTCATTTTTTATGGCACCCAACACAAGCCGACGTGGTCATTGTGGTCAGCTAATGCAGCTTGTTTTTGGAGGCCCGGCAAAGTCCAGGTGCCGCCGATAAAAACACAAACTGGACATGAACAGATGACCAGGGCCAGTGTTGAGGGGGTCAGTCAGGTGAAGAAGGTGAGGCTCTCGCCAGAGTGAGAAGATGGCAGCTGTGAGGCGATGCACGATGATTTGTTAAAAAATACTTGGTCACTTGGTGTTTTGTTCTTCCAATGTGTGAGGATATTTTTGTCCCCTTGCATTACCTGGATTAATTGTGAGAGGGGAAAATCCTTTATTTTAGTTTAGGCGTCAAACGAGAATGGACTAAAAATAAACTTTAAACGCTGTGTGCCTTATAAATAGCTAGCCTCAAATACAGTTAGCATCATATATAGTTAGTCTCATATACAGCTAGTCTCATATACAGCTAGTCTCATATATAGTTAAGCACATATACAGCTAGCGTCATATATAGTCAGTCTCATATACAGCTAGCCTCATATACAGCTAGTCTCATATATAGTTAGCCTCACATACAGCTAGCGTCATATATAGTTAGCCACATATTTAAATCATGGTTATGCAATCTCCACGGTACTAATTGAATTAGAAATTATTCGATATAAACCATTCTCAGATGAAACATCTTTTAAATAGTAAAACTTTTGTAACACAAACGTAATGTTAAAACTGAGTTGTTTTTTTAGAAACATAGTCCCTTAATAATGGCATATACTCAGTTCACAATGTTCTTTTTCACACCCCCCCCCCCGCCACACACACACACACACTCGAAGTACACCCAACGTGTCAAGTATCACCTGAGTGAGTAGACAGCGGTGGTTTATCTGGGTCAGGTTTCAGGGATGGACAAAAGATGACCTTTTGAACTGCATCTATTTACCATTGTGGCGGCCCTTGTCGCGGGCGGAGCAAGGCGGTGTCTGGTTGTGCCCTCAGTTATATAAGCATTGCCTTCGTTGAGGCTCTTTGGGGCGCGTAATGACGCCATGAATGGTCACCACAATCATATAATTCAATATCTCGACGTGTCCTTTAACACATACATTTTTTTAGACTGGTGACCACATAGGGTAACTTTCTCCACGGGTCAGATGATCGCCTCCGGGCAGCTGGACACTGGTGGACACTGAAATATACGGTATGAATAACGCTTTGTCCGGCCATCATTGTCCACCTATCAATGTCCAGCCACCGGACGGCGTCGTCTAGAACTTATAGCCGTACAGTCCTTGGACTCTATGTGAAATGACCTTGACTTAACACCTGCAGTGGTCAGGGCTAGTGCAACCTCCCACCCCCCCCCCCTCAACCAATTTATCTTTGGTGGGTATATGGTTGCCCTGGTGTGAACTCAAATTTCTATAATAGTGCATGATTGCAATGACATCAAGTTTTGCTCGCACGAAATCCTACTTTCTGAGGTCTTCGGTCTTATGCTCGCAATCTTCAGACTTGTCTTTAAACGCTTAAAAATTAATTGCTATTTATTCAATGGTTTGTGTGTACTTTTGCTTTAGTCTATAAACGAAGTCTTTTCTTCAAACAACTAAATTAGCTATTAATTCACTGGTTTACTTCTGTCTTTGCTATCCTCTCTAAATGAAGACTTGTCTTTTTAAAAAGAAAAAACAAACATTGCTATTAATTCAATGGCTTACAGAGCTTTCATGTGGCTTTACCACCACGTCTAAATGGTTGGTTTACGTTTACTACTCAGATCCCCGCCTCCTATTTTTATTTTTTACCCCCCCCCCCCCATTCCTTCCTTCGCCTTAAAGAGACAACTGTGCAAGCTGTTGCCATAAGCTGGAGAATAAACTTCTAACTTTGTATGGACTTGATGTGGGCCTGTCACAGATGGAGGAGATTCAGCTAATGTAATGATTGACCTTCTTTCGACTGTCCTCACAAACACGAATCAGATCAAGGAAACCCCACCGAGTCAACCCGGCCCCCACCCCCGTTGTATCTTTCACGTACCAGTCGCGCTGGCTAAAACATTAAAACCTGCATCCCGCTGGCTGACCAGGGGTCATCTCTAGGTGGACGCTCCAAAAGTTATCCATCTGCCCGTTTACTTTAACTCCCCCCTTCCCTCAATCACCCCCGGCCCACCCCCACCCCAACCCGCTCCAACACAAAGATACACGACAAAAAAAAAGTCACTTTATCTTTTGTCCACTGTGTCCTGATAGCCATACCAGTCCGACAGCGGACTCGACAAGAAAAAATGGGAGCAAATAGGGGATCGGGGCTTTTCTTCTCAACAAATTAGTTTTCGTCCATGTCGTGGTCATCTCATTTGACCAGTGGTCACCCTTTCTTAAAGCATCCTTCTCATTTGGAGCCTCCATATACCCTATTTGTTTCTCACCGCTCAGCTAAATCGTGGATTCCCAGTGTATTTTTTCTTCTTCTTCCTTTCTAGTCAACAAGATTTTTTTTTTGCGCTGGTCACCTTAGATGACCGCTGGTTAGCCCAAGCTGACCCCAGCAAACCCTGGCATGGGAACAGGAGAGAGGAAGCTCGGGCTGACCGCCTACAAACAACGTGCACAGGAAGGAGCGGTTTTAAGAATATCCCTACCCCTCCCCTCTCTCTCTTTGTTTTCACTGAAAATAGTAAATAATGACCTCGGTGTGGTTTAGTTGAGCGGCACTTGATGACTCTACTTGTGTGTACAATTTGAGTCGTATGTAAGTTTCATACACTGCGGCATCTAACATATGATGCGCAACGTTAGTGGGTTGGTCAAATGTATTGAACATAATTGAGGTGAGACTTCAATCAGGCTTATAAATTAGTACCTGGAAAACATGTAAGCAGGACGTAACAAAATAGCGAAAGTTACGGCAAAGAGCCTTCCTCAACGAACGAACAAGCAATGCACAAATAAAACGAATATAAAGAAATAAAAAATAATAAATAAAAACTTAGCTGCAGTGAAATCCAAAGAGTCAATGAAAGCATTTAAAATGTATGGATGATATCAGTGAAAGTATGTAATTAGGATTTTGTATGCGTTATTGTTTGAGATAATGCTGTGTTTGCTCTAACTTTGTACTTGTGTACAATTTGAGTCGTGTATAATGATACGTGAAGTAAGTAAGTAAGGTGGTCAGTGTATAGAACATATAAGTTATCAGTGGAAGTATGTAATTGCGATATTGTGATAGACGTTATCGTTTGAGATACCCCCCGCCCCCCCCTTCCGCATGCTTGTCACGGTTTGTCCGGGCGCGCACGCTAGAAGCTCGGTTTGTCCAGCGAGGCCGTACTGTCCGTGGAGCCGGCTAGTGTGTTTGTGTCTTGTCTGACACTTACATGACAAGACGTGACAGGATCAACGCAATCCTTGGGTCAGCGGAAACGCTGGTCTCTCCTCCCCTCTGTTAGTTTCTCTTTTTCCCTCTCGAGGAGGATGGACTTGAAGCTACGGGTGGAAGGGCAGGATACACGAGTGTGGGTATGGTCGGGGGGGGGGGGAGGTCTGATTGTAGTGGATACTTGGTTAAATTAACTACGGGACCAAAGTAAATAGAAACCGATTTGTTTATTAACAATTTTATGAGTTGAGAAAGTTCACGGCCATATAAAAAGCCGGTTAAAGTAATTCATTCTCCAGTATAACTTATAACCACCATAAAATTTGTGTGCAACTCATAATCCACTATTCTACGCTCTCTATGCATAATTTCTTTAACCATTAGAACAAAAACAAACAAAAGAGGATTACCACTTGAAAATTTTCAAATAAAGATTCATGTGGATTTTTAGACTTGTGTCTCAGCCGCCATCGCTCTTTGTAGGGACCAACAAACGCAATTTCACCTGGGGCAGGTGTCGTGTCCCAGGCACCTCTTGTTTCAGCTCCGTCCATTGACCACTCATTAGCTCACCGGAAGTGACCGTATCTTATAGGGCCGGTCCGCTCGGCTCACAAGCTATGGCTGAAATCGGACCGTTTCCTGGCCGTTGGTCGCCGCGTGTTTCAAAAGGCCGGCAACTGTAATTGTGGTCTCCGTGTCAAAGTGTTTGACCATAAAATATGAGTTTTCAAAACTATTTGGATGATCCTTCCTGTTTCTAAAAAAAAAAATGGTTGCAAGGGGGAAGGGTTGATGGAACGAGAAAGGTTTTTTTCGTTCGAAAAATCAAGTTCATCCATGAATGTTGCGTTTCTGCTCTTGCTAATTCTAAGAAACGCCATTGCCATTGGTCGTGTGAGATGAAAAACTTACATTCACAATGTCTTTGATACTTTCATCTGACGCAACACGCGTCAAGAGGCTGTGTTTATGACAAACTTGCTAGTTCGCCCTCTGCAATTCCAGAAAAACATTTCATTTTTGTAAACACATTTCATCCTTGCAGTTTTAGTATCAGCTCTTGCTAACCAAAGTTCCTTTGTGCATTTTGATGAAAATCATATACGCTGCTAATTTCAACTCCCCCCCACCTCCCACAATACCACCCATTAGGTCATCGTGCCACTCCCACGCGGTCACTCGTCCACCTGCCGAGCGGGTCTGGGGGCTGGCTGGTTGGGCCCTGATCATTTCCGCCCTTTGTTTCAGCCGGGAGCCCAAAGTGATGTCTATTAATAATGAATATCACACGCCACGGAGCACCCCGAACAAGCCCAGCCCTCCCCGTCCCATTCCTCTCCCGGCCTCGTTACACTCAACCAGCTGTAGTGGATGTCCACTAGAGAACATTTTCACTGTACAGATTCTGCGATGGAGGGGCTTATGATACAAACTTCTTGATTCACGGCGCAATGAAATAGATCTAGAGCAAGGGGTCGGGAAACTTTTTGTCTGAAAGAGCCATAAACACCAAATATTTTGAAAGTAATTCTGTGAGTGCCATACATTATGTTTAAACCTAATAATTCAAGTAAATGTTTGCATTTTGTACAATTTCAACACTAAAACTACAATAATTATGTCTCTGAATTCTTTTCAATAACATTCTTCTGCAGGGTTGTTGTTTTTTTTTTTTTGGTTTTTTTTTTTTTGGTTTTTTTTTTAATGCACTGAATGTGTAGATCAAAGGGGCTGAATAAACAATAAAGGTTTTTTTTTAATCGAACATTTGTCTGGGAGCCAGATGCAGCCATCAATCTGGCTCACGAGCCATGGTTTCGCGACCCGTAATCTAGAGTGTGTCGTATATATAAAGGGTTGAACATTTGAAGAAGGAAAAAAACACATATTATTGAAGAACAGCGCGAGTTGTGGAGAGACTTGTCAGTAACGACGATTGTTTGTTTATTTATTTTTACTATTATTTATATATAAAAACCGGTAGGGAAGACATCAGGGAAAGTGTATCTTCACATGCTGACTATCATGTCTGTTTGCGCTAAAACATAAAATCGGCAACGGCTTTTACCTTCGAGGTCCTCTTTAAAGGAAAGCAAACTGAAATCGTAAAAAACAACTTGTAGGGCTCGGGTTTTCTTTTCAATCATTAAATTCGTTTTATCGTCAAGAATGGATCCTCGCGAACTAAAAACAAAATCCATATTTTTTTCTCATACATACGCTGTTTTTTGCGTATTAATTTGATATGTATGTGCGACTTCTCTCCCCACCTCTCTGTTCTCATAATCTCTAATATTCAACGAGCGGGTCATTCAGAACGCTGAATAAAACACCATCAAAAGTCTGGTTACGGTTGACCTGTCCGTCTCTTGCTTGTATTTCGTACCTGTTAGCATTGACCACTATTGACCTTTACGCTTGGACCTCTCTGTGGATGCCCCCCTCCAATCTTACCCACCCCCACCCTCATCTCAATTCCATGGGTTCTACTGCCCCACGACCCGACCCAATAGATGGGCAGATAACGTTTCTCACCTGAGATGACCTTACCAGGTCAAATCCCTGTGACCACTGAGGCTGTCAAACATTCCTATCCCCATAGGTCTCCCTCATAATAGACTGGCCCCGCGTGGTATCCCTCAAA